>JAREIK010000989.1:1064164-1126664 GCA_029783825.1 Sapria himalayana | reverse complement strand
GAAGAAGAAATAGAAGAAGAAGAAAAAAAAAAAGTAGATAAAAAAGAAAAAGAAAAAGAAAAACAAAGAGAAGAAGAGGATGATGATAATGAATAAATAAAAGAAAAATAAGAAGAAGAAGAATAAGATGAAAAAGTTGAAGAAAAAGATTACTAAGAAGAAGAACAAAAAAAAAGACAAAAAAGGAAAAGAATACGAAAAAAATGAATTTATAAAAGAAGAAGAAAAATAGAAAAAGAATAACAAGAAGAATAAGAAGAAAACAAGAACATATAAAACAAAAAGAAGAACAAGAATAAAAACAAGAAAAATAACAAAAATAAGAATAAGAAGATAAAGTATAAGAATAAAAAAATATATAGAAGATTAAGAAGAATGATAAGAAGAAGGATTGGAAGATGAATGAAAAAAAAATAAGTAGAATAAGAAGAAGTAGAATGAGAAGAAGGATTGGAAGAAGATTGAGAAAAATAAAAATTTTAAGAAATAGAAGAAAAATAAATATTAGAAGAAGAAGATAAAAAGCTAGAGGAGGAGCAAAAGAAGAAGATTCCAAAAAAGAAGACAATATCATGAAAAAAAGAGTAGTCAAAAGAAGAAGATGATGATAAAAAATAATATGAACAAGAATAAGAACAAGGACAAGAAGAACAAATAGAATAAGAATAAAAAGAATAAAAATAAGAATAACTAGAAAAAGAAAAAAAATAAGAACAAGAAGAAGAAGAAGAAGAAAAAGAAAAAGAATATAAAGAAGAGAAATACAAATGAGAAGTACATGAAGAAGAAGAAGAACATGAGAAGGAAAAGAAAAAAAAGAAAAAAAATGAAGAAAAAGTAGATTAAAACAAGAAGAAAAAGATAAAGATTAAAAAGAAGTAAAAGAAGAAAATTAAAAAAAAAATAAAAAAGATGAACAAGATAAGAAGAACAAGAAGCTATAAACAATGATCTACAATGACAATAAAAAGATATAGAAGAAGAAAAAGTCATAAAAGTAGAATAGTAAGAAAAAGATGTTAATGAAGAAGAAACATAAGAAGAAAAAAATAGATAATGGAGAAGAAGGATAAGAAGGAAATTTTGAAGTAGAGGAAAAAGAACAAGATGAACTAGAAGAAGAAGAATAAAATGAAGAAGAAAAAGAACATGAAAAGAAGAAGAAGTAGAAGAAAAAAAATATAGAATAAGAAGAATAACAAGAAAAACAAGAAGAACATGAAAAGAAAAAAAAACTAAAAGAAGAAGAAAAGAAGAAAAAGAAGAATAATAATAACAAAAAAAATACAGAAAAAAGTAATGAAAATTTAGAAGAAGGAGAAGAAGAAAAATTTGAAAAAGTATACGAAAAATAAGATAAAATAAAAGAAGAATAAGAAAAAGAATAAAAAAAAAGATAAAAAAAGAAAATTAAGAATAAAAAGAATAAGGTATAGAAGAAGAAAAAGAATCCATTGTAGAAAAAGGAAAAAAAATAGAATAAGAAAAATAATTTGAAGAAGAAAAATAATAATAAGAAGAAGAATAACAAGAAGTAGGAAAAGAAGACCATGGGGAATAAAAAGAAGAAGAAAAAGAAGAAAGTAGAAGATAGAAAAAAAGGAGGAGATAAGATGAAAAAAAAGGACAAGATGGACAAGAAGAAGAATAAGTAGAATAAGAAGAAGCATTAGATGGAGAAAAAGGAGAAAAAGAAGCAGATAAAGAGGTAGAAGAAGAAGAATGAGAAAAATAGGTCAAAAAAGAAAAGAAGAAAAGTTATAAAAATAAGAATAAGAACAATTATAATAAGAAAAAAAAATGAATAAGAAGAAGAAAAAAATTAAGTATAAGAAAGAGAAGAATTATAAAAATAAAAAGAAAAATTGGAATAAGATGAAGAAAAAGAAAAGAAACAAAAAAGAAATAGAACAACAAAAATAAGAAAAAAAACAAAAATATATATAAGAAGAATAATAAGAAAAGAAACAAAACTAAATAAAAGATGACAAAGAATAAGAAGGCGAAAAACTATAAGAAGATAGAGAAATAGATTAAGTAGAAGAAGAAGAGGTGGATGAGGAAGAAAAAAAAAAGTAAATAGAGAAAGAGAAGAAAAAAATATTAAGAAGAAAAAGATCATGAAAAATAATAATAATAATAATAATAATAAGTAGAAGAAGAATAAAAACAAGAAGAATAAGAAGAATAAAAAGTAGAAGAAGTAAAAAATAAAGAAGAAGAACAACAACAACAATAAAAAGTACAAAAACTAGAGCAAGGTCAAGAAAAAAATTAATAAAAAGAATATTAAAGAAGAGAAAGAAAAAGAAGTAATACAAGAAAGAGAAGAATTTAACAAATAAAAATGAATTATAGAGAGCCACAACACTCACTATAGACATAAATAAAAGTGAATTTTCTAAATTATGTTTATTATATAATGATTTTGTGCTCCAAAAAAATGCCAAATTCATGGTCATTCCTTATGTTGCAACTTTGTATTATAAAAAGTATATGTATCAATATGGTCATTTATATTCCCACGACTTTGTGCTCTAATGGTAAAACACCAAAGTTATAGTTATTTTCATTACCACAGCTTTGTGTTATAGAGAGTAAAATGAATTAGTAATTCCCATAGAAAGAATTTATATCAGTCATGACATTCCTTGCATCATGATAATGGACTTTAGAAAGAAATCACTTGAGTTTTGTTCTTCATTTTTTCTAATACTTTGGTACTCCTAAAAATATCTGATGAGAAATAAAGTCATTACCTCAAGCAGTGTCATAACTTCTAGCTTAAATCATTATGTAGATCTTTAAAAGTATAAAAACAACACTTAAAGAAATTCATAGAGAAAAAAAAGTGAAATTGAAATCTGAGCTAACAATAGCTAAAAACCTTAAGCAATATGATTCTAACTCCCAATTAGAGACATATCCAAGGTGAAAGTTAGCTAGAATTATTAGGATTATGTTTTGAATCTTAGATTCTCATTTAGGGGCAACTCCCAATTATGGGCAACTCCCAATTATGGGCAACTCCCAATTATGGGCATCTCCCAATTCCAACTCTCATTGGGCTTTCATCGGGAATTCTCATTACCATGAAATTCCTCTCAAATTTTCTCATTCTTTCTCAATTTCATGCAAAATTGAGATATACTATTGGTGCAATATTTTGTCTGTGATAAAAATATATATTTTTAGTGTTTATGTTTGTGTTAATAATGTTATTTGGATATTGAAGGATAAGAGTGTTTATTATAACTGAAACTTAGTGGTTTCACTATAATGTTGATTTATGTTTATCAATCATGAGGGATAGTAATAGGTAAGCCATGAGACATAATTAAATAGTACATTAAGAAAGAAAAGATTACCTTTCTCATCTTAATACTTGAGATAAACCAATGTATGAACACCCCAAGTTGAGATAAGTTTAATCATTGCAAGTATTGTACATTCGGAGCCAAAAGAACAAACTTACTTATGACTAATCCATTATGCATATTTTAGAAGAACTATTCTCAAGTGATGTGGGTGTTAAGTAGAAATTCTAACATAGGAGTTTTATCATATTATGGAAGCCATGCATTAGATGTAGTTGATGATGATAAGTGTTACTATATTGTCATGCCACCAAATTTTATTAGTTAGGTGATATCTCAAAAGCTCATTAATAAAAGTATTTCATCAAAAAGATCCACAAGTGCACAAGTCATTAAATAGTAACGATGACTTTCATCTATATATCAATCTTATGGGGATTATATTGGCAGTTCAATTATTCAATTATGAGACAGCTCATTTTCAATAAAGTGGATATTTGGATTATGAGAGAATCTTATATCTATGAGTTTATTTATTTAATCTATACCATCTATATTTAATTTAGTTTGACTTATATTATATTTAGAAATATAACGAAGGTTGGAGTATTGTGTACTGACTCATTGCCCTAAAAGTATACAAAGTAGTTTTCACCATTAAGCCAATCCAAATTATGGTCATGTCATAGCTATCCACCTAATATATCACCATTGATACAATACATCATTTCTACTTAAGAGTCATTTAGAATGTCATACCTTTTAGGAAATTCATAGTGATCTTGATGATTACTTTGTATACACACTTTTATCCTGTGGCCTTAGGTATTACCAAGACTAAAGTTTGATATGATTTTTACATGTTTAAACTTTCAGCTTCCTAAGTACCATACTCACACAATTAATATATTTTTTTCTCAAGTTTCACTAGTAGGAACTCTTGTGAATTTAATATACTATCTAATTGTATCAGTTAGGCTATGCCCCAAAAACTATTAATGAGAGTGTTCCAACAATCGAGATCCGTAAGTGCATGAGTCATGCAAGAAGTAAAATAAAATTTTATCTATATATTAATTCCACAAGGATTATATTATTCTTTTGGTTATTCAATAATGAGATAACTCATTCTTAGTAAAATAGGTACTCAAATTATTAAACAATCTTAGGACCATAGTTTATTTAATTAATCAATGTCATTTAAGTTACTTAACTTATATTATGTTGAACACAAATAAAGACTATATTGTTGTGCAATGACTCCTTGCCCTAATAACATACAAGGTGGTTGTCACCATTAAGCTCATCCTAATGGTAGTCCACTAATAGCTATCCCCTATAGGTAGTTAATCATTAAAATAATTTTATCTTTGCTCAAAGAGTCATTCACAATCTCATACCTTTTAGACAACTTTATCAATTCTCCTAAATGGGTGTTTTATATGCATATTATTTTTCTCCAATCTCAAATGTCATTAAAAGCATAGATTAACATGATTTGTAAGTATTTACACTTTTAGCTTCATATGAACCATACTCACACAACTAACATATATTTCCCTCATATTTTTACTAGTGGGAACCATACAAGTAAAAGTAGCTCACAAGGGTTTCATCACCTTGCAAGTTAGAACATACTTGCATATGTCCCAAGGATCTCATGTTACCATCCTCTTCGGTGATGATGCTCTCCCACACTAAAGGTTAATCCCTTGGAAGAATGCTAAATAATGCATACTCATGATTGACATGTAAATGTATTTATACTTTTAGCTTCATAAAAACCATACTCATGATGATTAACATAACTAAATTTTAGGTTTCAGCATATAAGTTTATCTCATGCATCATAGTCATAAGAGCTATCATATTCTTCCTATCATATACATGAGTGAGCCTTATAGTTTATCTATCCCGTCCACACTATGATAATCTCAGACAAACCTACAAATAGGTGAACTTTAATTCAAGTTTTATTTAATCACCATCCACCAATATCTATATATAAAATAAATAAAATCATTCATTTATTCATAAATAAAATAAATTCACATTACATATTTCAAATTACACTAATCCTAGACCCATCCTAAATTCGTACAAATGCTTTAATCCATCCCTAGAGAAGAGTGGTTTGAGCACCATGCTACCCAACACTATGTATTAGCATAAACCTTATATGTCCCTTGGTTGTGGAACCACTAGGGAGTGTAAAATTTTTTCTTAGGGTTTGGTAGTTGCTATGTCTTTGCGTGTTATATAAGGGAGAAGAAGACGATATGAGAGAAATCCTAGAAATTTCTCAATCTTCCACTTTTGTAGTTAGGTGACTTTGAATTATTCTAAGTAGAAAGTTCTAACTTTCAAAAAAAATATCATAATTTCAGCCTTTATCACTTTGGCTTGAGCTCGTATCTCTAAAAAATGATTATGACTCAGAACTACATCTTGATCTTTGAGTAACACATAGTAGTATTGCTGTAATGACCATGATTTAGGCATAATCTCTCTATAACCCATCCATATATAGATAACCTTTTGGAATCTCCCCTATATATAGATAACCCATCCAATATTTTTGCCAAAATGTCATATGGAGCCTCTATCATTGCCCAATAAAATTTAGTGGAATCTCAAAACTTCCCAACACAAAATAAAATTTTTTTGGTGTGTACTATATATTATTATTTCATCCATCCACTTATACTCCCTATTTTGTCTTTTCAATCTATTTTACTATGTCTCTTTCATCCATTTTTATTTTTCAATCTGCTGCAACTATTTTATATAAAATTCCAAATGGTTTGGTAATTCCCGTCAGTCCAACACTTATGCATCTCATTCATTTTTCAAAGAGTTTATATATCTGATTTTTAAACTTTTCTTGAGTTGGAATAAAAACCATCTATTTTTGGAGATTTTTGTCCCACATTACATCACGCTTTCCAACATCTTCTTCTACTCTTGTGCATTGGGAATAGATCTTCTTTTTCAACACTTCCTTATTTTGCTATACATTTAGCTGCACATTTTCTAAAATATATAAAATATCTATAAATATACCACCATGTGAAGCTATGGAATGCTTTATGTGGGCTAGCTCATCTTCTTGTATTCCTCCCCTTCTTTTTATCTCTTGTCTATCACTCATGGTGAAGGATGAGTCTTCTTCGTGAATTTTAACCAATCCTTCTTCTTCAATCAATGGTTTCTTTCCTTATCCATTTCCTTCAATTTCCCACTTCATGCCAGGAAATGTCCATCTCGGCTAAGCACAACAAGATAATAATGGAAGGGTGATTTAGTTGGCTAGAAAATTTATCATCAAGGAATACAAGAATTTATTTCTTCAAAATCTTTCCCACATTAAAGTATTACCTAATGAGAATGACATATAACATTATTTATTTCTCCAAAATAATCATAGAAATATGGAGAGTGAGTAATAAAAACAAGAATATGAAATACAACCAAAATTACTCACATTCATGAGTTCCCCCTCATCAAATATACATACACACTCTTCGATGAAGAGATTTGAAATCCACGCTATCTTTTTCCCCTAGGAATCCAAGTAGCTCATTAATAATTGGCACATCAAAATGAACCCAAATCCCTTTCACATAGCAGGTATTCCATCACATATCTGCATAATTTACATAGAACTCCTTCATAAATAAGGTATTTCTCATTCTCTATACATGCAAAATAATAACCAATTTTGCTTTATAACTATATTACAAAAGGGAAGAAGGAATTTCTTGATTCCCCTCTCTTCAATAATCCCCCTTTTGTAAATCTCAAAATCCATCTATCTCTACCTAATCTTTATAATGAATGTCACCTTAGGCACCATAACTTCAAGTAGTATCTCTGCAGCACTAGGTTCTGTCTCTTCCTTTTTTTATGGCTCATCTCCATGATATTTTCTATTAATGATCTTCTTTCTTTCATTGATGAATCAACAAGCAATGATAATTTAGGGTGGATTTTCATGGGGTCGGTAGAAAATTAGGGTTTTTTGTGTAGGAAATTCTAGGATTATGTATTTATAGTAGTGACTTGATAATCTAAGGTCTCGACTAAATGAGTTTGTTTTTCTTCTATAAATGAAAATTTGCAACATTATGGAAATTAGCACCATCTAAGTCATGACACTGCATCAAGGTTATGGCTTTTACATATAACGTCTATAACACTCTTCCTTTTATAGCACAAAAGTTATCGCTTTGAAAAATTGCCGAGGCCTTAATCATTTATCTTCTATGATACTAGTTCTTTTCTAAAACTAAAGTTGTAGCATTGAAAAATCATCATTTTCTTGTCATGTATCTTCTAATGGGTTTTTTATTTTTATAATATCAATGTAATGACTCTATAAAGTTGCCATGGTTTTGTTCAAAAAAATCTAAATAGTAGTTAATTTAAATCTATTATTCTTTTATATTCAGGGGGAGTATAGGTATATATATGTGCAACCAATTTTTATTTTTGCAATAATCATAATTCATCACACAAAAAGCAAAAATGAATTTTTGGGGTGCCTTTTAAGCAGCATTACATTTAACATACAAACAAGACTTTCATAACTTCATTCGCTCCATCATATATCTCTACTATCCTTGCTAGCTTCTTAGTATAATGCTTTAATTTTTTATTTCTTGTACTTTTAGTATTAGTCAAAGATGATTGAGAAATAATTATTATTATTCCCTCATCAATGCAATTAGTTTGTGCATTGTTCTTGTTCTTTATATTCTCCCATGTATTGACATTATAAAAAGTCTTGGATTTTTTTTGATTTCATGCATATTCAACTAATCATTCAGCCACCAAAGTTTTATGATCCACCTCATCTTCTTCTTATTTAAAAGTTGAGGTAGTATCTTTGAGTACCTCTTTAAGAGTTTCTACCACAATTTGTTTGTACTAGCTAAAAAGATTGCATAATTCACTTTATCTTCTTCTTGGATAGTTGAAGTTGTATCTTAGATTTTCTCTTCAAGATATTCTACCACAATTATCTTCATAATAGTTACATAGATTTTGTTATTTTATTCAGCTTCTTCTTCTTGAACAATTGAGGATATGTCTCCAATTCCCTCTTCAAGCTTTTTTAAGATAATTATATCCATATTGGTCATAGAAGTTTTATCTTTCACTACCTCCTCTTCTGTATGAATAATTGAGGCTATATCTTTGAATTCCTCTAGTAAAAATTTAAGTGTTACCATTTCCGCCTTAGTATAGGATTTTGTAATTGAGCACTTTTTTAAGACTTAAACCAATTCATGACTTCTCTCTCTCTCTCTCTCTCTCTTTGTTGTCTCTCCTTTTTTTCTTCAAGATCATTGTCTCTTCTCAATTCTCTTAGGAATTAAACAAGTTCAATTATCTAATAATATCTTAAAGATGGTTCAGATTCAAAATATATCTTTTTCTCATCACTTCTATATCCCCAAACTCAATAACTTTCTCCATTTAATAATAGGTTTGATATTGATTTTTATTAGGTTCATAATAGAAGTCACTTTCTTGAGTATGATGAGTGTCAATGTAATTATAGTTTGAGACATTTTCGTTCGATTCTATTGTAATTTTTCTTAAAGTCATTTGTATACTTCATTCTCTTTTTATCTTTATGATAATTCGCTATAAAATATTAAAAAGATTGACTATGCATTTTAATTTTTTAGATTGGTGGCTAGAAAGAAAGAAGAGTAGAAACAAATACATGAAAATCCAAAAGACAATTATCCACATTTAAACAAGTAAATAAGATTTAGCTTTATGATCTGGAGATATTTATAAAATTTAATATTATCTAAACTACTAAAAATAAAATATCACTTCAAAGAATAAAAATATCAATCATATTGAATAATCAAACTAAACAATCCACGATCATGTCTCCAAAAATTTTTCCAACTTTACTATGTCGTTTAATTTTATTAATTAGGTAGTATTTTAAAAGCTCATTAATGAGAGTATTTCAATAACTAAGATCTATAAGTATATGAGTTATACAATTAGTAAAATAGAATTTTATCTATAATCAATCTTAGAAAAATTTGTATTAGTAGTTTGATTATTCAATAATGAAATAACTTATTTTTAGTAAAATAGATTTTTAGATTGTTAGACAATCTTAGGTCAATAGTTTATTAATTTAATCTAAGTGGTGCTATTTAAGTCGCTCAATTTATACTATGTTGGACACATAACAAAGGTTGAGGTATTATATAATGACTCCTTACTATGATGACATACAAGTTGGTTGTCATTATTGAGCCTATCCTAATGCTGGTCCCTTAGTAGTTATCCCCTCAGTACATCACCACTAAAAAATTGATTCATCTATGCTCAAGAGTCATTAACAATTCTATATATTTTAGACAATTTTATCAACTTTCCATGATAGTTTTTTCATATAGGCACTCCTATTCTCTGGTATCAAATGTCATAAAGACTATAAATTGACATGATTTATATGCATTTATACTTTTGGCTTTGTAAGTGTCATATACACACAATTAATGTACACTTGTATCAGGTTTTACTAGTGGGAATTATAGAAGTAAAAGTATATCACAAGAGTTACCATCACCTTTTGAGTTACAACATACTCATGCACCCCCTGAGGAATTTTTATTGCCATTCTTCTTGGTGATGAAGACACTCACATCTAAAGGTGTCATACGTGGGAGAACATTATATATAATATCCATCCCAAATGAGAACTAGTTTCTTTAAATGCAAACAATGGATTGGTATGTACTAGCATTTGCATATTCGGCTTCATAAGTATCGTACTCAAGAAGATTAACATACCTAGATTTTGGATTTCAATATATAGGTTTATCACATGCATCATTATTAGAAGAACTATCACTTCCTTCCTACCATATGTATGAGTGAGTCACATGGTTTACACCCACCATCCACCACAACAATCCTGTACAAACTAACTAATAGTCAAAACTCTTATTCAATTTTTAGTTAGTCATTATCAATCAATATCCATATATAAAATAAATCAAATTATTAATTCCTTCATAAATAAAACTAATTCACATCATATATATTAAATTATATAAACCTTATACCCAAGCTAGTTTGGTAATATTTTCGAAACCATCCCTAGATGAGAGAGGTTTGAGCATCGTGCCCCCCAACTATGGGGATTAGCATAAGGCTTTCCTCTCTTCCTTGCTTGTGGAACCATTAGAGAGTAAATTTACTTCTAGGGTTTGATAGTTTCTTTGGCTTTGATTTTTGTGTGAGAGAGAAGAAAAGGAAATGAGAAATCTTCTATAGATGATAGATCTCCTAGAATTAGCATATTTCTTTCACTTTTATATCCAGGGAACATTACATTACTCTAAATAAAAAGTTATATCTTTTAGAAGAATGACACAACTTTGACTTTCATCTCTTTGGTTTTAGTTCATGACTCTAAAAAATGACAATGACTCAAGTCTACATCTTGATTTTTCTATAACACATAGTAATGAAACTGGCAAGAATCATGACTTCGGCTTAATCTTTCTATAACACAAAGTCATGACTCTATAAAATGGTCACATCTTTATGCCTTAGTCCATTTATAATCCAAAATATTTTTAATACTAGGAAATGACCATGGAACTGAGATGACTTCTCATTTAGTTATATAATTTTGATGATGTGTAGAGGCCATGATTTTGGAAATGACCCTTCTAAAGTTTTATATGGCTGTAATGCTGAAAAATAGTCAAGGTGTTGAGAATGTTTTTTGTGTGTTGGCTATGGTTATGGCATTGGGATGACCATATGGATGGCCATGTGATTAGGCTTCTCTTCTCTTATATATCTTATTGTTGTGGCACTACTAGGATATTGTGGTATTAGCACTTAGCTTGAGCATATAAGTCATGGTTATGCTTTTTTTTAAGTATAGGAGTCATGGCCTTGGAAGTGATCATAATTGAGTAATATCCTTTATAATATTTAGTATGCTAAAACTAGAAGGTATTAATAATTATCATAGTTATAAAATGAGTAGTCGTGACTTTGTAATTTTCTGTAACTCAAAAGTTATGACTTTGTAAAAAGGCCATAACTCTAACATGAGACTAATGAGCCATATTAATGATAAATTTAAAGTATTTGGACTTGGCCATAACATTGAGGCTAGTGGGGTATTTGATTACCATGAAGAAAAAATAATGTTGACTATTAAAATTTTCTGAGCTAATTATGACTACAACTCCATGATAATATCATAGCTATTTAGAATATATTCCATAGTAGAAAGATTATACTAATAAGTTGGTAAGACCATGAATTATAATAATTGCCCAAACCAATTAGGTAGAGTTTTAGCCAACAATTGATGTTTAAGCTATGAAAACTCGTTGATCTACCCCTTCTGCTAAACTCATCCAAAACTTAGTGATTTCATGATTATTCATAAGAATGCTTTTAAACATTAAAATCATGAAATCAACTCTAGCCTCATTTCTTTATCTACACATCATTATAGACTACCAAAAATACATAAGAATTTTCAATAGTTTGAACATTGCACAAGAAACATAAGAGCAAAAGTAACTCACAAGAGTTATCACCACTTTGCAAGTTAACATACTTGTGCATGTCATGAGGATTGCATGTTACTAGACTCCTCGATGATGATATGAATCTCATCCTAATGGTGACCCATATATGAGAATATTCTAAATAATGTTCATCCTAATCGAGAACCTATTATTTTAAGATGAATACAATAAATTGGTGTTTATAAGTATTCACACTTTTGGCAGCATAAGTATCATACTCATGATGATTAACATACCTAAATTTTAGGTTGTAGCAAGTATGTTATCTTACACATCATAGTCGTAAAGGTTGTTACTTCTTTCCTATCATATACAAAAGTGAGCCTCATGGTTAACCTCTCACCATCCACTATAACAATCTAATAAAACCTACAAATAGTTGAAACACATTCAAGTTCTATTTAATCATTATCTATCAAAATCTATAACACAAGATAAATTAAATATATTCATTAATAAATAAAAACCAATGTTATATCATATATATAAATTTATACAAACCCCATACCAAATATTAATTTCATAAGAATACTTGAATTTACCCTAGAGAGGAGGTTTGAGAGTCATGCCTTACAGCTTTAGAGATTAGTAATCAACTCACATCTTTTGCTTACTTGTGGAACCCCTAGAAAGTGCAAAATTCATTTTATGGTTTGGCAGTTGAACTATGGTCTAACTTGTTGCATTGAGGAAAAGGAATAATAATGATACATCATTTTGAATTTCTTAATTTTTAACTTTAATATTTGTGAGACTTTGCATTACTCTAAGTAAGATATTGTGGCTTTCAAAAGAAAGTCATAACTTTAGCCTTTATCTCTTAAACTCGAGGTTATAATTCTATAAACTAGCCAAGAATCTTGACTGCATCTTGATCTTTCTATTGCACAAAGTTACGAAAATATAGGGCCACTTGGTCAACTTTGGCTCTATAGCCTTTGGTTGTATAGGGCCACTTGGTCATCTTTCCTTCTAAGTATGACTCAAATGCTGAAAATATTTTCACATTCAATGAACTCAATGGTCCATCTTTAACCAACCTTGAAATACATTTTAGATTTATATCTCCTAGGTGTAAGTGCCAGATATAACTATGAATCATTTTAGAATAATGTTTTCTCATATGCAGAAAAAAATTGATGGCATTCAACTCACTTTGTTTCTGTAAAGTAGAAAATGTCTTAAAAATATAAAGATTATCTTTCAATGCATCCAAATAGATAATCCTTTTATTCAAGAAGATTGTTACCATATCATTGAATAAAAGAGAGAATCCATCTCTTACTAAACTAGAAACTAAAATCAAATTTCTACTTATAGAAGGAACATAAAGACAATCTTTTAAAAATAAAACATTATTATTTTCAAACTGAAGTATACAAACTCCTACTGCAATAGCTATTGTCTTGATATTATATCCCATGTGAAGATCAATTTCACCCTTACTTAGTTGTCTAGTTTGATGGAACCCTACAAAGAATTACAGACATGATTAGTGGAACCCATATATACATACTAGGTATCTATAAATACCACAGCTAAATATATTTTAATTACTAATAATTGAGACTTATCCTAATTATTCACTTTGCTAAGATAGTTTAGACACTACTTCTTCTAGTGTCCTGATTGCTTGTAGTGAAAACATTTTCCTTTTGGATTTTTGACTCTCATTTGTATCTTAAGAGCTATTAATTAATTCGGGCATGCTTCTAAAATTTCTTCTTCTTCTCTCCTTTTAGGTCGGAAGAAGTTTTTTTAGTTACAAATACTTCAGATGATTTTCTAATAAAATTTTTAGCTAATACCAAGTTCTTAAGAAATTATTCTAAATTCCAATCAGGTCTAATCATATTGAAATAAAGGTAGAATTTCTTATAAGAGTCTAATATTGAGTGAAGAACAATATTAATCTGAGAGTCTGCATCAATCTCAACTCTAAGGATCTCTAGTTCATTTAGTAGACTAATCATCTTTAGAACATGATCTCTCATAGTGTTATTTTTAGTCATTGAGATATTCATCAAGTCTCTCATGGTTTGCTGCCTGGTAGAATGTGTCTAATTCCCAAATATTTATTTGAGATTAGACATCATGTCATAGGTAGTAGCCATGAAGTGATGTTGTTGTTGGAGTACATTTGACATGCAGGCCAAAATATAATATCTAGGCATCTCTTTAGCTTTCACTAATTTCTCATAAGGCTTGGCTTCCTCTTCTGTCGCACCTTGTTGTGGTTTATCTGATTCTATCTATTTTACTTAAGTGACCCATTTAATAAATCCATAGAATTAGCTTTATAGTAGTTTGTACTAAGTATATCTAAAAGGCAGTTAATCCAATAGAAGGAAGGCACCAAGACCAATGCTCTAACTAACTTGCATGACTTTGAAACCAATGATGGAGGCCATGAGATTTTGGTAATGAACTCCATTACCCTCTTAGTTTTTTTTTAATTTGAGAGGCTTTAATTTAAAAATAATTATGTGTATATTTTGGCACAAAATTACACATAAGACCATTCCACATATCTTACTATGACATATATTATTATGCTGCATATAGCTGCATGCCACATATATTACCGGGCCACAAATACATTATCATGCCACAAATACATGATGACCAAGAACCACCACACATATACACGTGTCAAAATACCTTTACTATGTAGGTTATAGGGCACCTCACTCATAGAAGGTACCTTAAACTAAAAATATTTGCTTGGTCTAGTTGCATGTGATTGGGACAGTGTCTATAATATCAAGGAATAAAATTTACACTAGATTTTCTGAAGAATTTGACATTTTGGCCATGCTCTCCACCATTGACAGTGTCTACCATCATGAGTTCCTCCATTGCTAGTTATTTCCACCATGATATTCACCAATTTATCTCCACTAGTTGTAACCACCTTTGATGCTTCCATTGTTGGCTACATCAACCACCACATATGTTGTTGTCGGCTTTGAATATAACTTACAATATGGTGAATGGTCATGACGACCTTCATAATGGCCATCATCAGCAACTACAAATGTCACTAACAAAGCCATTAGTCATGGCTACTTCCATTGTCACTATCATCGATGATAAAAAATGTCATTGGTGCTTTCATTGGCCATGGCTGCTTCCACTGTCATCATCATCGGCAATAGAAAATGTTACCGATGATGCTTAATGCCTTTGGTCATGGCTACCTTCACAATCATTATTGCCAGCAACACAAAATAGCATCGTCATTATAATTGGCCATGGCTGCTTACATAGTCAGCTTCACTAGCAACTATAAATGTCATCGATACTGCCATTGGCCATGGCTACTTCCACAATCATCATTATCAAAAATTGTAAATATCACATACACTATCATTGGTCATGATTGCTTCCATTAATGCCTTCATTAGCTGCTATAACCACCTCCATCAGTCGTGTCCACCATCATCTCATTCACCATCATTACAAAGAACTAATAATATAAAATCTTATAATCCAATGTGCAATAAACACACAAAGACAATGCAAAATACACTCCAAGTTTTAAAGAAATCAACCACAGTATAAACAAACATTGCTGAGTTATTTTGTTTGGCCAAAATAGGCCAAACTTCCTCTAATATAGGTCAGTTAACTAGATATCTTAAACTACATTTAAAACTCATTCCATCCCATGCAAATATTGTGATAACTCCCTCTAATACCATTGTTAGGGATTCAAGAACCCAAAAATGTATTTAATATTTGCTTGATGATTGTGATTGTTTTATTCTAGTTTCAATTAATAAGAAATGTGGAAGAAACTTACCTTAAAATAAGCTTGGCCTAAAGAAGTTCTTCTGTAAACCTTGCGCTCAAGAAATTCTTCATAGAGATGATGATGCTATAGTGGGGGTACCGAGTTTTGTACGAAAATACTTCGTTTGAAATAAAAAATCTAGAATATAATACGTGTTTCAAAAATATGCCCAAACTAGTGCGTCTGGAAATAGCATGGCAATGGCCTTTATTTTGACCGGCAGCCATTGCCACGCTATTGATTTTTTAAAATCATAGTCCAGTGTTGTTAATGCTAGTTATTGAAAACATTATAGGGATCCCATTATGCTTTCTCGCCCCTCGCTCCTCACCCCTTCCCCTCACCCACTCCACTCGTCCCTCGTCCCTCGCCCCTCGCCCCTCGCCCCTCGCCCCTCGGTCCTTCGTGGAGCTCGACGTGGAGCTCGACGGAGCTCCTCATCTAGGTCCAGGAAATCTACTTCGAGCTTGCCAGAACTCCACGAAGAAGTTCTCTGGAGTTCCTCTAGCTCCAGCGAGCTCCACTTCGAGCTTGAGGAGCTCCAAACCTCCAATGAGCTCCTTCGTAGAGCTCGTTCGAGCTCGACGGAGCTCCACGAAGGAGCGAGGGGCGAGGGGCATGGGGCAAGGGGTGAAGGGTGAGGGGTGGGGCGAGGGGCGTAATAAGATCCCTACACTATTTTCAATAGTTGGCATTCACATTGTCGGCCTATGATTTTAAAAAATCAACAGCGTGGCAATGGCTACCATTCACAACAATTACCATTGTCATACTGTTTCCAGACACGCTAGTTTGGGCATATTTTTGAAATATGTATTATATTTTGAATTTTTTATTTTAAACGAAGTATTTCCGTACAATACTCGGGGACACCATCGTTGAACTGATGTCTTTGTTTTTATATTACTCAAAACCAAAACTAAACATTAATTTATATTTATTTGATCTATTCAATTTCTTTTAATAAATAAAAATAGAATTTATTTATTTAAAATATAAATATACATAATTATAATTAATTTAATGCATATAAAATGATTTATTCATCAAATCAAATTAATTAGATTATAATTAAATAATTTATTTTTATTATGCATATACATATATTTCAAATAAATAAGAAATGCAAAACTTTTTTAATCACTTTTGGATAAGGCTATGGAAGGGACCCGACTCGAATAAGATCACAAGCATCCAATATAATTTTTTTTTCACAATAATTTATTTTAATTATAATTCATAACACTACAGAATTATAATTGCACTCCCTTACTTATGCTAAATACATTATGTCATTGTTACTTATCATAATTAAAACTCATCATGTTAAGATTATAGATTTCTATTGATTGAATTAAATAATTAAAAATTTAATTCAATCAACCTCTAATTATTTCATTGATACTTTCTACTTAACTTATTTGAATTTCTAGATCAAAATCTACTTTAAGGTTTTGCATTATCAAAACTTATAAGTTTTCTTATGGAGATATCATCAATTCTTTTGAAAGGATATGGATTTTTTCAGTAATTAATATTCACCATATAATTGATAAAGTTATCCAATTTATGGAGTTCTTAAATCTATTTCTAGACTTTATCTTTTGTAAATCAAAATAATCATTAATAAATATATGCAAATAATAATTACCTCAAGAATAAGCATAATAGTAATTATAATAACCATGGTATATCATTCACTATAGTCATGATAGACTCACTGAAATATTATGCTATAATTTTAACAATAGAGGGTCCAATTCTATCTAGATTGTGAATAAACTTATATTCGATGAGTACTAATAATTCCATCTTCTATGCATAAGTTAATCTTTATGAACCAAAACATCCACATTCATAATAAAAGATAATAGTATTTTTAACAATTCAGCTCATTAAAAAAATACATTTTTAAAATAACAAAAAGATGCTAATTAGGAAAACATACATAAATGCCTATTAGTATAAACTGATTCCAATAGTTTGAACACTAAAAAAATCACTCACTAAAGGAATTGCTCATCCTTTAGTATTAAGTTCCTCCTCTATGATGAAAAGGCTTCATTATCTCTAAAAAAATGCTATGATTAAGTTTGAGTATCATATGGTCTAATAATAATCGAGAAACTTTAACTGGACATATTGACAATTATGGCATGGTCAATGTTCCCCAACTATACTTGTGGGTCCTTGAATGTGTATATTCATTTATGTCATGGATATATGTATTTATTACATAACACATAAAAAAATATTGGGTTTCTTACTAAGATGTACTACATTTAATGTTTATAGCTAGACCATCAAATTATTTTTTTCTTTATCAAAGATATCTAATGTCCATACAATCTTCTCAATATAATCTTTTCATTCTTCTTATGTGTTTCTTCCTCTTTTGTTGCTTTCTTAAGCTATACTTGTTTCTTAGGTTTTTTTTTTCCATTAGATTTCATGACTTTAGTGAATGTTACAACTCCTTCTATGCTGGTTTATCCATTTTATTTTTGAAATTTAAAAGTTTTGGTATTGAGTATGGACATGGCTTTGCCTTTATGCTTTTCCTTGCTCTTTTCTTCCTTTAACTCCAAAGTCATGGTATTGAGTGTAGTGGGGACTTTAACTTGAAGTGTTTCTTGCATTTTTTGTTGTATAACTCCAACATTATGAAACTTTGCAGAGTCATGTCTTTGTATTTAAGCTTCTTAGGGACTAATTCATTATGTATTCTTAGAATCATGGTGCTAGGCACAAATATAGCTTTGTCTTCATGTTTTTCTTCATAATTTTTCTTATATAACACTTATGGTCTAGATATATGCATAATTATGATTTTGTTTTCAAGTTTTTCTTAGCAATTTTTGTTCTATAACCTCAAAGTCTCGGCACTATGTCCAAAATTGACCTTGTCTTTGATTGGTTGTTCAACAATTTTTATTTTAATCTTGTCTTTCTCTAGTGATCCCTCAACTTTCTTTAAGTTGTGAACATATGATTCCTCCAAAGTCATAACTTTGAAAACTCTCTCAAACTCATACCATTCATCTTCTTCTATTTCCTCATTTTCATAGCTCTAAAATAATTTTTATGCTTCTTCTTCTTGTTTAATTGATGCTAAATTTTTAATTTACTCTTCAAGATTTTCTGCCACAAATATCCCCCTAATAGCCATGAAGATTTGTTTATTCACTTCATAAATTTCTTCTTAAATAATTAGGTCATATCTTAAATTTTCTCTCATAGATTTTCTACCACAAATATCTACATATTAGCCATGGAGATTATGAAGCTCTTCATCACCATCTTCTTGCATAATTAAAATTGTGTCATCAATTTTCACTTCAAGATTTTCATTGTACCAATTTTTGTATTAGCTATTTGAATTTCAAGTGCAGCATGTTCTTCATGGTTAACCCAGTCCATAACTTTATATATCCTTTTTGTTGTCTCAACTTCTCTCCCTCTATAGTATTGGCTCTTCTTTATTCTTCCAGCATTTCTTCTAGCTCAGCTAATAAATAAGATTTGGAAGTTGGTTGAGATTATGAAAATATTATTTCTTCAAGGATTTCATTTTTTCATTCTCAATAAATCTCTTCTAGCTAATAATGGCATTGATACTAGTTTCCATAAGATTTATAATACAAGTCACTATCAAAAGCCTAATAAGTGTCATTATAATGATAGTTTGAGATATTCTCCCTCACTTTTTTCTCATATTTTTCAAAATGAATTTCAATTGCTTCATTCTTTTATTATAGCTCCTTAAAAAATTCATTGTATCATCATAGAGAGATTGGCTAAACATTTTTATTTTATATATTGTTGGCTAACAAGAAGAAAAGACATACGCAAATTTCAAAGTATAACTAACTATTTTCAAATCAGTTAACAAGACTTATTATCTAGATTTGGGAAACATTATCAAAATTAATGTATGCTTTATAAGCACCATACTCATAAAATTAATATATGTTTCTCTCAAGTTTAACTAGTTGGAACTATACGATGAAAAAGAACTCACATGAGCTATCACTACATTGTGAGTCATGACATATTTTGTGCATGACCTAAGAATTTTCTATCACCATTCCCTTGATGATGATATGACTCATACACTAAAGGTGAATCACTTAGAAAAATATTTTATATAATGTCCATCCCAATTCACACTTTTGACTTCATAAGTCCTATATTCATGACAATCAACATATCCAAATGTTAGGTTTTAATGTATAATTTTGTATTATGCATCATAGTTGGAAGGGTTGTCTCTTACTTTCTACTATATGCATGTATTAGCCTCATAGTTTACCTATCATCGTCCATCATGATAATCTCATACAAATCTAAGAATATTCAAAATAATAGTTCAAGTTTTATTTAATAATCAACCATTAATATCCACGATACAAAATTTACTAAACACTTTCATTCATAATTAAAAATCAATTTTATATAACAAAATTTCAAGTTTTATTTCAAATCTATTTTGGTAAAAATTTTTAAATCTACCCTAGAGGAGGAGGAGGGTTTGAGACTCATGCCCCCCTAACTCTAGGGATTAGAATTAATCTTGATTCACTTTCTTCTTATGGAACTCCTAGGGAGTGCAAAATTCACCCTATGATTAAATCATGGCCTTGCTTATTTTATAGTGGGAGAGAAAGAAAAATGAGTTATCCTTGTGAATTTTTATCTTTCACTTTTATACTTGGGTGACTCTATATTACTCTAACTAAAAAGTCATGGCTTTTTGAAGAAAGTCACAACTTCGGGCTTTATCTTTTAAGCTTGAGGTCGTGACTCTAGAAAATAGTCATGACTTTAGCCTAGATCCAAATTATTCTATAACTCAAAGTTATATGATAGAATTAATATCATAATTATGTAAATTTTATAAGATAAATATGATAATGACTCCATGATAATATCATAGTCAATAAAAATATCTCATATAGTTGAATGATTATATTAATGAACTAGTAGGGTTGTTGTGTACAAAGATTGGAATGACCTTTTAGGTAGAGTTTCACCCATGAATCAACATCAAAATTTTGTAAGATATCATGTTCTACCCCCTCAACAAAACACCACCAAAAATATATCAATCTCATAACTATTTATCATAACTCACAAATACTCCTAATTTATGATATCAATCTATAATTTTTTCCATTCTATGCCAACACATTATCATAAAATACCAAAATACCTATGAATTTTAGGTATTTTAAACACCAAACAATAGGTAAGTAATTTGGAACTTGAAAAAGGAGGTACTTCATATTGTGGTGACAACCCTCTATGAGTAAAGTCCTCATGTATGATTTCCATAGGTATGATTTATAAAAGAATGTCTGTTAATTATCAAAAGCATGATGCTTATAAAGTGAAAAACACAAATGTATTTATTATCACATCATGTCACAACTTTCAGATATTAGAGGTCAGAGAATAAATGTATATATTTGAAGCAATCATCAAGGACTATTGATACATGGCTTAAGAGGAGTAGATATATAAATAACTGATGAATAAAACAACATGTCACTTAGGTAGTAAAACATTGAAGGCATTACTATAAGGAGATCATCCTTCATAGTAACAATCCAAGGATGACAACTACCTTGTATGCCAATAGGGTACTAAGATATTTTCATACTAATCTATCATTTATCTAATAATTGAATACAATATTGACCAAACACTAAAAAAATATCATTATAAATAGGGAAGTAGGTTAACCTTAGAGTCTAAGTATTCTTTCCAAACCCAAGTATTTCTACTCAACTCGAGCAACAATTAGTTTACTATTAGTTGATCAAATATCATACACAATTATTATGGAATTAATATATGAACTTATATCCATTTTACTACTTATACGATCTATATACTTGTAGATCTATATTGAATGAGAAATAATCACCCAATGATATTTTGGTATCATGTCATTTAGCAACAAATTTTAACCCCCTCACAAAGTCACAACACTTGCTCCAATCCTAGCACCCTGAGGCTCATATATAGGTTGAAGAATAGTGTAAGATGGGTTTGAGGAAAGGATGGAAGGGGATACATAAAATATCCTAGTTAAGAAATTTAATGAAAAGCAAAAGATTCATCATTCAAAAAAAAAACAAAATAACTAAAAATAGTTTTTGGAACAAAGACAAATCTCAATGATTTAAAAAAAAATGGGTACTTGCAAGAAGACTATAGATTCAAAAGCATATGCAAAGAAAGCTATGTTACTTAGAAAGTACCCTATGAAACATTTGCACAATTTGTATTATAGTGGTGCTTGTTGAAAAATAATAAGATTATTTTATTAATAATAAATGATAGAAATAAAAATTATACCAAAACATATTGTATTTATTTGTGAAAATCAAGGGATGGAAAATAATAAATAGACATTATACTCCAAAAATAATAAAGAATCAAAAAGAAAGAGTCAAGTGAAAATGGAAATGACAAAGACAACATTAGTTAAAAAGAAGCTGCCTAAAATATTGTAGGCTAAGGCTGTTATACAGTTGTATGTTAGATTAATAACAAGTTGTTTAGAATAATTAATTTCAAGTTATTTGGAATAAAAATTGTGTCCAAAGCTCAAATTGAATAATATATTTTTTCAACCATCTTCATACTATTTCTAAGTAACTATTTTCTCTTATAACATTTATCATATTATAATTAATCCGTCCATAATGAATATCATTTTATGGCACAAAATAGTGAAATGTTATTATTGATTTTGAAGTAGAATAACTAAAAGAAAAGTAAAAATCACCATTAAAAAGATTTCAAAAGGACATACATCTACAAAAATAGCTTTTTACTACATGAGAAATATATGCAAGTGTGCTGAACAATGAGGCACATGAGAAAATATGTTGGACAATCAGGGATATATATTTTCTATTATGGGCCACCTTTTTTTGCTTTCTTATGTTTTGTGGTTTTATGTTGGATGGGGTAGTCGATTGATTTTTTACTATGCATCAAAATTTTCTAACATCTCACAACTAATATATTCATAAAAATGAGTGAAAACGTAATACATTCATAAAAATTTTGGTGATGTATACCAAGAAGAACTTAGTATATATTGAGTCATTGAAACCATTTTATAATCTTATAAGTCAAAATATTGATTTAAATATACATATAACTAATCATGTACAACTCATTGAGACACCCCATCAAGTTGGAGTACGTATATGTCACTGATAGTCAACTTGCTAATTGTGTTGTGAAATACTCCACTTGTGACTGCTTTGGAAGCATATCCACTGGTTCATATTTGCATTTAAAAATGATACATTATTGATCTTCGCTTCAATTTTTTCTATGATCAACTTCAACATGCTCAATTCTCAATTCTATCATGTTGAACTAGAATATAAACAAAGTCTATTATGTCATTGTTATCAAAATGTAATTGTATGAATTATTAATATTCTTCTTGTATTAGTATGTAGATTGTCAATATTCTTCTATGTTCTTCTTCAAAACTTGATCTTGTTGATACTTTTTCTTTTCTTACTTGGCCAAGATATATATTGGCTTCTACAAAAGTAAAATATCAATATGTAGATTAGTAATAGATTCCTCCCAACTTGAATTAGTATGACCATATAATTAATCCTCTTCTAGGAAATAACTTTAAGTATCTTAGAATGTAGTTTACCACAATCATGTAGTCTTCACTTTGTGCAAGCATGAACTAACCCATTGTACTTATGGTATATGCTAAAACAAGTTGAGTGCATTCTAGATAGATTAAACTACCCACAAACCATTCGTGTCTTTCTATGTTGGTGATTAAGGATCAAGATGTTCAATAAGTTGATGATTTAAATCAACAAGTGTATATGTTAGTTTGATATCTAACACTTTAAAGATATTTTCTATTATGATAGAGATATTCTTTATTCTAAATGAGATGTTTAGATATCTTAGAAATATTTTAGAGCACTAAGATCTTTCATTTCAAATTTACTTTCTGATTGATATTGCAATGCTATTGTTTCTTCTAGGTGATTCTTAGTATGTACCATGTCATCAATATATACAATAAGGGCAATGCTTTTACCTTTATTATGTTTCAAGAAAAGAGCATGATTTGAGTTATTCCATTAGTAACTAAAATTGTTCATTTATTAGTTGAATATATAAATAATGCTTTAGTTGTATCCACAATGTCACAACTAAGGAAATGAAAGTCATCATCAATCTAAAAGCCACAGCACTCATTAGAGACACAATACTTGATAGAGCTGTGACTTTTAACAAAGCAATTCATTTGGAAGCAAACTTACTAGTAGAATGGGAAAACCCTAATGAACTAATTTTGAAGGTGTTACCCAATCATCTTTACTATGCTTTTCTGAGAGAGAACAAGACAAAGCCTGTTATCATCTCAATGATGCTAATAGATGATATGGGGACCACAATAATGAATGTCATAAAAAATTATAATGATAATATCACTTTGTGATTACACAATATCAAAGGGATTAACCCATCAACATGTATGAATTATATTGTTATTGAGGAAGATGTGAAGCCTATGATTGAACAACAATAATAGTTGAATCCAATCATTAAAGATATTATAAAAAATGAGATTGTTAAATGGCTTAACATGGGTATTAATTTTGCAATATCAGATATTCCATGGTTGAGCCTTATACATCTTGTGCTACAGATAAGAGGGTTGATGGTGGCGAAGATCGAGAATGAAAAAGATATTTCTATGTTCACAACAATTGGATGGTAATTAAGCATTAACTATAAGAAATCGAATAAAGAAATAAGAAAATATTACTATCCATTCCCTTTCGTGGATCAAATATTAGATAAAATTATATTTTCCCTTCTTTCTATTACTTTTTAGATGAATATTTAGGCTATAATTAGATTTTGATTGATCTGAAAAATCAAGAGAAGATGATATTCACCTCCCCATATAGGATATTTTCATTTAGGAGAATGTTATTTGGTCTTTGTAATACATCAACCACATTTCAAAGATGCATGAATATCATCTTTTCCAATCTTAATGAATAGATCATGAATATATTCTAGAATGAATATTTCATATATGGAAATTCTTTTAAAGAATATTTATATAACTTAGAAATTGTATAAATAAGATGCAAGGAAAGGTTTTTTTTCTTAAATTTAGGAAAAATATCTTTTCGTGGTTAATGATTAGATATTTTTGGGACATTCAATCTTTTTTTGAGGATCGAAGGTTTGTAACATAAAAGTATTCATCATTAAAATTCTATCATACTCAACAATAGTCAAAGTGGCGAGGAGTTTCCTCATACTTGTAGTGTTTTATCAATGATTCATCCATGACTTTTTGAAAAGTATGATACTATTAGATAAATTGTTGTTAAAAGATGTGGTATTTTTCTTTGATAAAAAATACATTGATGCTTTTGAAGAACTGAAAAAAAAATTAGTTGAAAATATAATTATGATCATATCACACTGAAAATAACCATTTCTTATTATTTATAAAGGAAATACATATGTCTTATTGAGCTGTATTAGGATAGGAGTGGGATATAATTTCTAGAAAAATTTTATATGTCATTTGTACTTTGAATGAAACCAAAGTGAATTATATAATGCCTTAAAAAGAAATATTAGCTATGATTTTCTCTTGTGACAAATTTTAACCTCAGGATAAAGATGATGATTTATATAGATCATATAGTAGTGTGTTACTTGATAATAAAAAAGGATGTTAAACCAAAGTGAATATGTTACAGCTGACCATTTATTACATTTGGAACCCAAAGATAAAAACATTGATGAAGTTGAAATTTTAGAAAATGAGTAAATTTTGACAAAAAAGACTCGACTTCCATGGAAAATTGATTTTTCTAACTATTTAGCATGTGGTGCCTTACTTCCAAGGAATAAGGTGAAACATTATCTTTGGTATGATCTACTTTTATTTAAAAGATACATTGATAAGATTATAAGAAGATGTATTTTTAAAAGTGAATAAATAATAATTACTCTCAAATATCACTCTTCACAAAATATAGGGCTTTTTGAGAGATAAAATTGCTCAAAATTTATTGTAATCTAGTTATTTTGCCATCATTATTTAAAAATTGCTAAAGCATTAAATAATAATGTAATAAATACCAATGATTTGGGAACACATCAAGGCATGATGAAATATCATTGAACTTTATCCAAGAAGTGGAAATCTTTGATGCAATGGAAATTAATTTAATGGGCCCTATTTTAGTATATTGTGAAAAAAATATATTCTATTAGTAATAAATCTTATATAAAAATGAGTGGAAACAATAACAAACATGAAGATAGTTTTGTAAAGCAGAAGAATATTTTTACATGATTTAGAGCATCAAAATGCATCATAAGTGATGAAAGGAATCATTTCTATAACAAGATGTTTAATGCAAATTTGGAAAAGCTAAGCATAAAATAAGACTTGCATATCATTCACAAATGAACGAGTAAGTTGAAATATCAAATAAAGAGATAAAAAATAGATAAAATGGTTAAACCATTAGGAAAGATTAGTCTCAATGGTTGGAGGAGGTACTATGGGCATATAGAACTACTTTTAAGATACCATTCAGGATGTCCCCTTTTTGACAAGTTTTAGGAAAAGTTCTTTTTGCTGCCTGAACTAGAACAAAAAATAAGGTAGGCTATCAAAATTTTGAATTATGACTTTAAGGATACAAAGGAAAGAACTGTTCTATAAATGAGTGAATTAGAAGATTAGATAAATTAATCATATCACAACTCACAAATTTATAAAGATAAAATAAAACAATGATATGAAAAAAAAGTTCTTAAGGAGAAAGTTCATAGTTGTGGAAAAAATAATGGTTTTTAATTCTCAGCTAAGGTGGTTCTCATGGAAGTTTAAATATCAAAGTTATAACTCCATTGAAAAAATATTCATGACTTTCTATGGAGAAGTCATTACAAATTCAAAGAAAAGATTGGAATTTATGGAAAATGAACAAAGAGTAAAGGATTACAATGGTTAGGTATAAATTTTGAAGGATATGAATAATGACAAAGTCATGACCATACACATCACCACAACATTGGTGTTACTGAAAGAAATGAGATAAGAGAAGCTAAAAAATAAAACCATAGATATGCTTAGCACCACAACTTTGGCAATAGATAAAGAGAAAGGTTAGACTAGAACTAAAAAAGAAGCTATGATATTTCTCAAAGTTATGACATCCAATTAATAAATGGCCAAAGAAGGAAGTATAATTAATATAAAATGGATAGAATAGATAAGAAAGAAGAAAGTAAAACCATATACTAAAGAGCTAGCATGGATGGCAGAGATCACTGATAGAAGTGACAAGGTATTTATGGTCTAGCTATGGACATTAAATATGATATTGCTTGTAAGGCAACCCAAAGATTTTTATTCGAATGTCTGGTGTAATAAATAATTCATACCCATCATATGAATGATTGTACACACCTAACCTACCTATAGATATAGTCTTGGAATTCAAACCATACCATAACTATCAATATATCTATGAGAATTTGCTCCATAATTTTGAGAAACTACAACACTTAAATCTAGTCATATAAAAAAATATTTTGTTTGAGATGATATAGTAAATTATTTTATACTAAGGAAAAAATTATTACTTGGGGTTGAGTAATAGTTTTAGTGAGAGTTTATTCAATATGTTAACTACCAAATATTTTAATACTTTTGTGATGATATTAAATGGTGTGTAATAATGGGAATGAGTCATAATTAGATCAATTTTGTAATATTATAGGTCTAGTTGATTTTAATGAATAAATACGAAATTGATATGTTTTTGAAGGTAATTAGCAACTAGGATATATGTGGTTCATTGATTAGTTTTGGTGTCCTTTCATAGCTGAAACACTATTTATTTAGCCATGGATATCTTTGTATATTATGGCTCTACCACCTCATTAGCATAATCTTTCAATTATATAACATATTCATTTTGGTTGTAATATTATCTTAAAGGTGTAGCTATATTTATCTCATAAGAATTAAATAGTTGTTTTATAAATTTTATGTCACAATAACCAAGTATCCTACTAATACTGAAAGTCATGACCAATTTCCAATAATGTAACTTTATCTTTACCAAGGATTTGTATTATAGAATTAAAATCACAAACTTTTCCAAAGCCATGATTTTTTTTGAAAAGTAATAACTTTATTATCAAAATTCTGTACAACCTAATGAAATTTCAGACTATTACATCATTAAGAAAAATAATGTAAACCTCAATTTAAATTTTCCTAGCTAGTATTCTAGCATCTTGTGCTTTTCATTCGAAATATTGTCTATTTCTTTCTCTCCAAATGTGTTATATAGCAGCTGCCATCATTGCTTTGCATATGGTATTATTCGGATTATCCATAGTATATTTGGTCTTCAATTCTATAAAAATAGCTTCTAAGGATTCTAGATTTCCATTGATTCCCATCCAGCTTTTTAATTCATTCATAATGACATTTGAGTAAATGCATTCATAAAAAATATGGTTTATAGATTCTACATCTGTGCAGAATTCGCAGTTAGTATTCTATAGCCATGTGAAGGCCTGATCCTTCATTCTGAACCTCTTATATTTAGCAATCCATAGATACATGACATGTTTTGGAAAATAAATTTTCATCTATATACTCTTGTCCAAGCTTTTTCTTTTTTATTAGAATTTCCTGTTATAAAATTATATGAATCTGCAATTATTTTGTCATTCTCTCCCCATTTGTCTAACAATTTCATTGCTTGCTTTTTTGAACCAGATTTTTCTATCAAGATATATTTAACTAAAAATAGGGTTTTCTAATAAGGTGAGCCTCTTTTAAAAATTTGATAATTCTAGATATCTTTAGAGCTAAGATTGAAATGATGGACCCACTTGATACAAAGTGTGTCCTCTTTCCAATTGATTCTCCAAAGAGTTTTGGTAAAAAAGGCCCTATTCCATGTAAATATATCCAGGATGTCGAGGCCTCCCAAGGAGGTGGGCATGCATACTATGGCCCATGAAACATTGGGCCTATATCATCCAATTTTGGGGTCACCCCATAAGAATCTTCTACATGCATTTTCAATGGCATTTATGATATACTTTTTTGTAGAAGAAATACCAAAAATCAATAGCCTTTGATACCTTGTATTACCGTTCAAAGGAGCTCCAGCCTTTCCGCTATCGAATGAATTTTACCTGCCCATTGATGAATGGCTGAGGTAATCTTATTCAATATGATGGAGAATTGAGAGGATATCAATCGGGTTGAATATAATGGGACTCCAAGGAAAATGAAAGGAAGAGTGCCTTCCATAAAACCTGAAATTTCTAGCATTTCTTCTTTGTGATTTTTGTCCACTCCTCCGAAGAAGATCTTCAATTTGGAGGAGTTGATATTTAATCAAGAAACTGTTGATAATTCTTTTAGGACATTGAGGATGATTTTGATGGATAGAAGAGATTCTAAAAAAATGATTAGATCATCCACATACATGAGATAGCTTATCTTTAGAGGTGAACACCCCTGATGAAATGAGAATGATTCTAAAGATGAGGCTACCACTAATTATCTAGAAAGATATTCCATGCACAAGGCAAAGAGGTAAGGTGATAGTGGATCCCCTTGTCTAAGTCCTCTATCCCTTGAAAAAACCATGTATTTGACCGTTTATGGAGATTGAAAATGAAGGCATACTGATGCATTCTAGGATAATATCGATGAAGTGCTTGGAGAAATTCAGCCTCTCCAATACTTTCTTCAAAAAGGCCCATTCTACTATATCAAATGCTTTATCAAGCTTTAAGAAACACCTTGGATAGATCCTTCTTCTACCATATTTCCTAATCAATTCCTGTGCCAATAAGAAGATGTTTGAGATCAATCTCCCTCTAATGTAGGCTCATTGGGCTGGATTTATTATCTCACCCATCACCATTTTTAGCCAAGAGGCTATAAGTTTTGCAATGATCTTGTCGATCACATTGCAACATGAAATGGGCTTGAATTCTCTAATCGATGATGCATGAGAAGATTTCGGGATTAAAGATATATAGACATGGTTAATTTGCCTCAGCATTCTTCTGGAGTGGAAGAAACTATTTATGGCTTTAGTAGCATCTCCAATATCCTTCCATGCATATTTGAAGAACTCCATAGTGTATCCATCAGGTCCAGGTGACTTAGAACTACCCATTGTAAAAAGAATATTTTTATCTCTTCCAGAGAGAAGGATAAAAAGAGTAGTTCTTGATCTTTTTCTAATACTGCCCTACCCTGCTAAAATTTGATCATCTATTTTCTTAATATTGCTCGAAGTGCCTAGTAGATTCTTGTAATACATGATAAAGTTTTCTGCAGTATTACTCTTTGAAGTTGCGTAGCTCCCATCCTCTTTTACTATAGACATGATTTTTCTTTTCTGCATCCTAGAGCTCACAAGGGTGCGAAAAAATTTTGTGCACTTATCACTTTGCTTTATATTATTGATTTTATTCTTCTGTCTAAGGAAGGATATTTCTGCCTTTTGTAATTTTCTCAATTCTACCTTAAGTGACATTTCTTCTTCCTTAAATGATTGATTAGGATACTGCAAAATATCTACTTGCAAGTTCTGAAGTGCTTTCTTAGCAAGAGAGAGCCTCGTGCTAATATGTACAAAGTGCTTTTCGTTCAATTTTTTAGAGGTTCTTTTAAACTTTTCAACCTTTTGACCAATTAAAACATAAGAGATCCTTGAAAATTCTCCTTCCAACTTTCAAGTAATATCGGTGTAAAGTCTTTATGGGAGAGTCACATATTGTATAATTTAAAAGGGATTTTCCTATCCTTTTCATCAGTTTTTGTAGTCACCAATACTAGGTAGTGGTCTAAAAATATTCCAGGGCTAGGAATCTTGCGTGACTATCCAACCACAAGCTAACCCATTCTACATTTTCCATAACCCTATCCATTTTGCTTGATACTCTCCCATCCGTCCAGGTAAAGAAACTTCCTGAAGAGGGAAGATCCTCCATGTGTAATGAGGAGATGCATTTTAGGGCATCTTGATATTCATAGTTTGATATTATTTTCCCACCTACTTTATTTAAGCCAGAGAGGGGGGAGTTGAAATACTACATAATAATCCATGAAGAGAAGTGTATTTCCCCTTCTATTAAGTTTCCCCATAGAGCTCTTCTACTAGATATTGAGTAGAGGCCATATATGATCGAAAGTCTGAAGGATACTCCTTTTTCTTTATCGTATACTTCTCGCTGAACATGCTGTGGCATGCATGTAATGAGTTTTATGTCTGTGGTTTGACTATCCCGCAAAATTATGATCCTACCATTTTTATGAGAGGCAAAATTATCCATGTTAAATCTATTAAATTTTGTTTTTGTGAGCTATGCTATCTTTTCTAAGTTTAGTTTCACTTCAATAATAGTGAAAATATCAACCCGATAGGCAATAAAGAGCCTAAGGACCTCCTTATGCTTTAGGGGGCAATTAAAGCCCCTTATATTCCAATAGCCAATCTTCATATGATATATCTTTTAAGTGATTTGATATAATCATCGTGACTCCCAGATTGCTTAATTACATGGCACTTTTCATACATGCATTCAAATAATAATTACCCTCCATGCATGAGATAAAAAACTAAGAACTATCCTTGCCGAATGTCCCCCATCCTTCACATATTGCAATACATAATCCCTTATAGAATACCCCCAACAAAGATAACTCATATGCCACCCTTGTTCTACATCTCTCACATATTGTGATATATAATCCCTTACAGAATACCCCCGACAACAATACATATGACACCCTTATTACATATTTAGAGTATGCCCCATAGTACAATTCCATAATAGATTCCTCCATTTTATGCATGAGAGATCCTATTAAACCCCACATACATTCATACATAGCAGGTAGAATATTCACGTATCCATCGATTTTATAGAAAGCATTTTAATATCATAGACCATCTAGAAATTCCATACAAGATCACATGCCATCCCAGTGGTTTGCCCTTTTTATAAATTCAAGTTCAAAGCACACATGTGCAAGCAATTTTTCCATGATTTGCAATAAGTGCTCCATTTCTAATCCCTTTACTTGACAGTACAAAAAGCATCCACAAGATAAGACCATTACATCTCATAGCTATTTACCCTCCACCATTAGGTTTCTAGCATACATGCATGCCAATTCTGACCAAAGATGGTGTGCTACATTACCCCCGTTACATGTTTCCCCATTACATCTGTAAGCATTGTCAAGTAAGGGATGAGGTTAGCACTTTGACATGAATTCAATCGTTAATTCATGTAGTCCATCCATTTATTGTTAATTTTCAAAATCAGGCATATTAGCCTATTTCCTCCTATGGGTGTCTTGTCACCATTTGCATACAATGCCATAATCACACATATAGTCGCAATGCCATCACTAGAAGATCATCCTAGAGACCTCTCCCCAAAAATCCCATAGAAAAAATTATAGGAGGAGATGATTTGTTCTCCTCCTTTTCCAACCTTCAAAACTCCATTAACAGTCCTACCAAATAAAACAAAAACAACAAACGAATAAAACTATAAATCATTTAGTTAAAACCTCTACCTCATTTTCCAAGGGGTTGAGGACCCCTAGAAGCTTCTTATGCTGGACCATAAGGTACGGTGCCCTTGGCCATTTGTTCTTTGCTTCTGCTCTTATTTCTGAGGTTTAGAGATGGACCTTCTTTAATGTTTGCATCCTTTTTCTTCCTTTGAGATTTAACTAGTGTGAAACCCTCATTCTCCACTTCAGTCTGATATGGAGCATCTTTATTTTCAACATGAATAGCGGATCCTCCTTCCTTTGCTGAATCTGCATGGGATTGATGCCCTTCTTCTGGAGGGGAGTTCTTTTCCTCTACACCCACTTGTTATATGAACAAAATAGAACAAAGTTTGCAAAAATGAGAAAGATTTTCATAGAAAATAGGTTGGCAAATTTGTGAACCATTTAGAAATTCTAACCCAATTCATTTATCAATTCATCACTCATATCTATTTCTACTAGGACTCTTGCAAATATGATTTTTGAGATATTGAATGTTAGTCTGTCCATATGTAGAGGCTGTCCAATATGGCTCGTGGCTTTACTTAAACCCAATGGGTTCCATAAGTGGAGTGGAAAATTTGGCAAATTTAGCCAAATTGGTATCTTGGTCATCTCCCTTAATCCATAGTGAAAACCCACTGGAAGTGGCTTAACATACAAGGGTCATCCATAAACCAAGAAAGGGTCAACATTGAGTACTTGTTCCACTTCCTCTAAGTTCCCAGACTTGAAAATAAGCCATCCACTCAAGTGCAGAATGACTTGGGGAGCTAATTTTCATTGTTCCTTCATGAATTTCTTCAATATCAGTTGACTAAGGCTTTTAGTTATTAAATACCCAACTAGATAATCTTTCCAGTGCTCAATGCCATGGAGGAGGACATCCTTTTTAAAAATAGCATTGCCAGGCTATTTAGGAGGGATATATGATAACTTTGAGGTATTGGCAAGGGTTCGATTTCTAGAGAATAGGCTACCCCAAGGGGCCTTATTCTTCTCATAAGTCTTAGGAGGATTAAAAGCATCCCCATTATTCAAGTGTTTAACAGAATTGGGTTTCTCGTATATGTTCAATTTAGGGGCAAAGGGTCTCACTATTTGGACATGATATTTGACATAGATTTTCCTAACATGGGAAGCATTGACATTATTTGGGGCATCATACGAACTAACTATATCGTTTGATAGCATGTTATTTGTGCTCGAAATCCCATTAGTACTACTTGTATTTTGAGCTACATCATTCAATTCACAAATCCCATCATTAGAAACATTCTGAAGCATACTATTAGTTCTCAAAACCCCATTTAAGTTACTGGAAATATGTGAGGCATCATTCGGCATATAACAATCATAAAATTCATCATTAAACCCATTTGGAAACATATTTCTATTGCTCAAATTATCATGTGAACTACTAGAATTGTGAGAGAAATCATTTGGTGGAAAAAATTCACAAAAATCTTCATTAATTTCTCTCGGAAACATGTTGTCCTTGCTCGAAATTCCATTACCCATATTGTTATCATGTGAATCGTGCAAAATTTTAATTAATTTTAGCTTTAATAGCAGAATTCTCATGTAAAACTTCAATTGACTTATCATTTATAAGGAATTTTCCATTGATTTCATAAAAATGATATTTTTCTCGAGGTTTAGGTTCAGCAGAATCAAATGAAAGCTTACCAAAGTATTTTTTGCTTATCTCTATATTCGATAACAAATTTCGTAACATCTGAATCTTCTTCAGGATAGATTATGAGCCTTGTTCTTCGGATTTGGCTCGTAGATGCATCCAGAAGCTTCGATAGAGAAGAGGCGAGCAGCAAAGTCACGGGAGGTTTTTCAGTGTTGTTTAGGGTTTTGATGTATTTATGGCATCTATTTAACTCGGGCAGTTCCGTAAATTCCATAACAATTTATTAACAAACCACACGCAATTTTTCTAAGTTACTGAAACTTTGATCAAACTTCACCATACCCGATCCAAGCCTTCTAAGGTTGAATTTCTTGAGAATCTTAAAGAAGATTTGAGGAGGGATTTTGAGGAGGAGAGAGGGAGGAAAGAATTACGGAAATAAGATTTCCAAAGCCATAATTTTTGTACTACATAAAGTTATCGAGACAAAATTACCCAAACCAAAGTTATAACGTTATCTAGTGCTATGACTTTCATATACATAATGTTATGGAAGGTATTACCCAGATGCGACTACTTTCCAAGGCTATGAATCTTGCCTAAAAAAGAAGGTAAAACTACAAATTGGATGCATGAGCTAATTGCTAAAGTTGTGGTCATTCCTAGCATCATGACCATTTGATACAAAAAAAAAGGCAAAGGTCAAAGCCTTGTCCATTCCAAGCACCACAACCATTTGACATAGAAGGAAACTAAGGCCAAAACTATGGTTATTCTAATATTACAACTTTATGTGATTGAGGTAAAATACATAAGTTATAGACACTTATTAGTGTCATAATTGTGTGTTTCAAAAAGATTAGGAGAGATTCCCAAGTTGTAGCAAATTTTAGAGTCACGACCTCAAACTCAAGAGACCAAGGCTAAAATCACATTATTTTCCCCAAGCCAAGACTAATTACTTAGATAAATTTCAAAATTATAGAGTATAAAAGAAGAGAGAATAATATTTGAATTCATTCAATAATATTCTTCTTCACACACCAAGATAAAAGCAAAGTATACCAATATTCCTAGAGGATATTTTCATACTCGTTAGAAGAACCACAAGTAAATAAATGATTCAAGACATAAGCTAAACACTAGAGTTGGATGAGACGAATCTTAATCCCTATCTTTCTAGGGTAAATTGGAAAAATCAACCAAAATAGAAAGGGATTAGGGTTTGTATCCTAGATTCTCATGAGGGTTCTCATTGAAAACCTAAAATTAATGAGATTTCCTCTCTTATACATCATTGAATATCTCCCAAATGACAGACTAAATTGAGATTTATGATTTTTGTAATTATGATTTATGTAATGTATGAATAGTTTTATGAATAATTGATGTGTTTGATTTATATTTTGGAATAGAAATTGATAGAAATGACAATAAAATAAAACTTGAATTAGAGAATTGACTATTGATGAGTTTGTGGATATTATAATTTTAGACAGAGATATGTAATCCATGAGGCTCATTAAAGTATATAGTAGGATGTAAGTGATAACTCTTTTGATTGTGATGTATAAGATAAATCTATATATTAAAATACAAAATTAAGGTATGTTAATTATTCTGATTATGGTGCTTACGAAACCCAAAATACAAATGATCTTACATACCAATCCATTGCATATATCTTAGAAGAACTGATTCTTGTTTGATATAAATATTTTATAGAATGTTCTATTAAGAGTTTTACATTTAGTGTGAGAGTCATATTATTACTATGTAGGATGGTGTCAAGTAATTCACATGACATGCATGAGTGGTTGTGACTCAAAAGGATAACTCTTTGAGTTTCTTTTATTTATATAGTTCTTAATTGTGAGATTTGAGTAAACCATGTTAATTATGTACATATGATGATTATGAAGTTGAAAATTCAAATATTTTTAACTATATCCATTATTAGTCTTTATGACACTTAAGGCCAGATAATAAGAATATACATATGATGCAACCATCAAGAATAATTAACGAGTTGTCTAAATGGTATGAACTTATTAATAATTCTTAAGAAGTAAAGATTTATTATCTTGATGGTAAAGTATCAAAGGTATAACTACGAGGAGACCATTATTGAAATGAGCTCAATGGTGATAATCATCTTATATACCATTAAGGCAAATAAGCATTCTAATAATAATTCAACCTTTATTCTATTTTCTAACCAATATAAATATAATTATTTGAACATGCATCATACAAATCAAGTAGATCAATATTATGATCTAAGAGTCATTCCAAAATCATGAAATATCTCTCCTACAATAATTGAGTTGTCTCACTATTGGTTGACTAAACTATTGATATAATCTTAATGAGCATGATATCTATACCGCATTCCTCTTAACTACTTATATGACTCATATACTTGTAGATAATTATTGATGAGATATGCTTGCCAACAAGCTTTTGATATACTATCTAACTAACAAAATTAGATAGTTTAACAAAGTCATAACATGCCCCATCTAGCACCTTGGAATAAAACACAAAAGTTCTTCTAGGTTGCCAAGAAGAAGCCATTTTTTATATCAAGCTAGTGTAAATGTCAATCTAAGTTTGTTGTTTGGATAAGAAATAACTGAATTATGATGATCATGGCTAAATGAGAAAAGTGTTCTCCATAGCCATAATCCCGAGTGAAACCTTTCACCACTAGTCTTTCTTTGTAGCATTTAATTGTTCCATTTGTCTTGAATTTTACTATAGGTACCCTTCAAAACATTATTCTAGAGGACCTTAGTTTCATCATTTATGTCTTGAGTCCACTAGAATAGGTATAATAAACAATAGATATAACATTCAACATTTGTTATAGGGTCATGATAATATTGTTGTCTTTGAATCCCTCTATTCATACGAGTGGGTAACTAATAATATGTGTTTCTTGCATAACTTGACTCAACTAAATTTCTTGAGTTGAGAATTGAATGTGCCATTACATGTGAGAGATTATTCACAGCCTAATTGGGCTGGTAATGATGGTACCATAATAGAAATTCTAGGGAAAATAATTTAAATTGCTATCTAGAGTTCCAATAACTCTTGATCTTTATTCACCACTATAATTGATTGTTTTAGACACTAACTACATTAAAACATTTTGAATCTAGATGATATAATTATCTTATATTAGGATGGAGTTCTGCCCCTTTAAATGATGCCCAATGATTCTAACCTGAGTAATTAAATTCATTCTCATGCTTTATCAATGGTGATATTCATGGTTTTAGTACAAGCATGGAAACACATATAGCCCATTTGAGTTTGAGCATAACACATGAAGATACACCATATTACATACCCAAACCCATTTGAGTGCGAGCATTCCATGTTGGTATTGATGCACTTCTATATAAGCAACACAACCAAACATATGTGGTTTAAGATGGTATGTAAATGGAATAGTCAGAATGGTAATCAATGTTTAAAATAGTGTTTGATATCAAAGAGTGTTGTGTGGCGTTCTATTGATGAAGTGAACAATAAAACAAAGATCCTATCATCACAATTATGAGGTAAACTAGTCACAAATAAAGAGCAATAAAAACATTGCAAGTGATGGAAATTCTTATGTTTTACAACTTTATTCTATTGTGGCATATTGTTTGGTATGCCAAATTCCAAACAATACTAACTATTATGTATGCTTTTCAAGAAAGAACAAAATCAAAGTCATGGAAATTCGATACATAAGAAAGATCAAAGTCAAAGTCATGGTCATTTCCACTGCCATGACTCTTTTATACAAAAAAAAATACCAAGGCCAAAACTATAGTCATTCCCATCATCATGGTCATTTAATGCAAAAGAAAGACGAAGGCCAAAGTCATTATCATTCATAGTGCTGTGATTTTGTATTATAGAGAAAAAATATATAAGTCATAAATATTTCAAAGTGGACTTTATATTATAGAATGATTAGGAGGTATTTCTAAGCAATGGTTTTCTAATTAGGCAAATGTAAAAATTATAGGGTATAAATGAAGAGAGCAACATTATTCAAAAACTTCAAAATATATTTTTTTATTCACACACCAAGACAAAAGCAAGGAACAACAAAATCCTAGAAGAGATTTTCACACGCCCTTTAGGATTCATAAGCAACTAAGGGATACAAGTAAAGCTAAATCTTATAGTTGGGGGCATGACTCTCAAACCCTAGTCGCTAGGGTGGCTTTAAAAAATCAAAAAATAGCATGAGATTAAGGTTTGTATCCTAGATTCTCATAAGAATTATCATTATGAACTTGAGATTCAAAAAATATCTTCTATTGTACCTCTTTGAATCTCAACCTAATATCATGTTAAAATGAGGTCTAAGGATTATGTAATTATTATTTATGAGATCTATGAATAGATTTATAAATAATTGATGTGTTTGAATTATATTGTTTATATCAAGATTGATAGAAATAATGATTAAATAGAACTTGAATTAGATATTTGAATATTGGTGGATTTGTGTATGTTATTATGATAGATATAGATAAGTAAATCATGAGGCTCATTCAAACATATAGTAGAAAAGAAGTCATAGCTCTTATGACGATGATACATGAGATAAACATATATGTGAAGACCTAAAATTAAAGTATTTGAATCATTATGAACATGATGATTATGAAGACAAAATTATGAATGACTGTACATGCCACTCTACTATATATATTTATTGGAATAATTAGTTCTTAATTGATATGACTATTTTATAGAATTTTATCATAAAGGTTTCACCTTTAGTATGAGAGTCTCATCATCACTATGGAGGATAGTGATAAGTAATCCATAAGACATGATTGAGCTGACTATGACTCACAATAATTCAACCATATTAGTGGCGATAGCCTTTGGAGTTGTTTTCACTCTTTATAGTTCCCACCAATGAGATTTGGAAGAAATATATGTTAATTCTATGAGTACGTTACTCATGAAGTCGAAAGTACAAATGTTTATAAATCATATTAGTTATTATCTTAAGATACCTAAGACTAAAGAATAAGTATGTGGATATGAAGTAACTATCAATGATAGTTAATGAGTTACCTAAAATATATGAACATATAAATGACATTCAAGTAGATATGACCTATTATCTCGGTAGTAATTTATCAAAAGAGCAACTATAAGGAGATAATTATTGGGAAAACTCAATGGTGATAACTACCTTGTGTACCATTATGGAAAAAGAGGCATTGTAACAATTATTCAACCTTCATTCTGTATCTAAAGCCAACATAGATTGAATTATTTAGACATGTATTATATGAATCTAGATAAACCCTAGGATATAAAAGTCATACCAAAATCCCAAAATATCTCTACTACTAGAATTATATTGTCTCATTGTTAGTTGACCGAACTATGGATATGATTCATTAATGATTGATATTTAGACAAAAATACTATTTACTATTTGTATGACCTCTATACTTGATAAACTTTATTAATGAGATATCCTTACCAATAAGTTTTTGGGATATTGTCTAACCAATAAAATTAGGTAGCATAACAAAGTCACAATACTTTCCCACTAAAATTTGGGTTGTAGTAGCCTGGCATGGCCTAATTGAGACCTATATTTAATTCTCAAGTGAATATGAGTAATAGAGAATTAGTAACTATTAATGGAAAATGAACATTTTTAGTGCATTTAGATAATGAAGTTAAATGTATTGAAGAAGTATATTTGGTTCCTAACTTGGATCAAAACTTATTGAGTATGGGACAATTAATATAGAATGAGTACAATTTAGTATTCAAAGAAGATAATTGAATTATATATGATAAAAGATCCAATAGTGCTTTGAGAAAGGTGGAGATATAAAAAAAACAAGACATTTCTAGTCCATCTAAGTACTAGTATTAATTTTGCAATCAAGATACAAGTTGTAGAATAGTCTGAGTTGTGGAACAAGAGGTATGGCCATTAGATTATAAAAATCAAGCTGGTGCATAACATGCCTACCAATAGTGACGTTAATTATCCAAAAGTGTATGTTATTAGTGAACATTTCAAGTAATCCTTTTAGAAAGGTGTTACTTGGAGGGTTTCATTCATTGTTGATCTTGTTCAGACAAATATTTGTAGACCAATATCAATATTTTCAATATGAATAAAATAAATATTGTATATTATTTGTAGATGATTATTCAAGAATGATATGAGTTTTCTTCGTGAAGCTCAAATCTAAAGTATTTTTTTTATTCAAGATGTTATATAATAATGTAGATAGGAAATCTAAAAAATTAATAAAGATGCTATAAAATGACAAAGTCAAAGAGTTCATCTCAAAATAATGTACCAACTACTATGAAGACAAAAAAATTTAAAGGTAATACTCATCTCCCTATACTCTTCAATAGAATGGAGTGGTAGAAAAGAAAAATTGAGTGATTATTGATATAGCCAGATCAAAATTATATGAAATGCTTCTTTCAAAATTCTTTTAGTCTGAAGTAGTAAATATTGTAGTCTACTTATTGAATAGAAGTCCTATTGCTAGAATGAGAGAAAGCCTTTTATAACCCATCCAAAAGTATTTGGGTGCTTGTGCTACTCTCAAATACCAAAGCAAAAAAAAAGTTGGACAAATCAAGCTAGAAGGATACTTTCAATGGTTACAATGAATAATCACGAGGGTCTAGAATGTATATCCATGTAGAATATCAATTGCAAATTAGCAGCGATATCTTAGTTGACGAAGATACAAATTAGAGTCAATCTCAATTAGTCTCTATAAGCTTTCTGAATCAATTCAAACTCAAATAGATGATTGACCGTGTTCTAACAAACATGAATCTTGTGAAATGCCAAGGTTAGAAATACTATGCACAACAAGTATTTTTATTTCTTCTCTAGAAAGATTAAAATAAAATTCTTCTTCTTTTTCTACTCTCATCAAAATTAAAACTACAAAGAAAATATATGAAAAATGTAACTTTATTGTTGTAGAGCCTCAAAATTTTGAATAGGCTATATAACATCATGAATGGGAAAAAGCAATGGAAAGGGAAATAAAAGCATTATAAACAACATACATGGGCACTAGTGATAAAACTATAAAAAATAACAAATGTAGTTGCGGTAGAGTAGATTTTTAAATTTAAAATTACTCAATTGGAAACAAACCCATCATCATGGTTAGGTTAGTACCCAAGGGCTACTCACAATTTCTTGGTATAAACTTTATAAAAAATATTTGCTCTTGTGGCTAGACATGAAACTATTAGGTTAGTGTTTATACTTGCAACTCAATGAGGATGGTATTATATCAATTAGACATTAAATGTATCTTTCTAAATGGGGAATTGAAGGAGAAAACTTATGTATAATAACCACTTAGTTTTGTAATTATAGGAAAAGAAACTTGAGTTTGTAAACTTCATTAATCACTCTATGGTTGAAATAGTCACCAAAAGCTTGATACACACATATAAAAAAGTATCTACAATATCAAGGGTTCACAAAAAGTCACAATGAACTAATCTTATGTACTATATGTGATAGGGGAATATTGATATTGTGGCACTATATGTGATTGATCTTGTTTTCACAAGTTATAATTTGAATATTATTATTGGCTTAAACAAAAATGATGGAGAATTATGATGAAATGAGTGATATGAGCATTCTCCATTATTTTTTGGGTATTGATATACTCCAAGATAATGATAGAGTTTTCATCACTCAAAGCAATTATATACAACAATTTCTTAAGAGAATAGGAATGATTAATTGCATGTCAATATCTACCCATTTGATTGAAAATAAAATATTAGAAATCTTAATGGAAAATCTATAAATAAAGAGCAATATAGAAGTCTTATGAGAAGTTTACTATATCTTATAGCCACTAAATATGATATAACCTTTGTTGTAAACTTGTTATCCTGATTTATGCATTCACCAAATCACTTTCATTTTGAAATAATAAGAAAGATTTTGAGGTGTTTTAAGAGAACTATGCATCTTGACTTAAGGTACTTAAAAACAATGAATATATACTAGACTATGTAGAAATTATGTTCGTGATTAGGAAAGTTTTATAGAAGATTCTTGAAGTACTTCTAGTTTTGTATTTTTTATTAAATTTGTAACTATTTCTTAGGTTACCAAGAAACAAACTTATACTATTTTGTTAACTACAAAGCCAACTAGATACTCTTGAAATATTAATCTACGTCATGAACCATTTGATTGAGGAGATTAATGAAATAAATTAATGAGAAGTTGATTAAAGTAACTCACATTTACTATTGATAACAAGTCAACAATCTCCTAAGCTATGGAATTTATGCTCTACAACAAAACTAAATTGATACCCTTTAAATATTACATTACCAGAAAAGTTGCAATTAGAAATGCTCAAATTTGTTTCTAAAATTAGAAATGAAATTGAAATAGATTAGAAACAAATATGGTATATTATGAAAAAATTAGAAATATAAAAATCATTTATTGCTAATTAGTGATAGATTTTTAAACATTTTTTTAATTTTGTTAGTAATTATGACGTGCTATTGTGAGCGGATACGCTTGTGTGGTATTTAGCGAAAGAAATTTATGTTTTAGTATCTTTTTAGAAATGAAATCCTTTTCCATTTTTATATTTAGCTACGAAAAAGTATTACCTTTGCTAAATGTGAAATATCTTACCCATTCGTCGCTACTTGATTTTAAAAAATTAAGTGACAGAATAATATTCCATCATAATTTTAGATACGAAAACAAATTTTGTCGCTAAATTATGATAATTAATTTATCGAAGAACACTTCAAAATTTTGAAAAAAATTAGGTTTTGAAAGTTTTAATTGTGATATTGAGTTTTCCTGATTTCTTTTTGGAATAGCTTCCTTTTAATTAGTGTCTTTCATGTTAATCAACCATAATTGAGGTATCAAATTTAGTTTTTAAAATTTTTCCGTATGTATTATATTCAAGAATTTTCTCATTTGTATTATGTTCGTCATGCTAACATCCTCATGGAAATCTCTTTTCTTATTTTCTTGAATTTATATCATTCTAATTGATACATTATACATTTTATATTTCTTGCAGATACTAGAATTTGTTAAATTTTTTGGGTTACATAATTGAGATATAAAATTTTTATGTATTTTATTATTTACTTATAGGTTTGATCATGTTAATTAATGTGGACTTAGTTTGCTTACTAGGATTTGTTGAAATATAATAATTTATAAATTAGCAACTTTATATTAATGGTGTCACTTTAATAATGAGCAATTTATAAATATTTTAACAAATACTAAAAGTTGAAATATAATGACAATGAGGAACATAAAAAATTTTGAAGGTATATGCAATTTGAAGATTGAAATAAAACAACATATGAACAACTAAAAAAAAATAGAACCTCATTAGCAAATTTATAGAGTTTTCTGATCTATACTTCACTAAAGGTGTAATCCAATAAATAATATATCTCATTTTTTTATATTAAAAAAAATACATATTTAGATCTCATATCTGGTAGATGACTATTTATACTACATACTTAATATAGATTAGTAAGTATCGATATTAATTTATTAATATTCTCCATCACCAGTTGACCTTTTTTGTCATTTTTTCGTTGACATATTTAAATGCATTGACATTGCAAAATTTTAAGGATATCTATTAAATAAAGTGTCTTTGTCTAATTAGTTAGTACAGATAATTATTTTTGAAATCATGAATTATCACATTATAAAATTTTCTTTTTTGCTTAATTAATGCAATTTCATCTAAAATAGATAAATGTCAATTTCATCCAATATATATAGATAAATATCAATTTCTATTAAACCTCAAATTGAAGATGCTTCAATTGATGCAAAGCTTGAAAATGATTTCACGATTTTATTTAAAAATTTTTTCAGTATATAACATATCATTCTTAGTTCAAAAAAGTAATGTACAACATTATATAAGTATAATTTATCTTTTATCATTTTGTAGTTATAATTTATATCATCAAATATATATAATAAACAAATGAAGTATCTTGTAAAAGGGTGTCATTAAGATGTTTATAGACATATCTCATACATTATGTAAATGGATATAAATTTCATACTTTGAAACATGGTTCAAATAGAGCTACAATTAATAGTTGTGTATGCATCAAAGAGACTACCTCTACTACATTTACTTTTAATTTTTATGGTCGATTAATTAAAATTATATACATGGAGTATCCTACTTTATGAATTAAGAGGATATTTCTATTTAAGTATGAATAGTTTGATCATATTCCAAATATGGGTACTAGAATTTATTATCATTACAACCTTTTGGATGTGCATCATAAAAAATATTATCATAAGTACAAGCCATTTTATCATTGTGGTGCAAGCCAAACAAGTGTGTTGCACCATTTAGCTAACTACAGAAAAAAATTATTGTGACTAGTAGAAAATATGTAAAATAAAATTCAGATCAACTATAGAAATTGTTGAAAAAGATGTTATTATCACTCTATCACATGCACCTACATTTCAAGAGAATAATATGGAACTTCATTCAATCATTCATAGGATAGATTATGGGCTTCAAACATTACTTGGTGAAAATGGAAACTATTTGGACATTGATAAAGGCCATATTAAAAAAGATAATGAGGAAGAATTATTTGTAAAATCAGATGATGATGAATATATAGTTAGAGATGATTTGTTAGAAATTTCTAATGATAACTAGTCATTTATTGACTTATATATTATATTATCTTGCTTATTTTGTAACTATGATAATTTGGTTGCTAAATGATTTTTTTTTGCTTTTATGTATATTTTTCAATGTTTATATAACTTTATTTAGGTATGAGAGGTAACCATTTAAGTGACCGAGTATCTCAATATATGGGCAAGGGTAGAGGAAATCAATTAATTGTTTGTGGAGGAGGAAATATACATGTATTCAGTGATGACAATAATATAAATGTCTCTTTGCATTCTCCTACATGTATAAAGGATATGCTGGCATCACTTCATCATGACACATACATATTGATTGCCATTGATATTTCATCTTCATCTTATTTTGCACTAGAAGGTATTGTTTGCTTCATCTTACCTATCTTAGGAGACCCATGCATTGGTTCTACAGCATTGATACAAGTTAGATATTTATAATCCATAGTTTGGATGCTAAGTTATGAGAAAATCTTCATTCAGCTCACAATTAATAATAAACAGTATGTTGCTTTCTTAAATTTACTACAAGCATGCATTATCATTTTTCATTATTTTCATTTGAAAAAAAATTAATTAACAACTAGGATTAAAATTATAAGTAAATGATTATGGTTAAAAATATAGTAATTTCAATTAATAACAAAGTATGATTTTGCTTCTTACTGAATTTTATCATTTAGAATTAAAATAATATTTACGTTATGAATTTTTAGATAATAAATAAAAATGAATTAAATATTAAATTATTAGCATAAAAATGGGTGTATTTTGTTTATATTTATATGTATGTGCTGATGTTAAATTACATATAGGTTTATTTCTTCTACTTCTCATAAAATTAAGAGGATATTTAAGGAGAAACTAGTTGTGAATGGTATACACTGGAGCAAAGTTCCCTCAAATATTAAAGAATTTTATTGAAAAGAATTAGAGGTACAAATTTCATGTATTTACTTATTTTTCAATTTTTTCTAATATGAAAAACTCTTAAAATAAATGCATTACAATATTTTATTATTTTCTTTGATTTTTGTCGAAAAAATATAAATGGAATAATACTTTGGTGGTATATGTGAAAGATATATGGAAACATATGACTAATATGAGATATAATGACAAGCTTGGCAAATAAAGAAAAAAAATATGGTAAATATACAAAGCATAATAGTGTCTCCCTTAATGTTTGAATTAAGTAATGGAATACTAGAATAGTGAGTAGTTTTAAGGTGTTGTCCGATATGACCACACACAATCATCAATAAGAGAAAGTAGGTGATGAATTAAGACCTTTGAAATATATTAGAGGTTCAAAGGTGACATACAAATATTCATTAAATTTGGCAAAATTATCTTTCATAAATTATTATTATTTGAATTTTTTAATGCAAATGATAATATATGTGTGAAAATGCATTAGGTACCTCAATTATAACTATTATTTTTTTAAAAGACTGAGCTAGACATCCACCAACATAATTTGAAGTGTTTAAGCAAATGTACAAGAAGAATGATGAATCTTTTATTGACAAGAAGTCAAATGATATTAATGTGAATTTCTTAATTTGTACTTATATTGACACATGTAATTTAAAATTAATGAAAGATAATATTAAAAGATTTATTTTTTGGTATTCACTGAAATTAATATGCAAACTCAAGTAATTTTATTACAGTATCATCTAAGTTATTATATATGGACATATAAAATATAATAACAAACTTCATTTTTATGTTATTTTTTAGAATGGAGATGACAATTTCATGTCCTAGTATACATTTTATCTAGATATAGTAATGATAAGTTATGTTATAATTTAATAACTATAAGAAGCTATGAAGATTATGGTTGTCATTGCTTCATAATTGATAGATCATTCTTTATAGGTACTAGAGATTAATGTTGTGCATATTTAAATCCAGGCAATTAGAGTAGAGCAGAAAAAATGATGAGTGTATGGTCATTGTACACATGCATCTATAATTTATCCAAGTTCTGTTTGGAGTTCTTCATCATAATCTTTCAATTACAATAATCTATTTGATGAGAGGTTGCACGTGGAGATGCAAGAAATTCAAGATACATTATAAAAGAAAAATGAAAAGATACAAAAAAAAAATAATGAGATACAACAAAAGATTGAAAAGATACAAAAAAATTAAAAAAATGAAAATAAAAAGACGATGAACGAATAAAAAGAGAGAATAAAAATAGAATAGGAAAGAATGAAAAAGGAAGAAATACAATAAAATATTTTAAAAATAAAGAAAATAATGTACAAGTTGGTAGATAAATCATATCTTTTTCATCATTTTGAAGATGATCTATCTAGATCTTCAGAGGATTATACTCATTTCGATAAGGTAGTTATTTGTGATGTATTATTAATTTACTCCAATAAAAGTTTTTGTTGTGAAATTTTAGTTTGTGTTATTATTTTTTAAATAAGTTATGAATGTGTATTATAATTGATGAACATTTATGTATGTTATCTAATGTGTTACTCTATCATAGATGTTACATGAATTTCATTTGATAAATAATACATGCTTTTATTTATTTGATTGTAGGTTATATGGCTTATATATGTATTTAAATATTAAATACTACATATAGAAATTATAATAAATGAGACATATTCCTATTGCAGATATTAGAAATGAAAAATGACATTTCAAAATATGTTTATAATTTAGAAACGAATATTGCGTTTCCATTTTATTTAATCACTATTTTAACAAGGAATTCCAAGATTCCATTGTTGTCTCTAAAATAAGTGATGAAATTTTTCCATCACACATTTTAGAAATGACCAAGCATTATCAATTTCTAAAATTTAGTAAATAGCACTTTAGAAATTAATTTTTTATGTTTCTAATTATGTTGATATTTGAATATTATGACGGAATTAGAAACAAAATTAAGATTTTGTATGCCCATAAAGATGCATGCATACATCTTTCAAAAATTAACTTGTTCTTAGAATTATTAAGTGTAATGTGATATTATTTTTTGAATTAATAATTCTTGGACCTGCGCATGTGTGGGTATCGACATATATTAAGTTATTTTTTCTATTTTTTTTCTTTATTTTTATTTATTTTTTGATGTGTGTGGAAATATATTGCAACATTTGGTGTTTGACTTTATATTTACGTTGTGCGTGTTTTTGTCTATTGTTGCTCTCTCGGTCTCTCTTTTACCTCTGTCTCTCTCTCTCTCTCCATGTCTCTCAAAGTATTTCAAAACAAAGACGCTATGGACATCAAAACCCGAGCAAAAATTAATACATCATAATAATTCGAATAAAAATTGGATGGCACTAAGGTAGGACCCCGACTCTCTTTTTGTAATAAAAATGAAAGTGAACCCAAGATTTTATATATATAGAGCAGCTGTGTAATTCAAGAAAATAGAGAATGAAGGGGTGTATCTACTGCACTATCAAATGAGTGAAGTGGAACTCCTCCATTAAGGGAAAGGGAAATTTTCATGAACATATATAAATATATTTGTAAGTTATCTTCAAGGATTAAAAATCAAATTTCCACACTTGCACTTCCAGCTCATTGGCTTGTAATTTGAGATATCGTCTCCTCTAAAGTATGAGATTCCCGAGGAAATCGGAGTAGACAAGTTATTCTTTTCATGGTTTTGCGACAGTCTTACAGGAATTTGAACTGCTTCACAATGACCACAACTGAGACACCTTTTTTCACACCTTGGAGGTCTCGACCCTATTGTCTGCCTTCTTACCATCGTCATAACTTTCTGTTCATATATATATATGATCATGAAAGTTGAAAACAGATATGGCCTCAATGATCTTCAACGTTTTTTAAACCTTCTAAAATATTTTTTGCATAATTGCATTTCATCCATATACAAGAAGTGACTATAAGTTACATGATTTATTTTACCTGAAAGTTACCTTCATCCATCCCTGCAACAGCTCTCCCTGCATGCACCACATTTAAAATTAGAAGTTTAATTGTAGAAGAGAAATTATAGTTGGCCTTTCAAAAAGGTTGTGAATCATAAATAAAAGTGACCTTCCGCCATGAATACGAACTGTGTCACGCTGGAAACAAAGAGAAATATAATATAAATGACTAGGCATCTACTTCTGAAACACCAGAAGCAGATTTCACCTCTACCCATCTGGAGAGTGAGTCAGAGAGAGAGAGAGAGAGAGAGAGAGAGAGATAGAGAGTAAGAAAAAAAAATAAGTGTCGAGTGGAAGAAAAAAGAAGTGGGGGTTGAAATTTGAATTGAATGAAAACGATGATAGTAAGAATGGAAAGCGAACTGATTCTGGATCTTGAAAAAGGTATGCTAAGAGGCATCAACTCTCGATTTCCATCTTCACAAAGCATAAAAAAGAATTTGTTTTTAACCTGGCAAGAGTAATAAATCTCTCTCATTATCTCAAAGATTGAACCACAAGGCAAAAAGATGAACAGCAACAGGCCAAAAAGAAACAGTGAATGGGTACCTGAACTGAAAAGGGAAAGGCACCACGTTGCGGTCCTCGATTCAAGAGCCAGCAGATTAACCCAAAAACGAACAGAATTTTAAACGAAATAAAGAACAGATAACCAAGAAACGGAATGATTGAGATCTTTATTTCCATAAAAGGAAGGCTAGTCATAAATATCACAAGTGAGTTGATTATTGAAGTATTTATGCACATCACTGGGTTTGAAGAAAATGGATAACAGTTTCTTGGTGGCTGGTGGAACTGAACACGCAAAAGTCGCTTACGATGTTTAGTGCGGGGAAGACGATATGAAATGATGTTTCCCGAGGAGTATACTAATAGAGGATAGACAACTAACTGTGTGGAGCATTGGATCATGGAGGGGGCTTGAAGAAGATATGTAAATGGTAACTGCGAATTCTGAGTTCTGAGTTAAAAAGTATGGCCAGTGATGGGGTGGGGATTTATCAGTACGGTGGTTATTAATTGACACGCAAGCCCTTTCTTCATCAGGGAAAGAGAAGGGCTGCTCAAAGCCATTCTGATTTATGATCTTGCAGTTGAGTCCAAATTACAACGTTACCCCAAATCAGATGCCAAATCTCTCTGGTTGTGCCAACTCTCTGCCACACCTATCATTATTTCAGATTCCAGATTATACGGTTGAATCCTATATTTTTTTATAATTAGTTGGTCCTGATAAAGATTGACTCTTCTTTCATCTGAATTCTCATGTCATAATTTTCTTATTTAATGGCATGCCTTGGACCGAATTATCTATCTATTTTTTTTTAAAAAAAAAAAATCTATCTATTTATTTATATCCTTTCAGTCGGAATTAAATCCATTCTATTTTGGTGAACTAAATGTCTAAATATAAAATAAAATTTTATCCTCCAAAATTTGGAATTAAAGTCATTCTAATTTTTTTTAATGGCCTTTTATGTTTGGAATTAAAGTAATTTTTGTTTTGGTGCATTAAAATTCTTTAATGCGATTTTAATCTCCAAAATTAAAAAATAAAATAAAATAAAATTTTATTAATTGGAAACATGATATCTAAAACAATAAACCATGTAATTTCAAAGAAATGAACATTGGAAAGATTCAAACCTACACCCTCCACATATAAGAAACACAAGAAACTAATTGATCACATGATTTCTATCGTATATGTTCCAAATTGAAATATTTATATACAAAAATAAAATAAACGATACACATATATAAATATATATAAATATATGTAGATATATAAAAATATATATAAATTGACAAACATATATATACCTATATAAATAAATAAATAAGTGTATATATATATATATATATATATATATATATATCACTACAATAAAGAATCCAATTAGAAATGAAAAATAAAGCCGCCCAATTCTATTTCTAAAATTAGGAACGGAATTGAACAAAATAGAAACATAAATAAAACATCCTAAAAAAATTAGAAACAGAAATAAAACTTTTTTTAAAAAATTAGAAACAAAAAAAAAATCTATTACTATTAAAAAGCATGCATTAATTGACATTATATGAAACCGAAATTAGAAATGGAAGTAAAATTGAAAATTGAAATGGTTTAACCTTATGTCACCAATATGACTCATAGTCATGAGTGGATTGGCTCGCATGACATTTAGTGATGGAAATTTCCATTTTTAGATTTATTAGGCACTGCAAATGATAAGTTATATGAAAATTATGATGGAAACAAACTTTGTTTCAATTGTTTAAAAATAGAATTTCAATTTGTTTCTAAATTTAGTGACATAATTAATTTTCATCCCTAAATGATAAATGTCATGAGAGTCCGTCACTTGTGGACTTTAAAAATTTTGGCAACAAAATTTAATTCCATCACTAAATTCAGAAACATAAACTCAATTCCATCACTAAATTATAATAATTATGTTTTTGAAGAACACTTTGTCCCTTCGAAAAAAACTTAGAGTTTGGCCTAAATTTTATCAATTTTGTCATTGCCCATCCTTGAATTCGAGCTTGCTTTCCTTTATTTTGTGTTTGTTGCCCAACTCATTTATCGTTGATGTATGCAATTTAATGGTTTTATTTTTCTCATAGATACAATCATTGAGGTATGAAATATTTATGCAATTTGTTTTTATCTATAGTTTTTTTTTAATGTTTAACATCCTCAAGTGTTCTCTCTTCTTGTTTTCTTGAATTTTTATCATGCTAATTAATAAAATTTAGATTTCTCATTTTTTGCACATACTTAACAATGTGATCTTAATATGTTTAATAGGATTAGTTCTCTATGTAAGTTATCTAATTAGCTATTTAATTGAATTTATATATATTAAAAATTTAAAGGTTGTAACCTAATAACAATGAACAACTTTAAAAATTGAGAGAGTTGGTTTAAAACATTTGAATGTTTACACTCTGAATGTTAAATTGAAGGTATACAACTTTAACAATGAACAATATATATATATATATATATATATATATATATATATATATATATATATATATATATATATATTAAAAATTTTGAAGGTATGCAAATTTAACAATGAATAATTTATATATATATTAATAAATTTGAAGGCAGAAATGTAATAACAATGAATAACTTTTAAGCTTTTGAAGTATACAATTTGAAGGTTGAAACATAACAATAATGAATAAATTTAAAAAAAAAATAAGAACCTCTATTCAAAATTGAGATAGTTGTTTAATCTTCCCTCCACTGGACATGAAAACCAATAAAAAATACCTTTCATTTTTTAATATTAAAAAAATGCACAATATATCCCATAGTTGGTAGATGGCTATTTATATTATATGTTTCATATGAATTATTTAAGATCCCTATTAATATATTGACTTAGTTTGTGACTAGTCGATGTTTGTTGTCGTATTTTCATTGGCATATAGTTATACATTAGCATTATAAAAATTTGGCTGATTTCTATTACATAACATGCTTTTGTCAAAATAGTTACTACATATTTTTAATTTTAAAGGCATCAATTAATATATAACCTTAATATGCTAGTATCAAAGAAACAAAAGAGTTATTAACTACATTGGAATATCACATATTAGGATTCATATTATTATTTTTTAATGGTTTAATTAACCCCAAAAATAATAAAATCTTAGAATGTTCATTAGAATATCACACATACAACTTTTTCATATTTACTTAATTTATGTGATTTCATCCTATATAGATAAATATCAAATATTTAGTTTTATGTATATAAGAAAAATATAACTGAATGCTTTTGGTAAATATCTATGAGATTAAAGCAACCATCTTTATCTCATTTTAATGCAAATTTACCAAATAATGATGTGACTATAATAATTTTATGACATTTATATAATGTTCTAAATATGTAATGACAAATTTATTACTAATAAGTCACTATCTATATTATTATAATTCAATATATAGTTGTATTATATGTTACAAGAATAAAAAATATTATATGACCTAATCATCAATGGAAGAATGTAAAACTGGAAGATGAGTTTTTGACTAATGAGTTTGTAGAGGGGATTGAAAAGTTTATCGATTTTTCTGAAAAGTGAAAACTATATTGAATTCATGGATGAAATGAAAGTAAGATGCTCATGTAAATACCATAAATGTCGGAACCAAGTTTCCAATATATGGATACAGTGTAATTTCATCTTGCAAAAAATTGATTTCTTAGAGACTATTATGTTTAGTATAAACATGGAGAAATAGTTGTGCCATAAACAACAAAGTATTATGTACATAGAAGTGTTGATTTAAATGTTATAATGAAATATGTCAATCACAATGATGCATATGAAGTAATATTAAAGAATATTATTGGTCCTTCCTCCAACTAGGATGTTAAAAACAATATCCAAATATCATCAGCAAAGTAATTTCATGAAATGCTCAAAGCATCATAAGAAGAAGTTTGATCAGGTAATCCATATGACCACTCAAAGTTATCTATGGTGGCTAGATTCTTAAATTTAAAGGCAAAACATCATTTTTCAGAAAAGTGTTTTGATGAAATGTGGAAGTTGTAATCTAAATTTTTATCAAAGAATAACATCATGACATATAGTTTTAATAGCACAAAGAATTTAATGTGAGTTTTGAGTTTGTCTATAGAAAAAGTGCATTTCTATATTAATGGTTGCATGATATATTAGGGAATAGAGAATGAAATAATTTTCATAACTATCCTCTGTACAAAAGACATACTACATGTAAACGACTGAAATAAATATTTCTTATAAAAAGATATATTATTTTTCATTGACTTTTAATCTGCAAAGATTATTCACATCTGAAGTCACTACTAATGATGTGTTAGCACAATAAGCATATTATTGAAGAAGACATGATACGACATTGCTCAGATTCTCCATCTTGATAATATTATGATGATATTCATCAATCTTTTGCATATGAAAGTTGAAATGTTATATTAGGGTTGTATACAGATGAATTTCAGCAATTTAGACAAACAGAGCAATAATATTCTTCATGATCGGTGATTGTTATATCTTATAATTTACCTCCATGGATATGCATAAAAAGATGAGTATATGTTTTTTTGTGCTATCATGCCTGGTCTGGAAAACCCAAAAGAAAAGTTGGATATTTTTCTGTAGCCTTTAATCACGGAGCTAAAATATTTATGATAACATTGTGTGAAAATATATGATATATCTTGAAAACAAAACTTCCAAATGTGAGCAGTACTTATGGGGTGATAAATGATTTTCCTACATATTTAATGTTGGCAGGATGAATTATTACATGGAAATTAGCTTATCATTACTGCATGGGCGACTCTGATGCATTCTCTATAAGCAAAGGAGGAAATACTTCTTAGTCTGATAACCACCATAAGTTCTTAATATATAGAACATCCATTCTAGATGAATTTTGATGCATTTAGGAAAGGCCATATAGTTGTAAAAAGAGCACCACCTTAAAGGTCTATTGCCGAAATATTAGATATAATTTAAAGATATAGGTTCAAAAATATTATAGATATTGATATAGATTGCATTATTATGCAAATTATCACTATGGTCAGAAGAAATGTAATATCTTTTAAGATTTGCCTTATTGGAAAATCAACCTAATTTGGCACAAATTAAAATGTGATACACATTGAGAAATTTATTTTTGATAATTATTTTAATACTATCATGAATGTAGAAGAAAAAATAAAGATAATATCAAGTCAAGAAAGGATTTGAAAGATTTTTGTTTACATCCAAAATTATATAGAGATGAATCAACGAATAAATTTTCTAAGGCTTGTTATAGTCTTTATAAGGATGCAAATGAAGTTTTTTGCAAATGGCTGATGGAACCCATGTACCATGACGGATATACAGATGTCAAAAGGGTCGTGCCAGGCTAGCACAGTCCATTTTTCAGGCCCAAATGAGCCCATGTTCTGTGCATGGCATGCCATGCTACACTAACCATGTCGTGCCTAGCATGACACGGTTCACTAGAGGGCATGCTCGACATGGCCTGCTGCCTGAAATCAACCCAATTTTGGGCTGGCTCATGCCATAATTTGGGGATATGGCGACTCCCCACACTAGAGCGGGTGCTCCCACTAACCCATTCAGTTCATCGCATTGCCTTCTCAGGCATTGCCCATCACCGCATTGCCCATCACCATGTGTCGTGCCCATGTGCTAGGCACTTACATCATGTCAGGCACAACATGCAGTCCGATTACCCTCAGCACAACATGACACAAGTCATGCCGAAAGTGATCCCAACATGGAGCTAAGATGTGTCTTAGACTGTGTCGTGTCGGACTAGACACTACTGAACCTAGCTGGGCCCCGTGCTAGGCCCTGGCCACCCGACACGGTTGACACCTCTAGATGGATATGCATTTAACATAGGAAGATATATTGATATGAAGAAACTTAAGTTATTCGAATTGAAAATTCATGACTGCCATATGTTCATGCAGAGGCTAATACCCATAGAAATTCGTGAATTACTTTTAGAAAATATTTGAGAAGCATTGACTAAAATAAGAATTTTTTTAAGAATCTCACTTTTAATATCATAAGAAATGAAGATATGAAGCAATTACAAAATAACATACCCATAATTATATGTAGACTTGAACGCATTTTTCTTCCTAGCTTCTTCAACTTAATGGAACATCTTCCATTCTAATCGCCTCATGAATCCATACAAGCATGCTCTATGTAATACAAATGGGTGTATCCACTTAAGAGGTTATATAATTTTTATTTGTTAATCTATAAATTCATTTGTATCCAATGAAAGAATTTTATTCTAATGAATATATTTTTTAGATATCTTAGAAAATTAAAAAATAATGTCTGAAATAAAGCCAAACTTTAAGGATTGATATGCAATGTTTACTTGGTTGAAAAAGCTTTGACATTTTTTCTACACTATTTTTGATCACAAGTATATAATTTGCATATCAAAATATAACCAAATAATGATAATGGTATGAGGATAGATTAGAAAAAGATGATATGCTTTCCATTTTCCCCCATGCAGGTCGATCATATGGTAGAGAAAAATCATGATATTTTTTATTTGACCAAGAGTATCATGTTGCACACATATATCTTGTTTAACTGCAAGAAAGGTACACATATTTTTGAGTTAGATTTATAATCATTTTAGATTGTCATTTCTTTGTTATGGTATGTGATATTCCTTTTTTATTATTCAAAATATCTTTTATATTATTTTTGTTTAGAATTTATTCTTAGTAATTAAGGCAAATAAAATGACATCTTGATGATGCTTCAGTTGATGCAAAGCTTGGCAATGATTTCACATTTTAGTTTGAAAATTTTGTTAGTATATAACTTACCATTTTTGCTTTTAAAAATTAATGTGAAATATTATATAAGTATGATTATATTTTATTTCATTTTTTAGATACAATTTTCTTTATCAAATATATGAAATAGCCAAATAAAGGATTTTGCAAAAGGGTCATTACAAAGTTTAAAGATATATCCCATACATTATGTAAATGAATATAAATTTTATACTTTAAAATATGGTTCAATAAGAGCTGCAATGAATAGTGGTGTATGCATCAAGAGGTCTAACTCTATTACATTTTATATTAACGTTTATGGTCAACTTATTGAAATTATATACATGGAGTATCCTACTTTACCAATTAAGATGATAATTTTATTTAAGTATGAATGTTTTGATTCTATTTCAAATTTAGGTACTTAAATTCATTATCAATACAACCTTGTGGATGTACAACATAAAAAATATTATCATAACAATGAGCCATTCATTATTATAGTACAAACAGAACAAGTGTGTTACACCATTTAACCAACCATAAGAAGAAATGCTTATGACTTGCATGCTATATGTAAAATAAAACCTAGATCAATTGTGGAAGTTCCTGAAAAGGATATTATTGTAACACTATTGCGTGTATCTACATTTCAAGAGAAAAATAAGAAACTTCATCCAATTAATCCAATGGAAAATGATGGGCTTTAAATATTGATTGGTGAAGATGAAAACTATTTGGACATTGATGATAGCCATATTGAAGAAGATAATGAGAATGAATTAATTACACAATCAGATGAGAATGAATATGTAGATAAAAATTATTTGTTAGAAATTTCTTATGATATATAGATATTTATTGACTTTTATGTTATATTATACTGCTTATTTTGTAACTATTATAATTTGGGTCTTAAATAAAAAAATTTTACATTTGTGAATGTCAATGTGTATATCATCATGTTTTGTTATAATGACATATTTATTATATGTTTTTATTGTTTTTACTTTTTATATGTTTATATAACTTGAATTATGTACTAGAGAGGTGATAATTCAAGTGGCCGAGGATCTCAAATCTATGAGGAGTAGTAGCAGAGGTCAATTAATAGTTCATGGAGGAAGAATTCAATATTTATTTAGTGTTAATAATACTACAAATAATTTTCTATATTCTTTTATACGTACAGAGGATATGTTGGCATCACCTCATCATGAGATACACATACTAACTATCACTGATATTCCATATTTGGCTTATGTTATACTAAAATATATTGTTAGCTTCATCCCACATATCTTAGGAGGCTAATGCATTAGTACTGCAGTATTGATAATGGTTGATATGCCCAATCTATAGTTTACATGCCAAGTTATAAGAAAAACTTTATTCAGCCCACAATTGACAATAGATATTACGTAGCTTTTAGAAATTTACTACATGCATGTATTATCATTTTTCATTATTTTCATTTATAAAAAAATTTAAATAATAATAGTGAATGCAAATATAGATAAATAATTAAGGTTAAAATATGATAATTTTTGTTAAACCCAAAAAAATAAATAATATAATTTTCTTTGAAAAAGTATGCAAAATGGTAATTTTTCCAAAAGAAAAATCAGAAAATTTTTTAGATTTTAGATGGCAAAACGGACTTCACTATTGAATTTATATTGTCAAATTTATCTACTGTGACACATTTTGTCAAATTCTAAGATGATCAAAATTTAGTCATTTTTGATTTATATTATTTTATTATTATTAAGTAAATGTAATAATAAAATAAAGAAAATAGTAAACATGGAAAAAAACGTGGCTACATCCAATTGTAGTAAGATATTTATTTTAATGTTATTTTATTAATTAAAATAATAATATTAAAATAAAAAATAAATATAAAAAATGAAAGTTATGTGGATGTGCACACGCGCAACTAGAGGTTTCAAAATATTCTTATTTATTATTATTTTGATTAAAATAACAATAAATAATAATAATTAAAAAAACTTGAAAATGTGAAAGCGGGGAAATCATGGGGATAAAGGTGTTCTTTGCAATGAAGGAGAGAAAAATAGTCTTAGTTTATTACTTTGGTAATAATAATAAAATAACTATCTAATTTTTTTTGTATTTTGTTAAATATTTTGGTGTTAGAATAAAATAGTCAATGAACTAAAGTTTTTTCATGTGACGAGAGTTTTGTGTTAATACAAAATTCAATGAGTTTCGGTGTTGAATATTTATAGAGGTATGAGTTTTCTTTCTATTTTAGGGTCGTAAATGGCCGTGATTATTATTTAGTTTGGAAATATTTGGAAATTAAATTGTGAACTATTAATTACTAAAAATTTCTATGTTTGGTTAAATAATATGTAGTGCGATTTATGTTAGTGTAGTAATAACTATGCATATAATATGGTGCAATCATAAATGACATATTTACATTTTATTTGCATAAGGACATCACAAATAAATAGGTGTGTACATGATTAATATATATAATATTATAATGGATATTATTTATGCAGACTTGAAATGGGACAATGTTCAAATTAAGTTACATGGTTTTTTTTGAAGAATACCTAATATTTATCGGAGAATATACAAAATAAATATTTTTTGAAGAATGTCCAATATTATTTTTCAGAGAATGTCCATATTTTTCAGAAAATATCCAATATGAATATATATATAATCTTTCACATGTATGGGGAAGTAGTTTAGATACAGGCATAAAATCATTCCATTTAAATTTACATTCATATATATATTGTACTTGAATGTGTGTTGATAAGTGCTCATAATTTTTTTTTGTGCACTTAGGTATGAAGTAGTTATGTATAAGTTTATCTTTATTGAGCTTTGCTCACTCCATTGTGGGACCCTATTTCAGTTATAAGTCTAGTGTAGATGATAGACCCACATGTGGAACCACATGTGTGATGAAAGCAGACGGTGGCTCGAGTTGTATTATATATATATTTATTCCCTTTAGCAAATGAACAAAAAAATGTGTAAGACAATATTTTGGAGAATAAAAATATTATTTTATTGTATATTTTTTTAGTGTAATGAATGAACGTGACACCATGGGGATTGGGCTATCACAATTTTAATTAATAACAAACTATGATGTTGCTACTTAACAAACATTATTACTAAGAATTAAAATAATATTTGTCTTACAAAGTTTTGGATAAGAACAAAAAATGAATATAATATTATTTTAGCAGTAGAAAAAATGAGTGAATTTTGTATATATGTATATGTGCGTGTTGATGTTAAATTACTTAAATTTATTTTTTCTGCTTCTCATATAATCGAGAAGATATTCAAGAAGAAACTAGTTACGGAGAGTATAAAGTGGAGCAAAGTATCCCCAAATTTGAAAGAATTTTATTGGGAAGAATTTGAAGTATAATTTTGATGCATTTTCCAAATTTTCAATTTGGTTTTATATGAAATACTATGAAAATAATTACATTATAATGTATTGTTGTTTTCTTTATTTTTTATAGAAAAATATAAATGGAATAAAGTTTTGTTGATATTGGTGAAAGATATATTGAAACATGTAGCTAGTGTTAGATACAATAATAATGTTGAAAAATAGAGAAAAAAATATGGTAAAGATGCAATGCCAAATTATATTCCCCTTAATGTATGGTAAAGATTCAAGGCCTTGTCTCATATAGTGGCACACAATCATTGATTAGAAAAAGTAGGCGAGGGATCAGGACTTTCGAAACATATTGGAGGTTCAAATATGACTACCAACATTCAATAGATGTGTTAAAATTGTCTTTCCTAATTTATTATAATTTAAACTTAGTGAATGCAACTGATAATAAATTTATGATCATATATCTTGTACCTCATTAGTAACTATTATTTAATTTTAGAAGGTTGAGTTGGGCGTCCACCAACACCATTTGATGTGTTCAAGTGAATACACAAGAAGAATGATAAATTATTTGTGGACAAGTGGTCAAATGATATTAATATGAGTTTCTTAATTTGTACTTATAGTATCATATATAAATTGAAATTAATGAAAAAAAAATTATAAAATAATTTAATTTTTTGGCATTCACAAGAATTAATATGCAATGTCAAGTATTTCTTGTGCCATAACTAATGAGTTATTATATATGGACTCATTGAATATAATGACTAACTTTATTTTTATATTAATGATGAGTCATTAATTTATACTTGTAGTGTTGATAGTTTCATGTGGTGGCATAAATTTTATTTGAATATAGTAATGAAGAGTTATGTTGTATTGCAATAAGTGTAGGAAGCTATGGAGAATATGGTTATCATTGCTTTATAATTGATAGATTATTGTTCATAGGTACAAGAGATTGATGTTGTGAATATTTACCTTTAGTTTGTTGGATTGGAGCTGAAAAGATGGTGGGTGTATGGTCTTGGTACCATGTGTCCACATTTTATCCAGGTTTTATTTAGAGTTGTTCATTATCATCTTTCGATTACAATAATTTGTTTGATGAGAGATTACGTGAAAAGATACAATAAATTTAGGATACTTGGCAAGAAAAAAAATGAAGAAATACAACCAAAGAATGAAGAGATGAAAACACAAAATGAAGAAATGAAAAAAAATAGAGGACGAAATAATGAAAAGAGAGGAAGAAATAATGAAAAGAGAGGAGGAAAGAATGAAAAGAGAAGAAGAAATACAATAAAAGATTTTGAAGATGAAAAAAATAATTTGCAAGTTGGTAGAGACTTCAACTCTTTTTTATTATTTTGAAGAAGATTCATCCAGACATCTGAAAGATAATACTCATTTCGACAAGGACTCGTAGTTGTTTGTGACTTTGTATTATACTTTTTTGCAATGAAAATTATTGTGGTGAACTTTTAGTTTTTGTGATATTATTTTTTAAAGTTATTAATGTGTACTGGAATTGATGGATTTTGATGGTTATTATTTGATGTGTTACTCTATAGTAGATGTTTTGTGAATGCCATTTGATGAATAATAAGTGCATGTACTTTCTAGATTATCGGGTATATGGTTTTTGTATGTATATGTATTTTGTATATAATATACAAAAATTGCAACAATTCGGACATGTTCCTGTTGTTGAAAATAGAAATGCAAATTTGTGTTTCAAAATCCATTTCTAATTTAGAAATGGATCTTGCATTTCTATTCTATTTAATCACTATTTTAGTATCAAAATAGAAATGACATCTGAGATCTTGTTTCGATAGCTAAAATTAGAAACTAAAAATATATGTTGCACATTTTAGAAAAGCCCTGGCATTTTCCATTTATAAAATTTAGAAATGAGTATTTTATAAATGGACATATTTTGTTTCTATTGAGAAGACTAATTCAACATTGTGAGGGAATTAAAAATGAATTTGGCCATTTCTATTTTTATTTTCTCTTGTAGTGATGCACACACACACACATAAATATATATACATATATATACTTATATATACATATATACATATGTACACACACACACACACACACACAGATGTATGTATATATATGAATGTATATAAATGTACATACATAGAAACATAACACACACACACACACACAATAAGAAAAGATGAAATTAGAAATGCCCAATTCCATTTCTAATTCCATCATAATGTTCAAATAGTCATATAATTAGAAATGGAAAAAATTCATATCTAAAGTGCTCCTTTCTAAATTTTAGAAATGAATTATGCTCATGTGTTTCTAAAATGTGCAATGAAGTTTTTACATTGCTAATTTTAGCGATGAAAATGTGAACTTGGATTCTATCGCTAAATTAGTGATGAAATAAAATAGAAATGCAAGATTTGTTTATAAATTAGAAATGGATTTTGAAATTCTCTTTGTGTCTCTAATATGTACAATAGGAACATGTACCATTTGTTGTAGTTTCTGTATGCTGTGTAATATACAAATACATACAGAAACCATATAACCTACATTCAAATAAGTACATGCATATATTAGTCATCAAATGATATTCACATAATATCCACTACAGAGTAACACGTTAAATAACAAACGTAAAAGTCCATCAATTAAAGTATACATTCATAACTTAATGAAAAAAATAATAACACTAACTAAAATGTCACAACAAAAATTTTCATTGTAAAAAATAAATAACACAACATTACAAATAGCTATGAGTCCGTGTTGATATGAGTATTTTTTTATGGAGATCTAGATGGATCCTCTTCAGAATGATGAAAAAAAGATGATGCCTATGCTAACTTGTTCATTTTTTTCTCCATCTTTAAAATCTTATGTTGTATTTCTTTCTCTCTTTTTATTTTTTCCTCCTATTTTTTCATTCTTTCCTCATCTCTTTTCATTATTTCAGTCTCTCTTTTTTTTTTAAATTTCTTTAAT
>JAREIK010000989.1:1051664-1059164 GCA_029783825.1 Sapria himalayana | reverse complement strand
AAAGAAGGGATGAAAACAAACAGATGATGGAGGAGAAATTTGCTGCTGGAAAGGGGGGGAGTTAGTGAAATATCATATAAAACCCCAGCTCACACAACATGTTCATATTGAAGAACAGAAAAATGATGCAAATGAAATAAAACTTATTGAATATAAAAAAATGAATACAGAAGAAGAGAGGGCAGTAGCTAATCTAGAAGATATAAGAAGGGCAGAATTGATGAAGAAAATAGCAGATTTAAACAGAAGAACAAGAGTTTATATGAAAAACAAACAAAAAAAAATAAAGCATGGGCAGTTCCTATAATTGATTATTCAGAGGAGGATTTAGAATTAAGAAGTTTAACTTCTCTTTACACTTATAGAGAGGAAGAAGATCAGAAATTTAGAATGCAAAGAGATGATATTAACTTAGAAAAACTAAAATATAACATGGGAAACAAGGAGTGGGCCATTGAGGAGTTAAAAATAATGGCCATTCAAATGGGTCGAGAATGGAAAGGAGAAAGAGGAGGGGATTTGAGCTCTTTAAAAAAACCAAGGAATATGAAAAAATAATTAAATAAAACATACGAAACTAAGTGCACTACTAGAGCGCAATCTAAATCATTAACTAATGTATAATTACATCTACTGGAACATTAGGGGAATTGCCAATCTCCCCTCTAGAAATAGATTGAAAAAATTAATATATTTGCATAAGATTAATCTCATTGCTATAGCTGAACCCATAGTAGATAGGGATCAAATAGGACATTACAAAAACACATTAGGCTTTGATCATGCATATGCTAACAATAATGGTAAAATCTGGGTAATGTGGAAAAGTAATTTAAATATAAAAATCATAAAAGATACAAATCAGTTAATAAATATTAGTTTGAGTCATAATGTTAATGAAATTATCACGATAGTTTATGCCAAAAATAAAAAAGAAGATAGAAAAGATTTATGGAAAGATATGAAGGAAATATCTTTAGGAAAAAAGTGTTGGATTATAGGTGGAGACTTTAACTCAGTTAGAAGTCTTAAAGAAAAGAAGGGAGGAAAAGCTCCAAATAAAAAAGCTATGTTTCATTTTAATGATATTGTGAACAAAACTAACTTAATAGAGGCTAAATTTTTGGGCTCTCTTTTTACATGGTGTAATAACTGGAAAAAGAAGGGCACAATCTGGGCTAGATTAGATAGAGTACTATTTAATTTTTTATGGCTTGAGCATTTCGGTGCGACAGAAGTGAAACATTTAAATAAGACCTGCTCTGATCATAGCCCACTTTTAATTACCATTAATAACTCTACTTACACAAGAGGTTCTTTTAGATTCCAAAATGCTTGGTGTTTACATCATGGTTTTTTGAATATGGTAAAAGACTCCTGGAATAGAGGGGCATCAAGTAATTCTATTCAAATATTGAATCATAAACTCAATAGGCTAAAAATATACATGAAACAATGGAATAAGGAAGTTGTTGGAAATATAAACAAAAATGTAAAAGAAGCTGAAGATTTAGTTTCTAAAAAAGAATTAGAATTTGAATCAGATCAAAACGCTAACAATAGAAGATCTTTAAGCAAAGCACAAGCAAAATTGAAACTTAAATTATTAATGGAAGAAGTATTTTGGAAACAAAAATCTAATTTAAAATGGTTAAAAAAAGGAGATAAGAACACAAAATTTTTTCAAAGAATAACTAATTTTAAACAACATAAACATAGAATTAGTGGTATAAAAAATGATGAGGAAGCTTGGGTGCATGATGATTTAGATATTCAAAATTACTTTACAAAGTTTTTCAAAAATAAATTAAGTGAAAAAAATGAGCCTAAAGGTTATACATTATTACAAAAATTGAAAATAAAATTACAGCTGAAGATAATAACATGTTAATCAATTTCTCTGATGAAGCTGAAATTAAAACAGTCATTTTTAGTATGAACAAGGATAGCACAGCAGGTCCTGATGGGTGGATTTGTGGTTTTTTTTAGTTCTGCTGGGATATAATCAAAAAAGATGTAGAAAATGCCATAAATAACATTTTTTGTGGAGCTGAAATAGGAAAAAAATGGGGTAGCTTTCATATTGTCCTTATTCCAAAAATAGAAAATCCACAAACATGAGAGGATTTTAGACCTATCAGTTTATGTAACTCAATATATAAAATTTTAGCAAAAATCATGCAAAATAGACTTTCTCACCTTTTACCTAAAATTATTTCAATAGAACAATCAGGTTTCATGAAAAATAGATTGATAATGGAAAATATAAGTTTAGCTAAAGAATTGTGTAGAGAAATAGGAGCAAAAAAAAGAGGGCACAATGTAATAATAAAACTAGATCTATCCAAAGCTTTTGATAGAGTCGAATGGAACATTCTTTGCTTCATCATGAGAAAAATGGGATTCTCGGAAACATGGATAGATCTAGTTTATAGATGCATCTCTAATACTTGGGTTAGGATTATTACGAATGGAAAAGTAGGAGAAGAAATAAAACCAGTCAGAGGCCTAAGACAAGGAGATCCTCTTTCACCAGCATTATTTAATATATATCTAGAACTTCTAATAGTTAATCTTAATGACTAGATGGTTAAAGGTTCGATAGGTACATTCAGGCAACCAAAAAACACTCCCCTAATGAGTTGTCTAGCGTATGCAGATGATGTGATGCTCTTCACTAATGGAGGATATAGATCTTTACAAAATCTGATGAATTTGTTAATTTGTTTAGAAGATGAAATAGGTCAAAAACTCAATAAAAGAAAATGCCAATACATGCTATCTTATAAAGCTCCTGTAGAATTAGCTCATAGGATTAAAAAAGTCACTGGTTTTTCTCAAAAAAAAAGGGAAAATGATATATCTAGGATGTCCAGTATATGAAGGCAAACTCAAGGCTGAGTATTTCGATTTTTTAATACATAAATTAAAAAAGAAAATAGCGGGGTGGAAGGAAGAATTTTTGAGTATGGGGGGAAGAATAACATTAATAAAACATGTCTTAGAAAACTCATTAATGCATAATATCATGATTATGAAATTACCAAGTAAAATAGTTAAAAAAATTGAAAAGGAATTCGCTAATTTCTTATGGGGGAAAAAAGAGGGAAAACATAAATTGCATTGGAAAAAATGGAATGATTTATGCTTCCCTATTCAAGAATCTGGATTGAGATTCATCGATTTCTCAGATTTAGCTAAATCATGGGCTAGCAAGAGATGGTGGAGATTGAAAGAAAATAATAGCTTATGGGGAAAATTTATGCGTGCAAAGTATTGTTTAAAAGATGATATCCATAAAGAGAAAAATAAAAGTAAGAGTTCGCAGGTTTGGGTTCAAATGCTTAAACAAAGAGATCTAGTGGAGAATTATTCTAAACTCACTAAAAAAGGATGGAAATGGACATTAACATCAGAAGGAACATTTTCACTTAAATCTGTCAAGAATATAATAAGAAAAAAGCAAGTAGAGCAAAATTTATTTAAATGGGCTTGGGAAAATGAAACTCCTCAAAAAATTAAAACTTTCATGTGGAAAGTTCTATCTAATATTGTCCCATTAGATAATAACTTATTAAAGAAAGGTATTCAGTTAGTCTCAAGATGCGAATGCTGTTCTAACGAAATAGAAACACTGGATCATCTTTTCTCAAATGGAAAAGTAGCAGCAGAAATATGGAGAAAACTAGGAATAGAGTTGAATATAAAATATGAACAACACACAATATAAGCTAGACTTCAAAAATGGAGTAAAATAAAAGTTTTAAATCCTGCACAGAAATGGATTAAATGTAACATTTTTCTTATAGTCATCTGGTGCATCTGGAAGGCTAGAAATAAAAGTAGATTTGAAGGGTCTCGTATGAATTTCGGAAATTTCTCCATTAAAGAATCAGGGCACGAGCCTAGATAAAGATATTATGACTTTTTGGAATCTAAAAGAAAAGCTACCAAAACATTTCAAAATAATAGAATTAAAATGGGAAAAACCTCCGAAAGAAAGAATGGCTTTAAATACCGATGGCAGCTTTGACAGAGACATTGGAGCAGCAGGAGGGGGGGGGGGGGGGGGGGGTTTGATAAGGAACTCTGAAGGTGAGCTAATTTTAGCTTTCACAAGGAAGTTTCATGCTTCATCAGCGCTACATGCTAAGATATTAGCCTTAAGAGAAGGGTTTAGATTGTGTAAAAAATCTGATATTAAAAACATAGACATTCAAATAGATTCAAAAATCTTAGTATAAACAGGTTTCACTATGGAAATATGAGGAGGAAATTGAGGAGATTCTGCATATATTAAAAAATTCAGATTATACTATAAATCATATATATAGAGAAGTTAACACATTAGCAGATGGTTTAGCCAAGGAAGGTAGAAAAAGAGGAGATCAAGAGTTTAATGAGGGCACGATACCAAAAAAATATGCAGGAATAATAAAATTGGACCGCAAAGAACTACCTTATTTTAGAAGGTTCTTAGAATAACACTTGTATATCTCTTCTGTTTTTTTTTGGTTTCGAGTTATTAATATATGCAGTTAAGAGGCTCGTATCTTAAAAATCTCCCTGGTCCTGAAGGGTGATTAATCGAAACGGAGGTGAATAATTAAAAGGGATAAACGGGTAAGAAATCTAAGTTTCAGTATGCTATTTTGTGCTGTTTTGCTTATTATTTTATAGGTATTGAAGCTGGACATTTAATTTAAAAATGGGCTGATTTCAATTAAGCTGGACATATAGCACAAGCACGAATCTGCTTGTTGGAGATTCTGCACTTGCTGTTATTTTTTTCAAAATTTCTTGTTTGAGATGGTTATGGAAGTCTGTGTCAGTGTTGGATATTTGGTGGTCTGTTTTTAGGCTTGCTGTAATTAAGTTTGGTAGTCTGTTTTTTAGATATTTGGTGGGCTGTCTGTGTTATTTGCTGGAAGTCTGTATTATTTTAGAAGAGTCTTAGTTTGTTAGTCAATGTTTGCATCATTTCAAATGGGAGATAAGCAAAGGGAAGAGCTGGGATTGATGTTAAGACATCTCAAGAGGAAGCATACCACAAAGAGTAATGGATATTCCCTTTGTTGCATTGGGGAAAAGGAAGGAAAACAGAAAAAGAGCAAGTTAAGAGGCTCGTATCTTAAAAATCTCCCTGGTCCTGAAGGGTGATTAATCGAAACTGAGGTGAATAATTAAAAGGGATAAATGGGTAAGAAATCTAAGTTTCAGTATGCGGTTTTGTGCTGTTTTGCTTATTATTTTACAAGCATTGAAGCTGGATATTTAATTTAAAAATGTGCTGATTTCAACTAAGCTGTACATACAGCACAAGCACGAATCTGCTTGTTGGAGAATCTGTACTTGCTATTATTTATTTTAAAATTTCTGGTTTGAGATGGTTATGGAAGTCTGTCTCAGTGTTAGATATTTGGTGGTTTGTTTTTAGGCTTGCTGTAATTTAAGCTTGGTCATCTGTTTTTTATTAATTGCTGGTAGTCAGTATTATTTTAGAAGAGTCTTAGTTGGTTAGTCAATGTTTGCATCATTTCAAATGGGAGATAAGCAAAGGGAAGAGCTGGGATTGCTGTTAAGACATCTCAAGAGGAAGCATACCACAAAGAGCAAGGGATATTCTCTTCGTTGCATTGGGCAAACAGGAAGGTAAGTAATGGACCCCTATTCGAAAGAACTTGATACTTTGTTTCATGCAGGAAAACAGTAAATTTCACAAGTGGATACTTTCTTTAAAAGTGGATACTTTTAAAGATATGAAAAATGGGACTAGTCATACTCAAACTAGAAGTAATGAGCATGGACTTGATACTCGAGAGGTAGATGCTGGGTTGTTGAATCTGGATTGCTAAGCAGTGAGGGAGCAGGCTGGTCGGAGCTGAAAAAGTAAGACATTTCACAAAGTTTTAAAGCTTCAAATATAGAACGTGAAAGAATTATACAAAGATCTATAGGGGGAGCATCTTTCATAGCGAGATCTATACAGAAAACAGAGACGTCGCACTTAATTAATGAAGCATAAATAAAAACAAGAATCATCATATAATTGACTATAAAGTTAGGAAGACTATGAATTAATTAAATTATGGATTGTTACATTTTTCTAGCTTTATGAATCGGGTGTAAAAGGGAAATGGATAGATGTAGTTTGTACAAAAGGTATTCCTCCGCCAAAAGAGAGTGTTCTAATTTAATAAACAAAACCTTAAAAAAAAGAAGAAGAAGAAGTATAAAAAAAGGTATGGCAGTTTGAAGAAGAAATTGATGACATCAGAAACATTTTAGGAGAATTAAAAGGAGAGATTGAACACATTTATAGAGAGGCTAATGCATTGGCAGATAAATTAGCGGAGGATGGAATAAAAATAGGAGCACAAGAATTTGAGGGAGATGGAATCCCTGGAAAGTTAATAGGTTTAATAGATTTAGATAGGATTGAATTTCCATATGTTAGAATACAAAAATCTTAATTAAAGTTGTCCTCAGAGACTTCATTGCCCATTGATTATTCAGTAGCTTCACAAGAATAAATGTTATATAAAAAGCCTCCTAGTGAGGGGAGACTAAAAACAGCAGAGGTATGTTTGTAGTTAAAATATTATTTTGTTATATGCTTGCTTATTTTCAGGTGGAATTAGTAAAGGGATAATATAATTTTAAGAAAGTGAGAATCCGGTTGATTCTATAGAGAAGGATGTTCACCTCGGTCCGGTGGGTATTTAAAAGGTAGTATAAAAAAGTTTCCAATATGCGCCTTAAGTGGAAAGAAAGCGGATGGTAGAGCTATAATTGCTCAATTATTTCGATAAACTGTCATGATGAATGTATATGTTTATGTGTGGTTATGCGTCTTTATAATTAGCTGCGTGGTAATGCATTAAACCTGTAAAAAAAGGATAGATGTACTTGCTTTGGTATTTTACCTTATTGTGAATGACTTGTTACAGGAAAAGTAAAAATGTAGACATTGAAAACTCCAGGTTTGAAGTCAGGGTAGGGGAGGCATGATGAGGCTACTGCCATTTGTAGTTTCTATTTTTAAGTTTAAATATAATGGTTGTTTCTGGTGTGTGTAGGGATTGGGAAAGTTGACTGGAAAAAGACAGTATTATAGCTGCCATTTATGGCAGAATTTCTTGTTTTTAATTTTCTGCTTTAGGTACAGATGAAACTGAAAGTAGCAGTTGATTGGGAGTTGGTAGATGCGCATGAAGGTTTTGCTGTCACAGGCTAGATTATCTTGAAAACTTGAGTTTAGGTATAAAGAAAACTGAAGAAGCAGTTGAATGGGAGTAAAGGTAGATGCACATGAAGGACCTGCTGTCACAGTGTTTGTTTTAGTTTGAAGGGCAGACAAGCTAAAGCACACACAAAGAGGGTCAAGGAAACATGAAAATGCACATGTATGAGAAAAAGGTTGATGGTCTAGCACGCGATTGGAAGGATAGAAGCAGAGCATGGACAAACAAGAAGATTTTATTGAGTCAACAATGTGGA
>JAREIK010000989.1:774194-1048664 GCA_029783825.1 Sapria himalayana | reverse complement strand
ATCTAGAGATTGCACCCGATTCCCTTGATCCATACTAAAGAAATGAGAAAGAAACAATGTTTGCATATTTCCCACAAATGTCAGGGACTATGATGTCTCATAATCCTAAGATTCTTATTTCAGTGGGCACTCTCATTTCCAATGTCTTGGCTAATGGTAGTAAATATAAATCCCCTATTCGATTTGGCTAGAACTCACAATTTGACCTCGACATTGATAACTGTGATCTTGTCCATAAAATTCTCGGGAAATAAAAGGCCTTTGCCACTTCCTTGAAGAATACTGACTCTCCTTCCTCTTTCCACTAGTACGCCCACTCACCTCACAGATATTCATTGCATCCTCAACCTCTCGCTTGTTGGCTAAAGTTGTCTTAACCACTTAATCATCATCGATTAAAAATCTCACAATCTTGTCTTGGATGGACAATTTCATTCCATCCTTACACCTCCAAACCTTTTCACTAGTGGCCACATAGTCAAGCACTATCATATTTCCTTATCTAAATTTAAGGAATTCCCAAGGCTTTGGATGTCTAGCTTAATTCAGAAAATAATTTTACATGAATAGTTCTTGAAATGATTACAATGTCATTGCATCTATATGCTTTAATGTCTTGATCCAATCCAAACGAATTTGGGACTCACCCTATAGCTGGAATGCTTCTAGCTAGATCTTTGTGGCATTTAGATGTGATATCCATTGCTTCCAAGATTTTCTTAACTTATCAGAACCAATGATCAACCACCATTGGGTCCCCTCCTCCCATAAATTTTTAAGGATAACGTGCCTTGAACCTTTGGAGTTTACTAGACCCTTCATGACCTACAGTTTCACTAGCCCGTGTAAACGTGGTAACTACAACACCCTTAGCCTCTATTAAGGCATGATGGTCAAAGACTACTAGCAATTAACTCTCACTCCATGGACATCCTATGTATCTTCAATCTCTACTTGCCATCTACATAAGTCAAATAATAATTTGAAAATCACATTCATGTTCTATTATTAGTACACATGCCAACTAATAATAGACTTTTTATTTTGAAGTTATCTTTTTATTTTGTGAACCACTAAGGTTATGTTATTCCACCCTAGTGTTCATTTTTTTCTCTATACATATTTCCAATCATGAATGTAATCAACACACCATTAAAAATGCAACATGCCAAACCCCAATGTACATATCAAAAAAATCTACTATATGTTGTGATCTATCCTAGGTAATTTTTTACCTAGACTTTGACATCAAGTTGTTACTTGAATATAAATTACCTGAGCATTAGGTATTCGTACACCTAAAATTTCATACTATGTTATGAAACTTGCACCTATTTCAAGTTACATGTAATCGTAAAACTAACCTTTGATACCAAGCTATCACACCTCATCCCCTATGGGGTCCCATTTTGTTCATCACATAACAAAATATATAATAAAATAATTCTTTTATTTTCTTATAAATATTGCTTACAAATGTTTTTTTTTCTTAATTCACTCAGTGGAATAAAAATAAAACATAATATACAACTCAAGCCACAATTAGCTTTCATCACACAGGCGATCTTGGATGTGGGTTTATCATCTGAACTAGACTTGTATCTAAAAGGGGATCCCACAACATAGTGAGAAAAGCTGAGCAGAGGTAAATTCCAATAGGGCAACTTTTCATCTAAGTGCATGTAAAAAAATCATGCTCATATATCAATACTCATTCAAGTATAATGTTTACATGAATGTAGTTATAGATATAATATTTTTATGCCACTATCCTGAGTTTCATCGACTCTTCCACACATGCCATAGCCAAGTGTGACATATTTTATATATATATATATATATATATATATATATATATATATTAGACATACTCCAAAAAATATAGGCTTTCTCCAAAAAATATAGGCTTTCTCCAAAAAATAATATTATACATTCTCTGAAAAATATATTTTTTTCTTAGATATTCTCCGATAATATTGAACATTATCTGAAAAATATGGACTTTTTCTTAAAACAATATTGGACATTCTCCGAAAAAAACCACGTAACATAGTTTGGACATTGTCTTATTTCAAGTCCGCATAAATAATATTCATTATAATTATATATATATCAACCATGTACACACCCATTTATCTGTGATGTCGTCATGCATATGAAATACAAATATATCATTTATGATTAAATTATATTCCAAATATTATTATAACTACAAGAATACAAATCATACTATAATATATTACTAAACCAAACATAAAAAATTTCACCAATTAACCATTCATATTTTAATTTATATATTCAGTTTGAATTGAATTATAATTCATAGCTATTTATAGCCCTTAAATAAAAAGAAATTGCAATAAGAAAAAAATCCTTACCTTTCATAATATTCCTCCAAAACTTCTAGAATTTGGTATTAACATGAAGCTCTTGTCGCACAGAGCAACCTTTTTTCTTTAACTATTTTGTTTCGATACAAAAATAATCAACTAATTTGAAAAAAAAAACTTATACAATTCTCTTTTTTTAGTACTGAACCCTCTCCACTCTTTTCGATTTTAGTCTTTTTCACATTTTTTTTCATTTTCACATTCATCACCATTTTGTTTTATTATTATTATTATTATTATTTTATCAAAATAATAAATAAATAAATAACTCATTTTGACACCTTGGCTAAGCATGTGCGCTTCCATGTTTTTCCAGATTATTATTATTATTATTAGTATTATTATTATTAATAAAATAATTTTAAAAAAATTACTACATTTTGACTACCTCAAAATTCAACAAAATTTGTCATCAGAGCTTATTTCTCAAAATGAATTTGATAGTGAAGCATGTTTTATCATCCAAATTCTAAAAATTTTTAGATTTTTTTCCTTACAGTAAAATTACTAGTTTATCTCATTTTCTAGAAAAAGTATATTATTTATTTATTCATTTTTTTCTCTAGGTTTCACACTACCATGGTGTAAGGAACCAACTGAAAAGCCCAACACGACGCAATTGGCCTACATAGTGCAGGGCAATGTTGGGCCACGAGCAGGTCATGGTGGTTTGTGCCAGATCAAATTGGTTCAGGCTAGTACGAATTATCATTTTTTTGTCTTAATCCTAATATGATTTATAATTATTTAATATTATTTATATAAAAATATTAATGAGTAAATAAAGTTAAAAAAACATCAAAATTTAACTTGATAAAAATTGTAAAGAGCAACTACAGTCCAATCCAAAATCTAATATAATATATACTTCATAAATAAATAGACAAAAGTGCATAAATCAAAATGGAAAATAATTGACAAAAATAAATAAGCACTAGCACTATAGTATAATATAAGTATCACATGAATCATGAATCATCAATGATCAATTGGTGCCTATGGTATGATACTATGGATGAAGATGTATATTATCATTATCATCATGAATGCATTTGAAGATATCTCTTGTGCTATCAATATTCTCTATCTCCATGTCCCATGAATCATCAGTCACCTCTATCTTTTGTGCCTAATCATGAATACAACCTCGAATCTTCCTAGTCATTTATGCATGTAAATGCCTTTATGATATTTGATCATAATCTTGATCTCCTATTTGAAATGACGTTGGCTGTCATAAAAAAAAATAAACTCCTATGTTACACTAGACACTTTAGTGGTCATTAGATCATGTGTCATCTTTGATAGCACGAGATATGTGGATTCATATGATTTTCACTATACCAAAATGTCTAAGTACTAAAATAGTTTGCTCCTAATCAATTAACCATCATTTATCCATGGCTAACTGAATGAAGAAGTCATCATTTCTGAATATGGTGTCCATATCCATATTCAGAACATGACTACAATTACCATACCTAGTATCATAATAAGAGATCAAGTTAGTTAATTATTCATGAATGAACCCTATGGGTTAGTATACATGGTTCATGCACATAGATATATATGTCAAAATATTTTTTATCCATTCCACCTCGATCATCAATAATAAGCTCATTGATATTACTATTTACGTAGTTGGATATTATATGTGTTTAGAGGTGTCAAACGGGCAGGGACGGCCCGACTCGGCCCCTTTTTTAAAGCATGGCCGTGCTTTCGTGTAGGGCCAGGCACGGCATGATTATTGTACTGTGTCGTGCATGGCCCAGCATGGTTTATAAAAGCCGGCCCGATAGGGCCCGTCGTGCTGGAGGGTCGTGCCATGCCGGGCCAGACCCGATCGGGCCAAACCAGGCCGTACGGGCCAGGTTAAAATTTATTTTTTAAATTTTTAGAGTTTTATATTTTAGTTTAATTAAAAAATATTTTAAATTATATATAGAATTATAGATAATGTATAATATATTAAATTTATAAAATGAATATTGATAAAAATTTAATAAATTACAAAGTTTAAATTTTTTTATAATTTAAAATAAAATTAGTTTATAATTTATTAGAATTAAATTATAGAGTTATAAATTTTTAAATGAAAAATTTTAACAAAAAAATAAATTAAGCAAAAAATTTCGTTAAAAAAAATTAAAAAGTAAAAAAAAACAAAAGCAACCCAAATGAGAAATGATCAATCAGCCAAAAGATACCGAATGTCTGAACCAAACAAATTAAAGTTTCAATTTAACGTAAAAAAAACATACAATCAATAAAAAACAAAATATCGAAATCAAAAAGCAGTGGATCATCATCAATCGTCAATCGACATATCATGAGCATCATCAACCGCAACATCAAGATCAGTATCATATGGATCATCATCATCATCAATCAATTCCTCTGCATCGCAGTGGATGCGGCTGTAGTCCCAGTCCTAGTCCCAGCTCAAGTACGATCCTGGATACTAAACCTCGAATCATCTCAATCCTTCAAACAGGCCAAGGCCTCAACAATATCTGGACGTAATCTCAATCTCTTATCTGAAATCACGTTCACTACAACAGAAAAAATAGACTCCGATGCTACGCTCGACACTTGAGGAATCAGTAGATCTCGTGTCATCCTAGATAGCATGGGAAAGGTGGACTCATATGATTTCTACCACTATAATATATCAAGATTCTTAGTATCATAATGTGATAGGATTGAGCAGTAATTAGTATCTAAGTACCGAGAAAGCTCGCTCCTATGTGATGGTCCATGCCGATGTTTTCCCCTTGCTAGTTGAATGGAAAAATCATCATCTTCAAATAAGGTATCCATGTCCGTAATCACACTCTCACTACCACCACCACCATACCTAGTATTGTAGTATGTCAACAGGTCAGTTAACTTCTCGTGAATGAACCCTTCAGGTGGCTCTTCCAGGTTCATGCACGAGGAAATATAAGTCAAGGTGTTTTCTACCCCTTCCACCTTAACCCTAGGGTCCATTCATGCAGGGAGGCAATAAAGAGATGTAACAGTGGACCAGTACTTTAAGTACTTGGTTTCCATCTCTGTAACCATATGACTAAGTGTCGGGTCAGCTCGATACTTCCTAAATATGCTACTAATGTTGCATATGCACCTGAGTGCAATGCAAGTCGTGGGCGTATAAACCGATGAACACATGTTCGTCGTGTCATAAAAAATCTTCAGAAATTTTATAAATGAAATTCTTAAAGCCCAGCCAGTGTCGTCAATAAAAGTTCGTCACTCTTATTATTGACGTAGTCGGATATCACATGTTCGTATCCAACACATGATTTCAACATCAAGTACGTGTAATTCCAACGATGTCACACATCCTATTGGAATTTGGTCTTCTTAAGATTCGTAGACAAACAGAGACTACCAAACTCTTGTTGTCTGCGAGGAGTACGAATATATTTTAGTGCATTACGTATATTATCCAATGAGGGGGAACATGCCTTCATACCCGCTTGTACAATCAGGTTAATCACGTCACACATGCATCTGACATGAAAAATCTTTCCTAATGGTGTGTCTCTAATATTCCTAATAAACATATTAATCGCCACTCCATTATTAGATGCGTTATCGAATGTGATACTAAAAATTTTATTTTGAATTTTATATTCCCTAAAGATTTTCATCATACACTCAAAAATGGTCGGGCCATCATGAGGATGGAGAATCTCAGAGAATCCTAAAATTTTTTTATTCATAGTCTAGTTAGAATCGACATAGTGGCTGGTGAGACATGCATAAGATTATGTATCATGACTTGTCCAGATATCGGACGTCACGGACACCACTCCACTAAATACCATAAATTCATTAATTATTTTTTGTTTTTCTAACTTATACAATTTTAGTATGTCATTCCTAGATGTGGACCTAGGAATCGTACAATAAGCAGGCTGAAAATATGTCTGCATATGCGCACTACCATTGGATCTTCCGAAAATCTAATCGAAAGACCCATCAATGTGATAAGTCTGACCATATCGTCCCTACCCAACTCACTGGAGTATATGAAGGGAGTAAACATTGAGACTGAACTCGATCCGGTCTCAAAAAATACAGTGCCAAGTTGAGTTTTCCTAGGATCTAATGAATAATGTTTTTTGGTACATAATTCGACATGCCTCTTAAGGTGCCCAGTCCCAAACGAACTCTTACATGTTAAAATTCTCATACAATATTTAAACAGTGTCATTTCTTCATCCTCACCCCTAATATTTTTTTGTTTTATTATATTAAAATGAGTCCAAACTACAGAAGTCCTAGTTTTTTATTTTTTAGAAGTTTGGGTTGAGATGATTGGAGAAACCAAAGTTTCAGCAGCCTCAAACCTCTGTGCAATATTTTTATTTTCTAAATTTAAATATGTTTCATTAGTATTTGTCATTTTTTAGGATTTTTGTTATTTAGAATAGTTATTTAGAGACTAGAAGACTGATTTTAATATTTTCTATATTTGGTCTAGAGAGAGAAAATAGAGAGAGAGAGAAAGTAAAAAAAAAACTTAAAATAAATTACCCTGTAAAGCAGTCAGATCGATCACGTGCATGGTGCACCATAATCTAGCTCAAAATTCGAAACCCGAGTTGTGATTCCCGAAAAGCCAAGCCAAATGACGAAATCCCAACTTCCTAAGTCCCGTGAGTGAGGAGCAAGAGTTTTGAGAGATAGAAAATATGAGATTTGATAGAATAAATGTTTATGAATAACATAAATGTTATAGAGAGGGGTGGGGGGGGGAGGATTTTATAGATTAAAGAAAATAATTTTTTTTAAAAAAAAGTCATTTTTTTAATATTTTAGGGGCTAGAATCATGAGGGCCGTCGGATTCTGCCCCCTAGCCGTTGGAGGCGAGATCCAACGGCAACATTTTTAATTTTTTTTTGCCCGTTGGGGGGGGGGGTTGGGTCGAGGGGGGACAGCGAGTCGGATTTGATTGGACGCGACCCGCGGTCTTTTTTGCGAGAAGCTTGGCTTGGCCCGACTCCTATGTCCCGAGTCACCGTGAACCCACCCGTGACTCGTGAGGGTGTGGGAAGCTTGGAGCCACCTAGTACTAGCCAGGTCAGGCACGACACGAGGCCTGGTTGGTCTCGGCACACCACGGCACGGGCCTGAGCACGAATTATTCCTATTCCAGGCCGGCCCAGACAAGGCCGAACCGTGCCGTGCCTCATGCCGGGGCAGGCCAGCTAGGCCTGGTTGACACCTCTATATGTGTTGGTAGCTAACACAAGACTCCAACATTAGGTATGTATAATTCTAATGTTGTCTTATATCTATTTGGAATATTTACTTTTTTAGTCTCATAGATAAATATATACTACTAAACTCCTACTATCTACTAGGCACCCTAAGGTATTTTAATTTTAATAAATTCATTTTAGTAAATTCCTTAGTTTTTCTACTGAGAGATAAAACAATTTTATTCTTGGATATATTATGAAATATGAAATATCAAATATGAAATATCAAATATATCTTAATTTATTAATTTATCTCATCTAATGGCTCATCTTTAATAGTCATGACAAACATACTAATAGCTACTCCATTATTAGGAATATTATCAAAAGTAATAATATATATATTATATTCTAAATTTTATATTACCTAAAGATCTGTATCATACACTCCTATATTACATGACTATCATGAAGATGGAAAATCTTAGGAAATCCTAAAGACGTGCAAATTATGTATCATTATGACTAGTCCAAATATCTGATATCACAGACATTACTCCCTTATATTTACTAAATGTATAAATTATTAGTTTTTTTTTCTAATTTATTATATTTTATTATGCCATTCCTAGATTTGGACCTAGGAATCCTATGATAAATAGGCTAGGTTTAGGTATGCATAATACTAACTATCTTATAATTCTTCAAAAATGAAGAGGGTCAACATCATTGTGGTATATAAAGGGGGTTAATAAAGATGAATAAAATCCAACTTGAAAGGCCCACCACTAAGTTAAGTTTGACTCAAATCTAATACATTCTTTTTTTTATACATTGATCGACATACCTTTTTAGGTGCCTAGTCTCACATACACTCTTACATGAATATATCTTTTTACTATATATATATATATATAATGCTACTTCTTCATCAACACCCCTATAATTCTTAGTTTTTATTATTATAAAATATGTTTATATTACTAATATTTTCCTAGTTTTTTGTTTTTTTGGTGGTATATTTGTTTGGATTTAAGTCATTGAAGAAACATAGTTTTTGTTTTAGTCATTTTGGTGAAGTTATTATTATTTTGTAAATTTACATAAATACAATACTCATTATTGTTAAATTTACACTATGATGTTTTTTTAATTATTTTTATTTTTTAAATAAATTATGGAATTAAAAGAAAAAAAAAACTGACACTATTAATATAACAAAAAAATAAAAAAAATTAGTACCATAACATGGACCACTTTGTTGTAAAATCTAACCTCAAAGTAAGCAAGTTAGTGTTGCACAAGTTGATAGGCAACTCACATCACCATGAACCATCTATCTTTTATGCACAAGTGTAGACCATAAATCAAAATTAAAAAAATAAAATAGTACTTATTATATTTATATTACAAAAGACTAAAGAGAGACTAGAGAAAAAGTTAGAACTGAGATAAACTAAGAGAGAGTGAAAGGGAGAAGATGAAATTAAAAATAAATATCTAAATTTCTTTTTCTCTATTTATAGAGAAAAAAAATTAATTTATTAAAATAACATTTTTATATAATTTTTATGATTTTTTTTTAATTTTAAAATTGTAAAAATCATGACATGGAAAGTGATATGTTGCACATGTTGTTATTTCTATCGGAAGCCTATTGCATGAAAATACAATGGGTGATACCATGGAAGGAAATTGATGCATTGCTGGCCAATTGCTAATGACTACATAAGCAATATATGGCTTATGTGACTTTTTCTTAAAAAAAAACTAGCCACATCGTGTAGTCACCTGACATGACTTGACGCATTGCTCATGATCTGGCTGTAGCCGGTCCTAGGTCCCTAGGCTGATGGACCATGCAACTAGGCCAGATACATGGCTCATGCATAGCCAAGCACAAGGCATGGCTAATGCCAGCCTAGCACAACGTGAACCATGCTATGGGCAGCAATGTCTAGAACTAGGCATAATTCTAGGCTATGCCATGCCGAGTTGGTACCTCTAGATATGTATGAGTATATTATAACAATTCGCATAGGTGAAAGCTAAGGGAAACATAAATTAATTATGTTAGTAAAATACTCATAAAGTCAAAAGTATAAATGCTTAGAAATCATATCAATTATTACTCTTTATGAAATTGAAAGTCGTACAATAAGAGCATACATATGAAGTAATCATCAAAGAAAATTAACAAAGTTTTCTAAAGGGTGTGGAAATATGTATGACTCTCATGTAGAGATGAATTATTATCTCGATGGTAATATACCAAGAGGATAACTATGAGAAGACCACCATTGAAAAGGACATAATGGCGATAACCACCTTGTATGCCATTAGGGTAAGGGGTCATTGCACTACATTTCAACCTTCATTATGTGTCCAATATAATATACGTCGAGAATCGTAACACCATCACATAAATTAATGAATAAACCACAAACCTAAGATTGTTTAATATTTTGAGTATCCATTTAACTCAAAATGGGTTGTCTGTTTATTAAATAACCAAACTATTAATACGATCCCTATAAAGTTGATATCTTGATGAAAGTGTATTATACTACTTATACGACCTATATACTTATAGATATTAATTGACAAGACACTCTCTTTAACAAACTTTTGGGACATGACCTAACTGATTAAAGTAAGCAAAGTAATAAAGTCACAATATATACACATATAGGTGTCAATAGGATTAGTGGTCCAAGCATGATATGATTCAATCATGCCTGGCATGATATGATCCAGTTCATATCCGTCCCTAAATGTGATGTGGGCCAACCCATGGCATGACTCAGATCGTGTTAAGCCAGAGTTCTTGGCACAAGAGGCACAACATGGCATGACCTTACATGATGGCCTATGCATGTTAGTTTCAGCCCAACTGGCCAACTAGGTTAGTTTGATTATGAGCTAGGCTAGCCTAGACCACAAAGGTACAATAGCACTTAGCACTATAACTTTGGAGAACCATAATAAAAATGGATATGCAATAGAGAAGGAGCCATGATATTCACTAAAGCTAGCATCAAAAGAGGAAATACCCCAAGAAATAAGTGTAGTTATAAAAAGGCCGAAGGAAAAGACCAACAAGAATGAGGTAAAATAGTATATTAAAAAGATATCTGAGATTAATGATGGAGTATAAGATGTTTTGATGGTCTAACTATGAATGATAAACATAATACTACTTAGTAGGCAACCCAAACAATTTTTTTCATGTGTGATGTAATAAATATCTATATTCCCCACATAAATAAATGTGCACATCCAATGACTTTCAAGCATAGTTGTAGAACTAAAACTCTACCATGATTATCATTATATCTACTTGAAATTTCTCTACTATTTATAAATCTTATGACACTCAAACACAATCAAATTAAATTGTAGTGATGATGAATTTTTTTATGGAAGAAGTTCTTGCTCAGGGATGGGCAATTATTTTATTATAGAAGTTAGTTTGGTGTTTAAATTACTATATATTTTTGTGTATTTTGGTAGTTTATACTAATATATATACGTGGAAATGGGGCTAATATGTGTTGATTTTATGACTTTGATATTTAAAAGAGTTTTGACTAATAGTCATGAAATTAATAATATTTTGGATGTATTTATAATAGGGGATAGCTCATTGAGTCTCAATTAATATTGACATTTATTCTTGGCTAAAAATCTACCTAATTGGTCAAGTCAATTCTTGTACGTCATAATCCTGCCAACTCCTTAGCACAATCTTTTTACTTTGTGATATAATCTTAATTATTATGATATTATCATGGAATAATAGTTATACTTAGCTCAAAAAATTTTAATCTTTGTGATATTAATTCTATCATAGCAACTAGGTACTCCACCAGTGCTCAAGGTTTTGGCCAAATCCTAATGTCGTGACTTTATCTTTAATATAGATTTGTAGACTCAAGTCATACATACAACTTTATATATAAAGTTATGACTTTTGAGCTACAAAAATTTATAGAGCCACAACTACTCATGCCAAAGTCATGACAATTATTTAAAGTCTTGACTTTTGAGATACTAAATATTATAGGTTTTAATACTTGAGGATAAACTATTTCCAAGATAGTGACTCTTGTCGTCAAAGGAAAGCATAGCCATGACTTATAGACTAAAACTAAATATATATGCTATGATATTCTAGTAGTATTGTGGAAACATGATATTTGAGAGAAAAAAATGCTAGTACTACAACCATGTACAACACCACAAACAAGTAAGAGATATGAATGGTAATATATTCACATAGGCCATTTCCTAGCACTACAACCACAACATTTTAGTGCCATAGCCTTTTCTCAGTGACATAGTTATTTCTCAATGTCGCAGCTATATAAAACTAAGAATGGCCATTGCCAATGTCATGGTTTCAACACAATACGATAACTATATACCAATATGAAAAACCATCATCACCCTATGGTAACTTTACAATGTCACGACTCTTTATGGAATATAAATAGAAAAGACAAAAAGTCATATCTATTTCATAGTATAATGACTTTGTGTTATAAAAAAATTAAGCTTAAGCCATGGTCATTGCCAGTGTTATGCATTTGCATTATAGAAAGATCAATATGCTGAACAAAGTTATGATCATTTTCTCGAATCATGACTTTATGCTAAAGAGATAAAGACTAGAGTTGTAACTTTCTTCTAAAAGTCATAACTTCTTACTTATAGTAACACAAGGTTGCTTAAGTATAAAAGTTGAAGATAAAAAAATTCATAAAAATCTATCATTTTTTCTTTTTCTCCCTCATGCAATAGGCAAAGTCATGGTAACTATCAAACCCTAGAAAAAATCTTTGCACTTTCTAGGAGTTCCACATGCAAGTAAAAAAAGAAAGGATTTATGCAAATCTCTAGAGTTGGAAGGTGTGTCGCTGAAACCTATCTCCTCTAGGAATAGATTTATGAATTTGTACCAAATTAGCACGAGCCTAGGATTTGTGTAGTTTGAGATATATGATGTGAATTGGATTTATTTATGAATGAAGAAATAGTTTGATTTATTTTATGTATGGATATTGATAAATTGTGATTAAATAGAACTTGAATTAGAGTTTTGATTATTAGTAGATTTGTATGAGATTGTTATGATGGATGGTGAGAGGTAAACCACGAGGCTCATTCATGCATATGGTAGGAAAGAAGTGACAACCCTTCTTACCACAAAGCATATGATAAACCTATATGTTGAATCCAAAAATTTTGGTATATTAATTATCATGCATATGACACTTACGATGCTGAAAGTTAGAATGCTTTTACATGTCAATCAATTGTACACATCTTAAAAAAACTGGTTCTCAATTGGGATGAACATTATATAGAATGTTCTCTCATTGGATAAGTTTTACCTTAGTGTGGGAGTCACATCTTCACCAAAGTGGACTATGAGAGTCGATCCTTGGGACATGCACAAGTATATTATAACTTACAAGGTGATGACAATCCTTATGAGCTATTTTTACTTGTTTGGTTCTTACTGGTAAAAACTTGAGAGAATCATATTTTAATTATACAAGTATAGTGCTTACAAAGCTAAAAGTACAAATACTTAAAAACTATATTAATTTATGGTCTTTATGATATTTGAGACTCAAGAAAAAAAGTGTATATGAAGTAATCATTAAGGATAGTTGATAAAATTATCTAAAAGGTATGAAATTATGAATAACTCTCATATAGATATTAATTATTATCTCGGTAGTGATACATCGAGGGAACAATTATGAGGGGACTACTATTGGGAAGGGCTCAATAGTAACTACCTTTTTTTCCATTAGGGCAATGTGTCATGACACAATGTAACAATACTTTAATTTTCATTTTGTGTCCAACATAATATATGTAGAGCGACTTAATGGTATCACATAAATTAATGAATAACATATGAGCCTAAGATTATTTCACAATCTGACAATCTATTTTTACTGAAAATAAGTTGTCTCATTGTTGAATAACTGATCTGCCAATATAATTTTTATGGAATCAATATCTAGAAAAAAGTCAATTTTATTACTTACATGAAATATGCAATTGCATATCTCAGTTGATGAGATACTCTTTTTAATAAATTTTTAGGACATTACCTAACCAATAAGATTAAGTAGCATAACAAAATTCCAACAAAGCTGAAAATATAAATACTTAAAAAATATGTCAATTTTTCATCTTTATGATACTTGAGGCTGGAGAATAAGAGTGTGAATATAAAGAAACTATCAAGGATAGATGACAAGTTGCCTAAAAGGTATGAGATTTTAATAACTCTTGAGTAGAGATGCTTTATTGTCTTAGTGGTGAAGTATCATGAGGACAATTATGAGTGGACCACCATTATAATGAACTTAATGGTGATAATTATTTTCTATGAATTTAGGGTAATGATTTATTGCACAATACACTACCATTATTTTTGTGTCCAAACATAATATAATTTAGTCCAATTTGAACATACATCACATAGATAAAATAAACAAACCCATACATTTAAGATTGATTCTACAATCCAAATATACATTTTATTAGAATTGAATCATCTCACTATTGAATAACTAAATTATTAATACAATTAACATAAGATCAATATATGGATGTAAGTCCTCTTTACTACTTGTATGACTCATACACTTAGGGATCTATGTTGATGAGATACTTTCTGTAATTAGCTTTGGGATATTATCTAACCAATAAAATTAGGTTGCCTAACAAACTCACAATAACTATCAAGATGAATAGAGTTAGTTTGGATATAATAAAGTTTTAATATTTCCATTTTCTTAAATAAACAAAGCAATGAGCTAGTTCATTTGCTTTTCTTGAAGATAAATTGTGTGGTATGAATTTGTACAAGTTTTTTTTATCAAGTTCTTCACACCTCAAATTATATCAAAACTAAGGAGAGAAATGGGTAATATTAGACAAGATGAGAAGTAGTCATTGGATTATACTTGTGATCAATTAAAATATCTACTAAGGTGGTTTATATAGTATGAATTCAAATTATGATTTCAAGCTTAGATATTCTATTATAGTTTGAACTATATGATGAGGTGCATAGTTGATATAGCCTTGGTTGGTTCTATCATGAACAAGTTACTTGTGGAAGTCCATTTTCTATTCCAAAACTAGCCAAGAATAATTACCAAATTCTGATTGAAATAGCAAGTGAAAGGAAGCAAGCTATCTCATTGAAGTTGGATAGATTAATGGGGATGGAGGCAAAGCTTGATGTATTTTTGCAATAACAAGAAGTTGACAATTTTGGAGCCCAACATGACAAAAAGCCAAGTTAGAAGTGATAGTTTTGCAATAACAAGGAGTTGACAATTTTGACCCAATTTATCAAGTGGGGAAAGCCAATATTCTGTAGAATAAAAGATACATTTTTGACCCAACAATAATGCTCCTACAAATTACCATCCAAATGCGAGAAATCACGAGAGTTTATCATATGAGAGAAAATATAATTTGTAGCAGAACATGGAATTATATCAAAATAACTTTGGAACCAACTCGATTAGGTATCAAATGCAAGGAGCTTCGAGTTCCAATTACAACTATCTTAAGGAAGTAGAAAAAAAATATCAATTAAAGAGAGTATTCATGCTCTACTCATAAAGATAAAGAGAAGGAATGATATACAGAAGAACCTAATGGAATGGATGGAAATAATACTAAATCACATGGATGCGATGAATAAACTATTGAGAATCAAATTGAGTGACTAGCACTTATGATGAAAAAAAAATCACCAATGAATTATCAAATGATACAAAGGTAACTCCAAATAATTGTATGTCCACAACACTTAAAATAAGAAGAATTAAAAAGATAAAAAATATAAGAGAAATCAAAAGTAGATGCTAATGCCGAAAATGAATGACTAAAAATGTAGCGACATCCATACTTATGATAGTCATCACTACAACATTTGATGCGAAGACTTTTTCCAAAGTCACAGTGGAGCAAGAACCACTACTGAACTTATGTCACTAGTTGGTATGCATTAAGAAGTAAAATTAAAGGAGGAGATTTAGATGAACCAAAACAATAAACAAAAATATGATATGTCAAATAATGACTATGTAGATAGTAAACAAATTCTCCAACCTCATCTTTCCTTTCACATCAATTTAGAAAGTGAAAGTCAGTTGAACAATTTGATTAATTCTTAAATATCTTCAAGAAGATGGAAGTCAATATACCCTTCAATGAAGCATTGTCCCAGATGTTTCACTACATAAAATTTATGAAGGATATCATGAATTATAAGAATAATTAGAGATGTATGAAATAGTGAGCATGATCGAAAAGTATAATATGATTATTCAAATGACATTCCTAATAAAACTCAAGATACATTGAGTTTTATAATTCCATATGTTTTTGGGAGCATACATTTTAGAAGGTATTATGGGACTTAAAAGAAATTGTCAACTTGATGTCAATGTCCATAGTATGAAGCTTGAATCTTGTTGAGATAACTCCAAATTTTTACTTGCTAAAAATGATAGACTAATTGATTTTAAGATAACAGTTGTGCTATCTTTGTAGAAAAATTATCAAAGTTGTGCTAGTCAATGTAGAAAAATTATTTGTTTGCTATCTTTGTCGTGTTGGATATGAAAAAAGATTCATATCCCTCATTGATTTTGAGATGACCATTATTGGCAAATGGGCATACATTGATTAATGTGAAATAAAAAAAAGTGTACTTCATGTATGAGAATAACAAGTAAAGTTCAACCTGTATAAAAGCCTACGTATTCCAAATGATGACATGAGAAACTACTGGAGAATAAATAATCTCATCCAAATACTCAAAAGCAAGGAAGTAGATTTTAGATGGAATAGTATCCTAAATGATTGTTAGACAAACAAAGAGAGAGAAGTCAAACAAATAAAAGCAATTCTAGGAAAATAAAAAATTGTAGTAGCATTTGATAAAGAAAACTATTTTGAAGTAGTGATATTTTTTAAGGTCATGATAGAAGTTTAACCAAAGACAAGTTGTTGTGAAGTTTCAAAATAAATGGCTAATACTATAAATTTTCCAAGTGAAAGAATACAAAGAAATCACCAAGGCAACTCTTAAGAATGTATAAAAATTAAAAGTGGAGAACAGTCCATAGCAAATTGAAGATATAATGGGAGAGAAATATGAAGCAGAGACCCTTATCAATGAAAATTACAAGGAAAAAAGGCCAAGGTTGCTATGTAAAAGGAGGAAGTCATAAGAAAAGAAAATACCATGACATTGATAAAATAGAAGCAGCACGAGGATGCTACAACATATTTCATAGCCACAACATAGCTACTCTAGAGAGCAAAAGACAACATCATGGTATTGTTTAAAGGTGTGATATTGAATGAAAAATCCATGACTAATCTCAAAGCCATGACAATTGTGAAAAAAAATATATTTGATGATACATCTCATTTATTAAAGTCATGGTACCAACAGAAGAATCTCCTTAAACATGGGCAACTCCAAATGGACTAATTTTGAAGGTGCTACCAAGCCACCTTCATTATGCTTTAATTGAGAAAAATAATACAAAACCAATCAATATTTTAGTAGTGTTGAATGAAGTGACAGAAGAGACATTAATGAAATAGATAAAATAATATATCAAGTTATAACATGGTCACTCACAGATATAAAATAAAATAATGTTTTCATATGCATGCCTAAGATACTTATAGACGATGTTACCCAATAGTTGAATATCAAAAGAGGCTGAATCCAATAACGAAAGATGTGATAAAAAAAGTGATTGTATGGTGGCTAAAGGCAAGAATTATTTAAGTCATATCAGATAGTTTATGGGTTAATCTAATTCTAGTAGTTCCAAATAAAGCATGGATGATGATGGTAAAAATATTGAATGATTAAAAAATCTTCACACATATCTATTAGAAACATATATATGTAGATTATCAAAAATTAAACAAAGAAATGATAAATGATTAGTACTTGCTTTTTTCATAGATAAAAATTTAGATCGGATCTTGGGACACTACTTTTATTATTTTTTGGGTGGGTGTTCGAGATACAATTAAACTTGGATTGATCTAGCTGATTAAGAAAAAAATCATGTCCACTTGCCCATTTAAGACTTTTTTTTTTCTTAAGATACCATTTTTTTATGCAATGCTCTTGCTAATTTCTAGAGATGTATTCATACCATATTTTTCAATCTCAATGAAGAAACTATGAAATTACTTACTGATGATTTTTCTGTTTATGTAGATTCTTTTGGAAGAAGTTTGTAAAACTTGAAAGTAGTGTTGAAATGATATAAAAAAACAAATTTTGTCCTTAACTAGGAAATATATAATTTCATAGTGAAAGACGGGGTTGTGTTGGGACATACAATCTCTACTTGAGGATTAGAGGTGGACAACATTAAAAGTCAATAATTAAATCATTGTCTTACAACTATCAAGGGGGTGCTTAGTTTTCATGGACACGTTAGATTCTACCAAAGATTGATCAACTTCTCAAAGGCTTTAACATTTTTGTGAAAATAATTAGAAAAAGTAGTCTTCAACTTTGGACAATATGTCATGGAAGCTTTTAAAAAGTTAAAGAGGGAGTTAATAGAGATCCAAATATTATCAATATCATGATGGGGAGATCCATTTGTAATTATGCATGATGCAAGCACATATACACTTGGAGACGTACTGAGATAGAAGTGAGACAAGGTTTTTAGGGTCATTTCATATACTAGTCAAACTTTGAATGAAACCGAAATAAATTATATAACCATTTAAAAGGAGATATTGGTTGTAGTATTTTCTTGTGATACATTTTGATCATAAGTCTCCGAAGCAAACATAGTGATCTACATAGATCGCATAGCCATGTGGTACTTAATGGAAAAGAAAGAAACTAAATCAAGACTAATAAGATAGATTCGTGTGCTTCATAATTTTGATATAGAGATACACGACAAGACTATTCCAATTACATGACTTGGCTACCTGGCTCGAAGGCACGATTCTTCGACATGACTCGACCCCAAGCCTAGGACTAGAACTGAACCTTCTGGATTTTGGAAATGTCAGTAATGTGCAATGGTAAAAAAAGTAAATGGTCCTATGCCAACTAGCTGTTGGATGCACCCCGAATGGCTAGCTATAGAAATCCAATGACTAGCTGTAAAAATTGATTCTTTATTAAAAAAAATAAAATTAAAATATATATTTATCCACCTTTCTCATTCCTAATCTCTATCTACAATTCTACATTCTCTTATTTTTCTCTCTTGTCTCTCTTATTTCAATCTCTATCTTCTCGGAACTTGGGTGCGGACTATGGTGTAGACATAAGATATCAAACATCGCATATCAGCATTCCATAAATGGTCAGGCCAAGCAAATGAGTTCTTTATGGGTATAATTTTTAAAATTTTGTTTGGTTTTTATATATTTTATAATAATAATTTAATATAAAATAATATTTAATTTAAAAAATATAATTTAGAATATAATTAATAAACTAATAAAAATTTAAAATGACAAATAGTAATTTTAATGATGATGACGGAATTAACATTATAGTAAACATAAATAATTTTAATATAGATAATGATAACCATGCATAAAGGTACGAGTCTGTCGAAATATTTTCTCTCATGGTCTTGACCCAAACATCTAAAAAATAAAAAACTAAAAGAAAATTAATAGTTTGGACCCACTTTAAAATTATACAAATTAAAGATATTTGGGGTGTCGATGAAGAAACGATACAATACAAATATTATAAAAAAATATTAACTTGTAAGAGAGCATGTGAGACTGAGTACCATAAGAGGCATGCTAAATAATACACCAAAAAATATGGTGCATTAGATCCTAGGCAAACCCAACTAAATAGCGAGTTCTTTAAGGTTGGATCCAGTTCATCTTCTATGTTGGCTCCATTCATATACCATAACAAGTTAGAGAAAGAATGCATGATTAAACTGATCACCACGATGGGTATTTTGATTAGATTTTCAGAGGATCTAAAGGTAGTCAGTACAATGAAGACTTATTTTTAGTCTACATATCATAGGATTCCTAGGTCCATATCTAGGAACGACGTACTAAAATACTATAAGTTAGAAAAAGAAATAATAATTAATGAATTTAAGAAATATAGTGACATTGTGTTTTTGAGGTCCAATATTTAGACAAGTAGTGATGAAGCATCCTATGTATGGCTCACTACCCACTTTTTAGATTCTAAATGGATACTAAATAAAAAAATATTAGGATTTTTATATATTCTTCATCCTCATGATAACCCATCCATATATGAGTATATAATGAGTATCTTTAAAGAATATAATATTCAAAATAAAATATATATTATCACATTCCATAATGTATCTAACAATAAAGTAGCCATTAATATATTTGATAGGACCATTAGAGATGAACCATTAGAAGAGATTTTCACATTAGATACATGTGTCACATCATTAACCTAATAGTACAAGCTGGGATGAAGGTTGTTACCCCTACTTTGCAAAAAATACATAACTCACTAAAATTTCTTCGAATGCATCATAGACAACAAATGTTTGGTAGTTTCTATTTGTCGGTAGGTCTAAAGAATTAGAAATTCCAATCAGATGTGAGACATCATTAGAATTACACATACCTTATGTTGGAGTCATGGATTGGATATGAACATATGATATCTGACTACGTCAATAATAAGAGTAACGAGACTATTATTGGTGACACTAACTGAGATTTATACTCACACAACTTGCATTACACATAGGTGCATATGCAATATTAGCAGCATGTTTAGAAAGTTTAGAGATGACCCAACATTTAGTGACATGACTATTGACATGGAAACCAAATACTTAAATTACTAGTCAATCATTCTATATCTTTATTGTCTGGCTTTCTGCATGGACCCTAAGATTAAATGGAAGGGATAAAAAATATTTTGACATAGATATCATTGTGCATGAACTAGGAACTCCAACTTGAAGGGTTCATTCATGAGAATTTGACTGAGTTATTTACATACTACAATACTAGGTATGGTAGTGGTGGTAGTCAGGCTCCGAGAATGGACATGGATAGTTTATTCGGAATTGATGACTTCTCCATTCAGTTAGAGAGGGGGAAATGATAGGGTGGACCATCGAATATGAATGAGTTGTCTCGGTACTTTAGATACCAATTACTGCTCAATCCTATCACATACTGATAATAAGCACCTTGATTTTTTACAATGGTGGAAATCATATGAGTCCACCTATCTTATATTGTCTAAGATTGCATGGGATCTACTAACTCCTCTAGTGTCGAGAGTTGAATTGGAGTCTATTTTTTCTCTTGTAGTAAATGTGATTTCAGATATGAGATCAAGATTACAGTCAGATATTGTTGAGACACTAGCATACAGAAAGGATTGAGAGGATTCGAGCTTGGGCATCCAAGATTATACTACAACTACAACAAGAGCGGATGAGTTGGTGGTAGATAATGATTCGTGTGACTCTGTTGAGGAGTGAAATTGAACTTATCGCTAGTGATACCATAAGATGTTTATGGGATTGATCATTGATCTATTGAATTTTGAGCTTGCATTATTATTTTGTACTTGTATCACAATACAAAATAATTTAAATTTATAATATTTATTTTATGTTACTTTTGTGAGCTTACAAGAATGAACTCTTGTATGGTGTCGTGCCTAGAATGGCATGGTGGCCCGAGTGGGCCACAAAAAAATGGGTCATGTCAGGTTGGCACAGCCCGTTTGACACCTCTACATGGAGGTGAAACTAAAATTTCAAAGAATTTTTTAGATGAGCAGCTATTGTCATTGAAAACTCAATTACCCTAGTATGTAGATTTTACCAATTATTTGGCATGTGATGCCCTTCCTTCCTCTCTCATATTCCACAAAAAAGAAAGTTTCTACAAAACATGAGAAATCACCTATGAGATTATCCAGTTCTATTCAGATGAAGTGTGTATTATGTCATAAAGAGATGTGTACTATAAGATGAACAAATAAAAAAAATTTATATGTTATTCTTACCCTATGGAGGGTATTTTGGAGGCAATAAAATTTCTCAAAAAAATATTACAATCTAGATTTTTTGGACATCATTATTCAAGGATTGCCAAAACATGGTATAAAGATGTGACAAATACCAAAATTGGGTAATATATCTAGGTAGAAGAAAATGCTACTCAACATCTTTGAAGTAAAACTTTTAGATGCATGGAGGATAGACTTCAGGAGGTCATTCCCTTCCTTCTTTAGAAAAATATATATTATTGGTAGTGGACTACATGATTAAAATTGGTTGAAGCAATAACCACACAAAAAATTGATGTCAAGATAGTTGTGGGTTTCTCACGTAGCAATGCATTCATGTGGTTCGGCACCCCGAGATATATTATAAGTGATGAAAGAAGTAATTTTTATAATAAGTTACTTAATGCTTATTTGCTAAGTATGGCACAATGCCTTAAATAGAACTTCCATATTATCCATGGAGTAATGGGTAGGCAAAATTGTAAATAGAGAGATCAAAACCATAAGGGAAAAGATAGTCTATATGTCAAAAAAAGACTGGTCTCGGTAGTTAAAGGATGCATTATATGCATATAGAATTGGTTTCAAAATTCCCTTGTGGATGTTTCTAAATATACTTGTTTTTGAAAAAAAAAATATCATTTGTTAGTCGAACTTGAACATCGAGCATAGTGAGTGAAAAAACAAATAAACTATAAAGTGAATGATGTGAAGGAAAAGAAAGTTCTTCAAATGAGTGAACTAGAAGAAGAATTGTGGAATAGAGCTTATGATAATGCTCATATTTTAAAAAAACAAAATGAAAAATAGCATGATAAGAATCTAGACTTCAAAATTAGAGAAAATATAGTAAATTCCAATTTACATCTCAAGTTATTTGTAAAAAAAAAAATTGAAGTCACAGTAGTATCAATCATTTACAATGATAGCAGTGATGCCCTATAAAGTATAGTTACACTAAAATTAGAAAATAGAGTGTAATTTAATGTGAATGGGCAGTGACTTAAGTATTATAAAGGGGAAAAACAAACTATATTTTGGTTGGGACAATACTCAAAGTTATGATCATCTGCAATTGTGACAGTCAGAATAATCGAACAAGGATAGAGATCAAGTTGAAAAATGGTCTAGCTAAAAATATTAATTATATCATTACTTGGGAGGCAACCCAAATTTTATATTTATAGTGGTGTACTATATTTTATTTTATTTTATATATATATTTCATGAATTCAAACACTTATACATATACCAAAATAAAATCATAGCACTCAAAACCTAATCGTGACTTTCTTTCTAGAAAAATTGTTGACTATACTTAAACCCAACCATGACTTTCTTTCACAAAAAAAATTGTGTTGTGGCACTCAAACCCAACAACGACTATATATTTTTAGAGAAGTCACGACATTGTACAAAGTCAGTTATTTTTTTATCAGTCATGACTAAAACCCTAACTTTATAAAATACCACAAATCAAAATTTAGTCCAACACTTATTCTTTTTCCACTACTAATCAAAACTGCCATGATACTAAATTTTTGTGAATCAATGTCACAATAGATGAAGAAATATTGGTTTTAAAGCTTAAGGGAAGATGAGAGGAACTTGAACTGAATCATAGGGCTAAGAGAAAGTGACAAAAGCCAACCCTCTTCTCTTGTCGAGACTTCCTCCCAAGTCTCCATGCTCGAAATTATATTTTTGACATATAAAGGGAAAAGATGGATGACATCTACCCTAGCAAAAAAACATTTTGTGGATGAGATGAGGGGCAATGCACTAGGTGTTTGGGTATGTTTTAATAGGGAGTTTATAAATTAAAAGTTGGACCATAGGGATTGGATGATAAATCATTCAAAACCCTAAAAATGCAACTAAATTACAAGGAAATCACCAAAAAATCTCTTTGGACACCTAGTGAGGGAAGAGTTGACAAAAGAAAGCAAAGTTTGTTAAATTTTATATTCTATTTTGTAGTTAACTCTTTAATATCAGATAAGATATGACAATTTTGCTAATTTTCCTGGTGAGAGAGTATAAAAATAATGTTGGTAAGATTTTGAAATTTGATTATTAACTTTGGAGGGAAAACTTTAGGCCATATAATTCATACATAAGTAATTACAATGTTATTCCATACCAAAGGAATCATGACCTTTGAAAATAGAGACGAATAGCGCCCATGAATGTCCCTCTTAATATTGGTAGGTTTGAAGAGATGACTTGAATGAGATAAAAAGAGAAAGTTAGTTCTTGGAGGAAAAGAAACAATTAAAGTGAGATAAGAAGTGTCTGTCTTCCCCAAAGCCTTCACCACTAAAATATGAGTTTCCAATATGTAGACAGGAAGGAGACATGAAAGAAATCCTCACTTTACTGAAAACTATGAAGTTGGGGGGCTAAAGAAATAGATATTTGAATGACTAGAGAGCTAATGATGTTGTATAGTTCCTTAGTGACACAATTGTAAAAAAAAAGACAAGAAAAATATGGGAAGAAAAAGAAAGATGAAGACATCGCCAAAGCATAGTGATGTGATGAATTATGATAGTTACATCTCAATATAAAGGAAAACCTATTTGTGTCCACCCAAATTAAATTCGTGAATTGAGTTAAAAAGATATTCAAAGAGAATGAAAAGAGTAGAGATTGGAGTGATGAGAAGTCCTTTGAAAATCTCTATGAATTTGTCAAAATGAGTAGCAAAGAATGATAAATGGCAGAGATCAAAAAATAGAAGATAACATGAAGTATAGATAGAAAATATGAATAGGTGATTTGGAGAAGTGGAATGAGAACTAGAAAAATATGTATTATGTACATGGTTCTTTTGAGGATGCACTCAACTCAATTAGAATGAAACAATATCTGTTATGTAACATGATCTCAAAGATGATGGAATGGACAATGAGAAACAAGGGAGAGATGGAGATACCTTCAATATTCATGCCAAATTTTGAGCCTTCTCGAGCCCAATTCCCACTAAAGAAATTTAACACAAATAATAGACTAATCTATCAACCTTCTTCATCTTGATGCATTGATTGATTCTTTTTTGTTATTATTTTATTCTTCTTACTGTTTTATAGATAAAGCCTCAAATAGAGGGAGAGATGGATAGATTGATAAAGGTAGAAAGAGAAGGAGAGAAGAGAGAGAGAGTGAGTGAGAGTGAGAGGAAGATTATTTGCATGAGGAAGAGCACATATTTTATTATGTGAGTTTTTTTAGTACTCAGGGTACCAATATTTTGTGTTTATTTCAATTATTTTCATGATGTGATTATACTAAAAATAGGAATTAATTATAAGAGTTTTACTAAATTTTGATTTTTATAGAATTAGATGAATAATAGAAAAATCAAATATAAATTGGATATAAATGAAAGAGTTGATGGAAAGCTAAAATGAAGGATAGAATATTAAGGAAAGTCATGATATTTTGAATATCATAACTTGTATACACTAGAACAAACATATTGATAAGTCATGACTACCTTTCTTAACCATGATACTAAAAGTAAGTCATAACAATCTTTGCAAATCATGGCTCTATCACCCAATTGTCATAATATTTTATTATACAATATATTCTATTTGGCCATGAAATTATCTTTGAATTGTGGCCACATGAATTCTATAACACAAATTTAGCTACAACATTATTTCTATGTTGCATAGAGGTGTCAAATAGGTTTTGTCATGCTGGCATGACCCATTTTTTAGGCTCATCTAGGTCATCATATCATGACTAGCATGACATAGTTTTTAGCACAGGCCATGTCATGTCGACACGATACTAAAATGGGTGGCCCAACACCACCCATTGGTATACCTTTTGCCCAAATTGTGCTGGGTTGTACTAAGTAATATTGGGTTGTGCCAAGTCATACCGGGTTGTGCCATGTTAGGTTAGGCCTAGCTAGGCTAGTCTAGCTTAGGTTTAGATTGGCTTGTTTGTCCAGCCAGCCAAAACAAAGATGCACTAGCCATCATGATGAGTCATGTCATGCAATGTCTTTCATGCCAGGAACTCTAGCCTAACACGACATGAGCCATTTTGTGGGCTGGTACAGGCTACTTTAGGCATGGCTTTAAACTAGGTCATGCCATGTTTAGCTTGACTGAATCATGTCATGTCTCATGCCATGCTCAGGTTACGCGACCCATTTGACACTTATAATGGCATGTAACCAAGTGTCAAACTAGTACTAAAAGTAATGATATTTTCTAGTACCATAATATATTCATTATAGAGCTAAATTACACAATACTAATTGATTTTTAGTTATGACAATCTTTTTTTATTATGACTATTTGTTCTAAATAGGAATTCTCTTGGTCACAGACATTTTATCATGATATTGTGTTTCATAGATAAATTGTCTCAGTCATGACATTTTTGCTACAATGACTCAAGTGCTCTAGAGAGAAACTTTACTTTCTTAGTCATGAAATTCTTTGCTACTACAACATTATGTTCAAGAGAAGAATTACCTTGGCCATGACATTCTTACTATCATGACCATGTGCTCCAGAGGGGGGCTTTTTTAGTCACGACATTCTTCTCCACCATGACTTTGTGCTTAGAGAGGATTCAAAAAGTATCCAAAGTCACAACCGCAACTTAAAGTCATGACTTCCAAATTAAAAATTCACATAGTACCTGATGGGACCTTAAAGATATAAAAAGGGAACTTAATGATTATCAAAAGAGGGTTGGGGTTCCTTCTATTCTTATTTTATGAGATAATATTATTACTTAGTTATCTTGCTAAAATTTATCATTTGGGACATAGTCCAAAAAACTCATTGGGCACTTGATTTGGTTCAATAGAGATCTACAAATATATGAGTCATAACTTATCAATCCCAAAATAATTATGTTAGTCTAGATATTGATCCCAAAATAATTATGTGAGTAATATAACCAACCAATAGTGAACTAATAACAACTCATGTTGAGTAGATAGACTTTAGTTTTAAAAAGATACTTATATTTTAGGATTAGTTTACTTTCTTATGTATGATAATTTTTTTTAGTATTGGGATGATGTTATACTCAATTTTTTTATGAGAGATAAATTAGTATGGAATTTTCTTCTCTTTTATCATACGAGGTGGTTATTAATATTTGACTATCACTACCAATGATGATCTTATTGAAGATGAATTCAAGTACACATTTTTATTCTCTAACCTCTAAAATCATAAAAGATGAGAAATTATATTGTAATAATTATGTTTGTACTATTAGCTTATTAAGTATCATACTCACATCAATTAACTTACGTCACCTATGAATTTCATCTATAAAAATCATACAAGAAAAAATAATTTACATAGTTGTCATCACCTTATGAAATACCTCGACTTGTGTATGTCCTATGACGTATCTATTTTTGTGTATCATAGAAAATACATGAATCCTACACAAGGCTAAAGCCCTTATGTTAGACATTCTACATAACCTCAACATCACTTGAGGATTTGTTCTTCAAGAATATATACAATGAAATGATCATAAATTCATTTGTGCTTTTGGTTTTTTAAGCATCATACTTACATCAATTAAACTTACATAAATTTAGAGTTTGTATATATAGATTCATCTCACACGATAAGAATAGAAGAGATATCACTTATTTTAGATCGAATCTCATGAGTATATTCTATGAGTTACCTTTTACTATCTTTCATGACTAACATGTATAAATCTATATTAGAGTGGAACTCTAAATTTCTATTCTAAATAATAGTCATGTCCATCAATAATCAAATCATAACATTAACAAAAATAAACTTTACACAAATACAATTACTACACAAATATCATAAACCAACCTTAGGTCTCCTATTTAACCTAATATTGGAGAAGAATTTGTGCTAGATATTTTGTGGTTCTTCTCATCAAATTGAGGGTTTTCAATGAAATATGGCATGAAGATCTAAGTTTAAAATCCTATTCCTGCTCAATTTATTCTTATGTTAGCCTTGAATTTGATTCTAACCATGGGTTGGAATTCATGCTGCTTAGGGTTTCGTATACTATTGGCCTTAAAATTTGAATCCCCCTCCTTTTCTGACAAAATATCTATGTCTTCTTTTTATACCATCAATGTTTGATTGAGCTGCTATGCGACTTTTCAATCTAAAGTTATGACTTTATGTTGAGGCTATGACTTTGTCATTATTTTGAATCTCAACTAGAGTGCAAATATCATGCAAGTAAAGGAATATAATGTCTAAGGTAATATTTTTACAACTCAAAGTCATGGAAATGAGAATATCACGGGTGATGAATTTATTCTATGGAACATAAAGTTGTGGAAGAAAGAATATTATGACTTAGATAATTACTCTTATGAACAAATAGTTATGGTGGTAAGAATACCAAGATTGAGTCATTTCTTCTATGGAACACAAAGTTATGGTGGCAAGAATACCATAACAGAGAATGTTCCTCTTTGGAGAAAAAAGTCATCGTGAGAAATGTTTTCTATGAATAAAAATTAGTTGATATACACATGATTTTGGGGATGTAATTAATTTGTTGTGGTGTTGGAAAATATCATGACTCCATGTACTAGTGTAAACTTCAGTTGCCATGACATTTAGTTTTCATGGACAAAATTATGTTTGATTACTAATAAACCATGACTCCAATATACTAACGTGGCCATGAAGAAAGTATTACATAATACAAATATTATGATAACTATGTGGTAGAATCATGATATACAAATATTATCATAACAAATTTTGCAGAGTCGCGACCAAGAATGACTACTAAAATTACTCAATATGCTTGTACTTATGTAACTAAGCAATTACAATGAAAATATCATGACTTTTCATTTTTTTAAACCTCTAATTTAGGTTTTCACCAAGTTTACCATTACTACTCACAATATATCCGATTTTACTACTATTCATCTAATTCATTAAAAAACATAATAAAACAAAATACTTACATTTTACTCCAAAACTCAGTATAAACACATCATGAAAATATTATTAAAATAACCCCAAAAAAATAAGTATGTTAAGTGTCGGATAATGAGCATATGTGTAAAAATCCTTAATTCATATAAGTGTAATTAATATAAGTATGGTACTCATGGAGTTGAAAATACAAATAAATTTATGTCCATTTCATTATACATATTCTAGAAGAACTTACTTTCAGATGATGCGAGAGTTATATATAATTTCTAACCTAAGAATTTCATCACAATGTGTGAGTTGTGTGTTAGTTATGATAGATGGTGATATGTATGTTATTAGACACATACAAGGGGAGGTGCTCGATATAGTGGCGATAGCCATTTGATTATTTTCTCTTGAATAACTTACATAGGTGAGGTCATTAGGGAGATATATGTTAATTGATACAAATATGATTTTTACGAAGCCAAAAATTTAAGTTTTATTATTACCATATTATTTCATATATTTTATGATAATTGAGATTAGAGAATATAAATGCATACTAGAGTAATCTTTAAGGGTAGTTGACATATTGCTGAAAAGAAATAAATATAGAGATTGAATAAAATAAGTATGATTTTGATGGTTAAATACTAGAGGCACAGAGAACTATCCTTGGTCTAGATTGTCCAATATTGATAAACACATTGTATGCCAAAGGTAAAAAGAAAAAATTCATATTATCCTATCCTTCATCTAACAATCACTCATAATATTAACTCAATATTAAAAAAAAATCTCATCGGATACTAGGAAATAAACAAATCTTAGAGTCTAAGTATCTATTTGAGACTCAAATTTATCTTCTCAATCTGAGGAAAATTTAATTCATATTTTTTTTAGTGAATTTGCTCATATAATTTCTATTGGATTGATATCTGGATTTATATCAACTTTAATACTTCTATGACCCTAATACTTGTAGATTTTTATTAGATATATTCAATCACACTATGACCTTTTGGTAATATGCTATAAATAATATGTGTTGTCACCATAACAAAGCCATAGCAATTAATCATCAAGATTTTTAACTCAATTATAGATAAGAATTACAACAAATGAGTCTTGAAAGTATCATCTCTTGACCAAGATGGAAAGAAAGGTGGCCAAGAAGAAGTACACTTATAGTACTTGTGCACAAAATAGAGTTACTTCTCAATGTTTTTAAAAAGTCTTGTTGATGACAATGTGCCTAGCATTATGTTTTAAAAAGGAGCTACTTGTGCAAAACCCCCACTATTTTAGTATTTGAGTAAAAAATTAAAAAATTAAAAAATTAAAAAATTAAAAAATTAAAAAATTAAAAAATTAAAAAATTAAAAAATTAAAAAATTAAAAAATTAAAAAATTAAAAAATTAAAAAATTAAAAAATTAAAAAATTAAAAAATTAAAAAATTAAAAAATTAAAAAATTAAAAAATTAAAAAATTAAAAAATTAAAAAATTAAAAAATTAAAAAATTAAGAAATTAAAAAATTAAGAAATTAAAAATTAAGAAATTAAAAAATTAAGAATTAAAAATTAAGAATTAAAAATTAAGAAATTAAAAAATTAATAACTTAAAAAATTAAGAAATTAAAAAAATTAAGAAATTAAAAAAGTAAGAAACTAAAAAATTAAGAAATTTTAAAATTTTAAAATTTAAAAAATAAAAAATTAAAAAATTAAAAAAATTAAAAATTAAAAAATTAAAAAAATTAAAAAATTAAAAATTTAAAAAATTAAAAAATTTAAAAATTAAAAAATTAAAAAATTAAAAAATTAAAAAATTAAAAAATTAAAAAATTAAAAAATTAAAAAATTAAAAAATTAAAAAATTAAAAAATTAAAAAATTAAAAAATTAAAAAAATAAAAAATAAAAAATAAAAAATTAAAAAATTAAAAAATTAAAAAATTAAAAAATTAAAAAATTAAAAAATTAAAAAATTAAAAAAATAAAAAATTAAAAAATTAAAAAATTAAAAAATTAAAAAATTAAAAAATTAAAACAAATTAAGAAATTAAGAAATTAAAAAATTAAAAAATTAAAAAATTAAAAATTTAAAAAATTAAAAAATTAAAAAATTAAAAATTTAAAAAATTAAAAACTTAAAAATTAAGAAATTAAGAAATTAAGAAATTAAGAGATTAAGAAATTAAGAGATTAAGAAATTAAGAGATTAAGAAATTAAGAGATTAAGAAATTAAGAGATTAAGAAATTAAGAAATTAAGAAATTAAGAAATTAAGAAATTAAGAAATTAAAAAAATAAAAAAATTTAAAAATAAAAAAAATATCATAATAAAAAAAATGAAAAAAATAAATAAAAATAAAAAATGTTAATGAAAATAATTTGTATCCATTGAAATTATTTTGTATCCATTCCTCTATATTTTGTATCAATTCCTCTATATTTTGTATTCATTCCTCTATATTTTATATCCATTCCTCTGTATTTTGTATCCATTCAATATAATCCATTGAATTTTTTTTTTAGATTAATTAGTTTATTAGTTGTAGCTAGTGTGTGATTGAATGATATGTAATGAAAATATTGCTAAAAAATGTTATTTTGAGTTATACCATATTTTTTAAGGTAAGTATATTCCCTATAAAATGTATATTAGAATATAGTTGAATTATTTTAGTAATTCTTGTAAGCATAAAATTAGACGAATGCTTTGGATTTCAGAACTATTTTATTAAACTATGATGCTAAATTAGGAAACTAAGCAATAGAAAGCATATGAAGATAATCTACAATGTAATAAAAGACTCAAGTTTAAAAGGGATAAATGGAGAGAGAGATATATATATATATAGTATTCTTTTGCATCAGATTGTTGCTTAGTATCAATAAGTAAGCAAGAATATCATGTGTACTTTGTGTCAAATAGTGACACTCTACACTAGGTATGAGTTTGCAAAATAACTCTAATTAGTGATTGTGCTGATTAACTAGAGGTTTATATCACAAATGCTGACATTCGTGCCAAAAGGAATGAATCACTTCGAGAGGCAAAGCTTAAAATAATAATAATCCACTATTTTAGATTGTTACTTAGTAACCAGGAGTATGCATGAGCTCCATTGTATACTTTTGTGCTAAATAGTGACATGATGTATGAGTATAGAAAAAAATGCTTATTAGTGATTATGCTAAGTAAGTGGGTATCTTCATCATATATATTAGCATTCACAACAAATGACATGAATAACTTTGAGGAACAAATCTTGAGAGAGAGAGAGAGAGTGAGTGAAAGAAAAAGAGAAAGAGAGAGAAAGTGAGAGAGTGGGAAAACCACTATAAAGCCTCTATTCTATGTACATGAATGAAAAGAATCATATGTTATTTATGTTTGGCATACTAGTGTCATTTTAAAATTTGTTAACTAGGTTTGATGATCTTTGTTGAATGTAACTAGAGTGAATTGAAAGTTTTTAGCTATTGCCTACACACATTAGGGAAAAGTTACATCTTAAAATAAGTTAATAGTAAATAAAAATTTAAATGTAACATGCAAAGAAGTAATTGAAAGGCATAAGGATTTAATATTTTTATTACTAATTGACTATGATTATCTTGATTTGTATATGGTGTGCTAGTTGTCTTTCATTACTCAAGGATGACTGCTCAGTATTCCATGTCCAACTTTTTGTGGTTATTTAACATGAAATTATTAATGTGTTTACATAAATTTGAGCTTTAAATCAAGAGGTTTCACTAAATATCTATTTTAATAGAATTTCATGAATGTTAATGAAATCAGATGTATTTTGAATGAAATTAGTACACTTGGTGGAGCGATGACTTGGATAGAAGAAAATAAAAGAAAAGTCAGGACATTTCCCATGTCAAAACTTTGTTACACCTTTTACAATCTTATTAAGTAGTTTTGTTATCCTTTTTTGGCTGACTTTATAAAATCAGTCATGAAAATCTTTATACATCATAACTCTACTACTGAGTTATCATAATCTTTTCACAATGAAACATTATTTTCATGGTCATGATATTTTCTTTGAGTCATTTTCATACTATCTCTATAACAAAATAATAAATACGACCTTATTTTTACATCATCACAACCAAAAACCCCATTGGTACAAGAAGTCTCAACATTTTGCCATACTTTAGTACTCTAAAGTGAAAACAACAAAGTCATGTTCATTCCTAGTACCATAACTATGTTCTAAAGATAAAAGCATTAGCCAATGTCATTCCTAGTGACATGACTTTGCATTCTAGAAATAAATGATAAGGCACCATCATTTCCAATGTTATGACTTGCATTCCATATAAAAATTATCTAATTCGGGATATTCTAGCCACCATGACTTTGTGCTCTAGGGGAGAGTTATTTGAATTATGGCATTCCTTGTCACCGTGACTTTTATACTACAAAAAAGATTCAATGAGACAGTTAAGTTGCGACCTCAAACTAGTATCATGACTAATAGCTTAAAGAATCATATAAAACACTAAAGTAAAAAAGTAATATTTAGAAGATTTAAAAAAAACAAGATAAGGAAAATTAAATCTTGAGTAAAGAGCATGCAAATTCTAAGGGCATGTCATTGAACCCCTAATTAGTGGTAAATCCAAGACAAACACAAATAATAATTATTTGATATTAGGTTTTGAGACATAAATCCTCACTAAGGATATCATTTAGGAACCTTTGATTTCATGAGATGTCACTTCAAACATCTTATATGAATTCTTCCCTAATATCAAGCTAAATTGAGATCTAAAGTTGCTTTTATGTACATATATTATGATTATATGATGGTATAACATTTATGTTTGTTGTAATATTGTGATGTGGATGTTGATTGATATAAACACTAATTAAAAATGAAATTTAGGATTTTTACAATATCATAGGTTTATACATGTTGGCCCCGGTGGACTGTGATAGATAAGTGATGAGACATACTGATATGATATGATAAGAATAAAGTGATAGCAATTCTAATCTTAATACATAAGATAAACCAATATGTAAAAACTCAAGATTGAGATAAGTTTAATAACTATGAGTAAGGCACTTACGAAGTGGATGTATTTTGTATGGTAATGTCTAAACTAAGGGTTTCACCATAATATGAAAATCATGTGTTAGCTATGCCGGGTAGTGATAGATATGTCATGGGACACAAAGTGGAAGTGTTTTATATGGTTATAATAGCCATATGAGCCATTTCTTTTTGTATGATTTCCATATTTAAAAAAAAGGAAGACATATTTTAATTGACATGAATATAATATTTATGAAACCAAAAGTATAAATATATGTATTATCATATTATTGTATATTTTTAAGATATTAGAGGTTGAATAATAGAAATGCATACTCAAAGTAGTAATTAAGGATTATTAATGCGTGACCTAAAAGGAGTAGACATAAAAATGAACTATGAATAGAATGATATGTGATTTTTGTGGTGAAATATCAATGACACAACTATGAGGAGATCACACTTGGTAGCTATAGTCTAAGGATGACAAAGACCTTGTATGCTAAAAGGGTACATGGGCATCTCCACATTAATCTATCATTTATTTGATAGATGAACGCAACATGGGCAGATACTAAAAAGATATCATCATAGATAAATAATTTAGTGAATCCTAGAGTTTAATTATCCTTACAAAAACTCAAGCCTATCTACTCAACTTGAGCAGCCATTGGTTTATTGTTGTTCGGTCAAAATGCCTACATAATTCCTATAGGATCACTATGTGGACTTATCTCCAACTTTACTACTTGTACAATTGATATACTTGAGGAACTCTATTAGAGAAAAAATAATTACTCAATAAGCTTTTGGAGTCATTTCACTAATGATAAATTTGGCACCATGATAAAATACAATAAGTATTTGGTACCACTACCGAGAATTGTTAAGTTTAATTAGTCAACTTTAGTCAACATAATTATTCTTACAAAATAATAATTATATTTCTATTTTTATTGGATAATAATTATTTATGTGTTTGTGTTGTATTTATTTTTTGTTTATTTCTTGTTTTTTTAGTCACTACACACATATGAACCAAAATATTGGGACTTAGTTAATATTTTTGGACCCAAATTTAAGAGAATAAGGAGAATATTTCTGAGATACATAATTAAGAAAAAGAGTATGGAATGAAATGGAAGCAATGGACACCACCAAGGTTGTGAATAATTTGATAGCTATGGTGCAACAACATCGATATTGTGAATGATTTTCAAAAAATCCAAATAGTCATGTCTTACCTTTTTTGGAGTTATATGATGTGATGATGATGAAGGAAATTAGCTTGAATACTATAAGGTTAAGACTTTTCCTATTTTCTTTGAGAGACAATGCATGGAGCTAGTTTCAGTACTTATTTAGATGCTCAATAAAGAGTTGGGACGAACTTGTACAAGTTTTCCCCACCAAGTTCTTCCCACCTAAAATATCCTCTCAACTAAGTATAGAAATAAGTCAATTCTGAAAAGATGAGCATGAGACATTATATGATATTTGAGATTGATTCAAGAAACTTTTGAGAAATTGCTTACAACAAGGATTCAAATCATGGTTCAAAAGTCAAAATTTTCTATAATGGGCTAAATTACATGACAATGTGCATGATTGATGTGGTCTCAGATGGTTCAATCATGAACAAGTTACTTGAGGAGGTGTATTTCTTATTTGAAGAGCAAACAAAAAATAGATATCAACTTTTAATGACTGAGCATTTGGAAGGAAGCAAATTAGGAAATTAGGGTTTAATAGATTAATAGTAATAGAAGCCAAAATAGATATATTTTCAACAAATTTGGAGCCCAAATTAATAAGAGAACAAGTATGTGAAAAATATTTGTTTTGCAACAACTTTAAATCATAGATTTTGACCTCGTGTATCAAGTAGAGGAATCCAAGTTTTTCAGAATAAATGGTATGTATTTCAACCTAAAATATCTCTCATACACTACCATTCAAATATGAGAAACCATGAAAGCTTATCATATGAAAATCATGAAAAGGTGTAACAAAACTTGAGGAAATTCAAGAAACATTTTGAGAATAATCAATGGGATACTAAATAAAAGGAGCTTTGAGCTCCAATTAAAACCACCTAAATAGAGTTGAAAAGCCATCGTTGGAAGATAACATTATTTCTTTGCTCTCAAAGATAAAGAAAAGGAATGATTTGTAGAAGAATTGGATGGAACAGATTAAAATAAGGCTAGAACATGCAAATATATTAATGAAGATTATAGAGAATCAACTTGGACAACTAGTACTATCGATGAAAGAGAAACACATAAATGAATTACTGAATAAATATTGAGGCGAATCTAAAGTGATGCTTTTCCATCACGCTTCGAAATAGTAAAAATTTATAGCTACAACAACTAGCACAATTATTCGTCAAAATTTGAGGAATAATTGTGCAGCACAAATCAAAATAAGGAGGAGAAGATATTAATTTCAAAGCTAAATGTGAGAAGAGATGAGACTAAGGTGAGTTGCAAGGCCAAAGGCAAGTAATATAAGCAAATTTCTACTGAGACTTTTACCAAATTCACAATGGAAAAGCCAAATTTTCTTACCAAAGTGAGAGAAGATTAATGACTTTTATTCTGGTCAAGATGAGTTTTATAGGAGAGCAAGTGTTTAGCAAGTTTATTCAACCTTTCTAGCTAGTGATAGAAAGGAGATATTTTGACAAACTATAGACTACGGAGGAACTCAATAATCATAAGAGAGTTTTACACCAATGTAGATGACATTCAAGATAAGAGGTGCTATGTACAATGAGTTTGGATGTATTTTGAAAGAAAGTTTATCAATGAAATATTTAGATTGCAAGGGACCATGGATGGTACTGCCTTTAAATCCCTAAAGATCCAACTGAACAATAAGATAATTTTCAAGACATTAATGGATGAAAAGAGGGAGATAGAGAGGTTTGTCAAAAAGTGAATATGGACACTTAGTGCAGAGAGAACTCTTAGAAGTGAACAATATTTTCCATAATGAAATCGACACTTTATCTTTCCACTATCATACAAGACAGGTGATCTTGTTTTTTTCCCTAGTGAAAGGATACAAGATCTATGCAGGAAAGATTTTGGAGAAGATGGAGTTCTGATGGATAAAGATATAGATGAATGATACCCATGGAAATCTCTCATGATATTGGTGGATATTAAGAGAGGGCTTGAATGTGATGAGAAAAGAAATATGATTCTTGAAGGGGAAGAATCATCCAATATTAGTCTATAAGTAGCACCCAAGAATCACCACTCCAATTTGATTTCTATTTGACTAGATAAGAAGGTGACTTATGATGAGTCCTAAATATTTTAAAAAATATGAAATTGGGGGACGAATATAAAAAGAGGTGCTTGAAGGTGTAGATAAAGTCTATGCATAGTTTATTAGTAATGGAATTGGAGAGAAAAGATAACAAGTGAGAAAAGTATGTGAGAAGAAAAGAAGAGAAAGACAAAACTAATTCAGAACAAAGAGATACATTGTGAGGGATGCATCTCAACAAGGACATTAAATTTATTCCCACCCAAAAAAAAATTGAAGATCATGTTATGAAGATTTTGGAAGAAATAATGATAAGAACGGATATTGGAGTGAGTGATAGAAGATAATTAATTAAGGACCAAACTCAAGAAATTGGTGGTAACATGCATTATAGAGAAAAGAAGTAGATCAAAGATTTGGAAAAGTGTGATGAGAATGAGATGCTCATGTAATAATGAAAATGATGGAATGAGTAGCGAGCAATAAAAGATATTCGGAAAAACCTTCCACATCATGCCCCCATTTAAGCTTTCCAGAGCGACATTCCCACTTCATAATTTTGATCATCATTGCCAATCATACGACACACATTCTTTACTACGTTGAAATATTGTATATTTATTTTCCTTTGTGGTATTGTATTCTATTTTTCTTGTTGCCTATTGATTAAGAGTTTCTAATAGAGAGGGAGATTCATTACTCAAGAATGAGCTAAACTTTTAGATTATGTGTTTGTTCAGTAGTTCATATACCAACTCTTTTTGGTCATTTGTCATGATATTAATTATTGATGGATTTGCATGTGTTTTAGTTTTAAATAATGAGATTTCACTATATATTTGTTTAGATAGAATTTCATAAATAATAGTGTAATTAAACATATTTTGAGTGAAATTATAACACTTGGTGGAGTGATATGACTTGAATGGGAGAAAAAAGAGAGTCATGATATTTCTTGTGTCATAACTTGTTTACATCTAGAGATGTCAACGAGGCTAGGCAGTTCAAGAATGTCGCTTGGCAAGACATGATTTAGTTATGCCTAGCATTACACGACATGGTTCATAACCATGATGGAAGTACAACAGGCCATCCCATGGCATAGCTTAGGTTGTGCTGAGCCAATTTTTTGGCATGGGAGGCTCAACATGACATGACCTAGCAAGTTGGCCGATGTGGATTAGTTTCATCTTGGCTAGCCAAACCGACTAGCATGATCTTGACCTAGGCTAGCCTGGACTCAACCTAGACTAGCTTTGCTTAAATCAGGTTAGCCTAGCTTGAAATAGGGTAGCCTAGATGGGCCTGACCCAGCTTGGCACAACTCAGCATGACCCACCCAAAAGCCATGCCAAGAAGATGTGCTAGGTTGCCTCCTTTTTTGAATCATCCTGATATGGCATGGCCCATGATTACTATTGTGTAATGTCGAGCATGACATGGTGATCTGGATGGGCCAAAAAAATGGATCGTGTCGGCATGACACAGCCCATTTGACATCTCAAGTTACACCTTCTATAAGCTTATTGAGTAATCTTGATATACTTTCTTGATTGTAACTTTACAAAACAAGTTGTGACAACCTTTATACTTTATGACTATACCACCTAGTTGTTACAAACTTTTTATTATGCAATACTATCTTCATGACGATGATAATTTCTTGAATTATAGTCATACTATCTTTAAAACATAATAATAGTCATTAAGATGAGAATTTCTTGAATTATTGTTATACTATTTTAAAACATAATAATAGTCACGACCTTATTTTCACATCATGATATCTATGTTCCTCATAGATACTAGATGACACTGCATTTTTCAGCATCATGACTTAATTGATACAAAAGTAAAATATCAAGTAAAATTAGTTGCAACAATATTTTTGGTCATGACTTTGTGCTTCAAAGATTATTTACTCTAGTCATGGTATTTCTTACTTTCTTGATATTGTGCTTCACAGGAAAACAAGAAAATCATTGTCATTCTTAGTGCCATGACCTTGCATTTCAAAGATAAATACACAAATCAAGGTCATTTCTAGCAGCGTGGCTTTGTAATCTAGAGAGAAATTACCTCTATCATCATATTCTAGCTACCATGACTTTATCTAGAGAAGAGTTACTTGAGTCACAATATTTCTTATCATCATGACTTTTGTACCCTGAGAAGATTTAACAAGATAATGAAGTTGTGACTTCAAGTAAGTATCAGAACTTATAGTTTAAAGAATTATACAGAACCATGAAGTATAAAAGCAATACTTACAAGATTTATAAAAAAGGAGTGGGGGAATTAGATTTTATGCCAAGAGCATGCAAACCCTAGGTGGCACAACTTTAGACCACCAATTAGGAAAAAATCCAAGATGAACACAAGCAATAATTATTTGAGATAATATTTTGAGACTTAGCATCAGTAGGACTATTATTAAGAATCCTCAATTCCAATGAGATGTTACTCCATATTTCTTGCATGAATTCTTCTCCAATGTTAAGCTAAATTAGGATCTAGGATTAATTTTATATACTTTTCTAATAAAAATGTGATATTATAATGTTTATATTTATGGTAATATTATTATTTGGATATTAATGAATATAGATGCTAACTAGAATTGAAATTTAGGATTTTCACAATATTGTATGTTTATGCTTATTGACTATTGATGATTGTAACAAATAAGTCATGAGATACACTCATGTAGTATGATGAGAATGAAATGACTACCTTTCTGATCTCAATGTGTGAGATGACACTATGTGTGAAACTCTAAGATTGAGATAAGTTTAATTATTGTGAGTAAGGACCTTACAAAGCAAAAAGCACAAACATATTAAAGACCAACTCATTATGCATATTGTAGAAGAATTGACATTCAAGTGATATGTGTGTTAATTAGAATATCTAACCTATGAGTTTTAGCAAAATGTGAAAGTCGTATATCAACTATGGCAGACGATGACATGTGTGTCATATGACACATAGGTGGAAGTGTTTCATATGGTGGGATTAGTCCTAAGAGTTATCTTCTCTTATATGATTTATATATGTGAAATTCCTAGAAAAACATATTAATTAATGCGAATATAATACTAATGAAGCTGAATATACAAACATAGTTATTACCATATCATTTTTCATATTTAAGACATTAAAAGTCTGAGAATATAAATATATACTGAAAGCAGTCATCAAGAGTAGTTGAAGTATTACCTAAAAAGACTAGACACATGTATATCTCAAGAATGAAATAACATATAGTTTTGATGGTGAATACTGAGAGCAACTACGAGGAGATCATCCTTAGTAGTGACTGTCAAAGGTTGATAGCCATCTTGTATTCCAAGAGGGTAAAGGGGCATTCCCACACTAATCTACTATTCATCTGATAGACATATATAATATCGCCTAAATACTAAAGAGATAGTATTATACACAAGAAAGTGAGCTAACCTTGGAGTCTAAATATCTCTTTTTAAAAACCCAAGTCTATCTACTCAACTCGAGAAGTAGTTGATTGGCCAAACTGTTGACACAATGTGTATGAGATTGATATTTGGACTTATGTCTAACTTTATTACTTGTATAACTCATATATTTGTTGAAATCTTGTGACCTTGACACTAATAATAAGATTGTTATCATAATAAAGTCGCAACAATGAGCAATATTTTATGCTTGAGGGGGTGATACCTCTAAGAAACTAGAGTTATTCACTACTCTTTTAAACTCAATTTCACTAAAAATACATAGTTAAATTTAAATTCTAAGTGTTAAAAGATATCCTTTTTCATCTTTAACTTTTTTTAGCTTCAATTCAACTCAATTTGTTGGAAATCACTATTTTATTTGGATTAATTTTATATAGAAATATAGCTATTAAATTGAAAAACCTAAAGCTAGCTTGTGATTTCTCAACAATCATGTATGTGGAAATCCAAGTGAATGGTACATGCTACGTATATATATACTTAAATGTCTATATATATATATATATATATATATATATATATACACACACACACACACACACACACATACATACATACATACATACATACATATACATACATATATATATATATATATATATATATTATTGTACGTATATAATACCAACTCATAATAGTTGAGTTGGCTGGATGCATAACTCATAACTTTTGGATTGGGGGTGCAAATCCCACTAGTTATCCTCTTTGGTTAGGATGGGGTTGTCATGCCTTTTCTCGGGATTCGAGTGGTTGGTCCATAACCCAACTTGGCTGGGGTCCCACTTGGTAATAAAAAAGTGTGTCTGTTTTGGGCTGGCCCAAGCAAAGTATCTACAATTACCAAATATGAAGATCATAAAACAAGGTTCTCATTTTAGTACGGGACCTATAAGATGGTAATATCTCAAAAATATTACCCCAAAAATTTAAAAAGGTTGAGCATGCTGAATCTCAAACCCAATACCTACTATCCTTAGATAAAAATACTTATTAATCCATCAATATATAACATTCACATATGCATATAATACAACACAAGAACTTCTTAGATAATCAATCATCACAATATTATTCTTATTCAAATATATTTAATTTTGAATATCTTATAAGATTCAATAATATATTATTTATATAATCACAAACCCCCAATTACCAAATTGTACAACAAACATTTATTAAGCTCACACTCCATTGCCCAATTCATACTAGGCCTTTTTTCAAATGAAAGAAGAAGCAATTTGGTTCAATTTTTTAGCAAAATAGCTCATTTAAACCAAATGAGAAACGAAGATGAGCAACACCAATCATAAAATAAGTTTCATTCTTACCATTTTAAGATCATGATTGGCTCACTTTCTTATCAATCAAACAATAAACAAATAGACAATCATGGACATGTTTTTCCGTTAACATATAGCAATGAAAACCACTCAGTCTTGAAACAATAATGCAAACCAACACAAACTGAATATAGTGATTGCTCATAAATTGTGCATTTTGATCCCCAATGGAGGCAACTCTCGAGAATTTTCACTGCTTGAGGCTCTCTGCTCACTACTACTAAATTCTTGGCTTGAAAATGCCATCTGCCTGAATTTCTTCATATCTGCATTGTAAGAGCCTGTATCATAGTCTGAGCTTCCATTCATGCTGCCAAAAAAGGAACTTTGCCCAGGTCTTGTGCCCTCATTCAAATCATCCATGGATACATCTCCTTCCAATGCACGTACAATCTATTTTGCGCAATAACAACTCAATCACTAAGTAACCAAGCAAAGTTATAATCAAGAGACAGAAAACCATGGAGTAAATGTAAAACAAAATTGAGTTGATTTTAAAGCTTAGTTATCATACTTGGCTCATTTTTGGACGCTTTCTAGAAGAGTGACGAATGCTAGCAGCAGCACATGATACCATGCGCTGCATCTCTTGTGGGTGGAAGTTGTTCTCCAAGCAGGGATCAACCAACTCACCAAAGCCACCATCTTCTGAGACACCAGATAGGAGAGGTCGTGCCTGTTTATAATGAGAGAATTTCTGATTGCTTGATTGTGTGATGTTAAGTATGAATAGAGTAAGTATGACAGAGAGAGAAAGAACAAACCCAGTCAACCAAACTATCTTCCATGGAGCTAGAAGGATCTACTGGTTTCTTTCCAGTTATCAATTCCAGGAGCATTACTCCATATGAAAAAACATCAGATTTTTCTGTCAGCTTGCCACTTGAAGCATACTCTGGAGCCAAATACCTGAAAAACTCACATTTTATATTTGCATTCTTATATAAATCATCACAAGGCAGCTCCAAACTCTCCCCAATGTAAAGAAGAAAATTAATGAACAAACATAAAAGAACTCATCTTCAGCACGTATCTTGTCCAAAACATCCAAAAGACAATTATAGTAGGAATATTAAGTATATGAGTGTGTGTGTGTGTGTGTGTGTGAATATGTGATTCTTTACTTTTGACAGATGAACAGTTTGTGGTTCAAAATGGCACAAAAATGCCAATCTAGGTTCCAAAATCTCTATCAAACCTGGAGTCAACAAGATACTGCAAGAATAAGAGACATGCATGATTGTGGTACTTGTTCTCATTTTGTTAAAAAGACAAAAATGCATATCAAAGTCACTGCAGATATTATGTGTTTCATTACTGAATTAGTGTAAAAAAAATAAAAAACAAACTTAAAAATAATAAAAATAAGAAAAAAAGATTGAATTAAATAAATTTTCAATCGATAAATGAAGATTATATCAAGTTCACAAGATTTTCACTTTAACACAAAATTTGACAGAAACTAATATCTTGATAATTTTAATAATTAAAATCAAATAGATTAAATCTGATAAATCATAAAATTGAGACATATCATCTTTGGACAAAAATAATTATAATCTAACAAAGGCACGATCTTCATTACATGCATGCAGCACATTGACTTTCTAAATAATATTTTGACATAAACACTTAAACTTTAAAATTTTAATGAGATTTAATATATTAATATTTATATAATTACATAAATAATTTCAATTAACACAAAAATGTTAGATAGATATTAATATTTAATGATTAACTAATATATTTAATATAATTCTAAATACCATAAAAATATGATTCACTTGAAAATATGACTGTGATACAAATTTATAAAATAAAAAATAATATTGAAGGCTTCAATTTATAAAAAAAACAAAATTAATTACTTATTCAAAAAAGTTTCGGTAGATAATCAGATATATATATATATATATATATAACCATTATATTAAAGAATCAATCAAATTATAGTCAAGTAAGAATACTACCAAAGATATTTTTTTATTTAGATAAGTTATCAAAATATATAAAGAGAAAAAGTAAAATATTTGTATATAATTATATTTGTTATAGTTTACAACTTGTATGTACATGTTTTTTTTTATTTGATTATATTATGAATGAGTATCCATATGTGTGATGTCCCAATATAATTAGGTTATTATATAAGAATATCACTTGTATGTTATTTTATATTATAGTTTCCTATTGAGTTTCCTATTACAGTTTAGATTTGTTTAACTTAATTTCATCAAAATATCAGAATCAAAATCCTAATTGTAAAAAAAAAAATTGCTTACTTCAAATTATAATTGAGGAGAATTAATTTTGAAAAGAGACTTTTTCTTTTATTCTATATTCTTACAAGCAGTATAATGATTTATTTATAGGCTATAGTTTGTCATTCTAAAATTGAAAATTAAAAATTATTATCACCCATAAAAATAACCACTCTCTTGACATTTCATCTTCCGAATTTAAAAAAAAAAGATATTTAATATTTATTCAACATGTCTCCTCCATAAACTCAAATACTTCTGTCATCTTTCATGCCGAGCAATCTTTTACAGTTATCGATTAGTATCGTAGATAGCGGTTTTGTGAAGATATCCGCGATTTGGTCCCAACTTGTCACGTATACTAATTCTATATTTCCTTCTTTCACTTGATCTTGGATGAAGTGAAATCAAACGTCAATATGCTTGCTTCTCTCATAATTCACCAGGTTCTTGCTTAACTCATTTGTTGATTTGTTGTCAACTCGTATCTCAATCGCATCGAGTTGTTGTTGCTCCATCTTGCCCAATAAATTTGTGAGTCATATCGCATGACGTACACACAAAGATGCTACCACATATCAGCTTCACATGTCGAGAGTATCATGATTAGTTGCTTCTTTAAAAGTCAGGTAAACACCGTGCCACTCATAAAAAACACATAACCCGATGTGTTTTCCGATCGTCCAAGTCTCTGCACCAATCATTTTTAGAGTGCTCGACCAACTTGTAATCTGCCGTATTTATTTAAAATAACCCGAGTGACATTATTCCTTTGATGTACCATAGAATTCACTTTAATGTCTTCCAATATGAAGAGACTGGCTCCCCCATGAATCGACTTACAATGCCGACACTTAATGCAAGATCTGGCCTTATACATGTGAGATAGAGAAAGCTTCCCACTAAACTCCGGTATTTACTTACGTCGACTCGTACTCCTCCATCAAACTTAGAGAGTTTTGCACTTGATTCCATTAGTGTTAAAATTGGATTACAAAATTTCATCTTGTACTTCTTCAAAATCTCCTTTGTATATGCCTCCTGAGATACAAAGATACTCATCTTTCCTTGTCTTACTTCCAGACCAATGAAAAATTTCATCAAACCCAAATCTGTCATCTCAAATTCCTGTGTCATTGTGCTCTTTATCTTTTATATTATTTCATTATGATTCCCCATAAAAAAATGAGATCATAAACATAAAAAATAACAAATAACATATTACATTCATTCTTCTTCACATAAAGGGCATGTTCATAGGGACATTGCTCGAACCTGCTCTCTTTGAAGTATGTATTGATACGAGTATTCCACACCCACGATGCTTACTTCAACTCATAAAGTATCTTATTCAATTTCAACACATTCTTTTCTTCTCTGATTTTTATGTAACCTGATGATTGTTTAATATAAATTTTTTCTTCAAGCATACCATTCAGAAATACTTGACATTCATTTGTAATATCGGTCATTTGAATTGAACCGCTTATGAAATGAGCAATTTGATTGTCTCCATTCTTGCAACGGGAGTAAATACCTCGTCATAGTCGATTCCCACCTTTTGCTTGTAACCCTTTGCTACAAGTCTCGCCTTACACCATTCTATCCCCCCTTGAGAATTCATCTTTCTCTTAAATAACCACTTGACATTAATGGGTTGAGTTTCTTTCGGCAATTCTACTAACTCTCATGTATTATTGTGATCTATTACTTTAATCTCCTCATTCATGGTAGTTTACCACTTCTTGTTTTGCACTGTCTATTCAAAACTTAAATTCTCAAAATCCACCAAAAGACATATAAAAGTTTACCTCATTTGTCGAATCATATAAATCTTGTAAGCTTCACATTTTGGGTTGTCATGGTTCATCTTCATCATCATTAGTTTCAGAATTTTCTGGTATGGTTGTTAGTATAGCAGTTGATGATTCTCCAACTTTGATGTTATCCTCTGTTAATTTATTCTAATCTCATTCATTTGTTTCATAAACTCATACATCATGACTTACTAGAATCTTCTTGCTTATCAGATTGAATAGCTTGTATCATTTTGTTTTCTCATGATACCTAATAAAAATATATCTTTTACTTTTATCTTCGAACTTTGTTCTTTGCTGATCTGGCACGTGTATGTAGGCCAAACTGCCGTATACTTTGAGATGAGAGACTATCGGTTTTTGTCCGTTCCATGTCTCTTGTGATGTTTGATCATACAACTTTGCATGTGTATGCCGATTTTGAACATAGACAACACATTGCACGGCTTCTGCCCAAAATTCCTTCAGCATTTTCTTGCTTTTAAGCATTGACCGAACCATGTCGAGAATGATCGGCTCTTCCTCTCGGCCACACCATTTTGCGGTGGAAAGTATGGTGCAGTTAGAAATCACCTTATGCCTTGCTCCTCACAATATTTCATGAAAACCATCGAAGTGTATTCGCCACCTCTATCAGATCGTACAAATTTGATGTGTCTACTGGTTGCCTTTTCCACCAGTACTTTGAATTTTTTGAATACATTAGACGCCTTGAATTTTTCTTTCAGAAAGTAAACCCAAGTTTTTCATGAGATAATTTCAATAAAAAAAATAAAATACCTTTTGCCCCTGAAAGCTTCAAGGGTAATTAGTCCACATATATCGAAATGAATCAACTCGATAGGTTGCTTAGCCTGATATTCTGCCTTCTTTTGAAATGACATTCTTGCATGCTTTCCGAGCATACAATCTTCACAAAATTTTTCCTCGTAATCTATGTTCGATAGTCCGTGCACTATGTTCTTCTTTGCCAACTTGTTTATGCCTTCATGATGTAGGTGACCAAAACATATATGTCACAGTGGCACCTTATCTTCTACATTGACTTATAAATATTTTTCTCATACACTTTTCAAATTCAGTTTGTACAACTTATTTCTTCCCATTTCAACTTGTGCGAATGAATGTCATTGCTTATCTTTTAATAGTAATATCTGGTCTTTCATAAAAAATGAATAACCTTTCTCAATAAGTTGCCCCATACTTAAAATATTGCTCTTGAGGTCTGGTACGTAATACACATTTTGGATTGACCCAATGAAGTCATCCTTTTTACATAATAAATCGTACATTAGCCTTTGACCTCAACCTTCGAGCCATCTCTTAACGATTTAGATACAACTTCAACCTTTCGCATCTCTTTGAAACAATGCTCGTGCCCGCGCATATGGTTGCTTGCAGCCGTGTTGAGATACCACACCGTGTCGTTGTCAGTGTTGACTTTGCTGTATATCATTAAGAGAAAGCCTTCTTCCACATTATCTTCTATGACTAGGTTGATTGTTTCTTCCATCTTTTTCTCAACTCGACATTCTTTTGTAAAATACCATAACTTTTCACAATTGTAATATTTATCAGAATTACAATCCTTCGCATAGTGACCATATTTGTCACATTTGTAGCACTCGATGTTTGAATAATCTGACTGACTGCCTCTTCCACGATCGTGTCCTCTTCCATGTCAATTTTGTTGGTTTGATTACCCATTCTCCTCATAATACTCTTATTGACTGCGACTTTTCCCACCGCAACTATTTCCTCGACCACTACAGCCACGCCATTTATCTCGAAAGTTTTGAAAATAGAATATCTTTTCATCATTAAACGATGTTTTGGATTGAAGTGCATGCTCAAGTGTCTCCTCATCCTTCTTCTTACTATATTCATGTGCCATTAGGGAACCGGCGAGCTCGTCGACCGTGAACGTAGCTAGATCCTTTGACTATTCGATGACACATACCATATTCTCGAAATTGTCAATTAATGATCTCAGAATCTTCTCCACAACCTGTGCATCAGACAACTTTTCTTCATCTCGGTTGAGTTGATTCACCATGGTTTGAACACACGTGATGTAATCGGATACACTTTCTAACTCAATCTTCATGCCTTTCAACTTATTGCGAAAAGTTTGAAGGTGAACTTATTTAACTCGGTAGACTCCTTTGTACGTACTCTCCAAGATGTCTTACGCTTCTTTTGAAGTTTTTGCATTCGCAATCTTCTCAAAGCCCAACTCATCAACACCTTGGAACAATATGTACAATGTCATCTTATCTTTTGATCATGCTTCTTTCAACACCTTATTTTGAGCAACCGTATATCTTTCGGTAGATTTTGATTCTTCGAAACTTTCTTGAACCACCTCCCAACAATCTACAGAACCGAGAAGAACTTTTATTTGAATACTTCAATTCTCGTAGGTCACATTCGTTAATCGAGGCAGCAGAATATTATTGATTATACTCATCATCACTCTGATACCAAGTTATAAAAAAAAGTATTGGCTGCAAACTATAACTGAGGATAATTATTTTTGAAGAGATATTTTTTCTTTTATTCTATATCTTTGCAAACAATACAATGATTTATTTATAGGCTATAAGTTGCCCTTCTAAAATTGAAAATCAAAAATTATTATCATCCGTAAAAATAATTACTGACTCTTAACATTTCATTTTTCGTATTAAAAAAAATGCATATAATATTTATTCAACAAGAATTACAAGCCCTGTGATTTCTAGAGAGAAAAAGGGATGTATGCACTGTAACAGCATAGTGCATATGCACACCATGTGCAACAATGCACACATATGCATTATACATCACCAAAGAAGAAGGTGCATAGAAATGTGCTTCTGCGTCGCACATCCACCACGAACCATACACATTTGTGCCCACTGCATCGACATCATGGTGCACCATGGTGAAATGAGTGGACACCATACAAGTGAGCATTGAATCTGTATAGTGTATGTGAGAACCCTAGCTGAGCGCCATGAGTGCACTATGGTTAGGTGTTGTGCATAGTGACCAGTGTGCAGTAGCAGTATATGCATCCCTAATTGATTGTAGTGTTGGTGTGCAATGGAGCAACGATGCGCACCTTGAGTGAAGTGTGGTGCACAGAGGGTGCATGGTGTGCATAATGGATGCAATGTGATGCATTGTGGGTATCATATTTATGGTTATTTGATGTATTTCAAGTATAACACATTTATATGTATACAGTGAAATATTCAATAATTACTTAATGGAGACTTAGAAACCAAAATCACTAATGATAGACAATTTGAGTTTGTAAGTAATTTTTTAGCTAAGAAATTAAGGAACACTTAAAAAATGAATTCAACGATGAGACGAATGAGAAATGACCATGGACTACAATTCTCATCTATTAATTATCATGTGTCAATCTATCGAGTTAGAGCTGATCTTAATTTTTTCATATTACAATACATACAAAATTTTAAGAGATTTAGCAATATAATTATACTTAACTCAGGCGTAACAGATATTTTATACAATTTTACAACTTACTGGACTGGTACTAGAATAGATTAAAAGAGCATGAACAGGTCACTACTTATTTTACCCATTTTAAACAAGCTAGCTACGTAGCTGTTGGAGGCTTTTCAAGCAAATAATGATGTATCGAAAACAATGCGACAGAAATGAGCAACATCTTGGCATAATATTATTATTATATTCATTATCACTGTTAGATGACTTTTAAAATTTTTAGCAGCCAAATCTTAGGATAAATGAAGTTTCCCACTGGAACGTTCCATCAACAAATAGTTTAATTTATACAAGACAAACATAGAACTATTAGAAAGACATGTCATTATGCATATACTAGCAATCGAAACTCAAAAAGATACTGATCATGATAGAGACAGAGACAAATACATGAGAACCTCAATCCATTGTACACATTATAGAATGATTAGTTATACCAGAAATAATTATTAAGAATTATTTCCATAGATACGGCAAAGAGCACAATGAACAATTAAAGAAGACATGCAAACTAACATATTTATCCAAAATCCTGACAGAATTCTCCCACCGTCTCCTACAAAAAAACAATATTCAAAATTCCTCCATAGTAAAATAACAATGAACTCTATCCAATCTTCAGGTTTTACATCCTTGTACCTTATCATTTTACTTTAGATTCTTAAATTATCAAATCATGAACAAATAGTCATATTATTATATTTTCATAATTTTTTTCATATTCAACAAGTGTTATAGTAATTAATAACAAATCCTCAAGAATCATTAATTATGATAATATCCAATATTATCATTTATTTTTTTCACGAATTTTATTTATTTTTATATACCATATTAATCTCCTTTCGAAAAATTATCTTTCAATAAAATATAATTTTAGCTTTATTTTTTTTTAATAATCATAAAAGTTTAAGAATAATTTCTTATGAGATTGATCAAGACACTCTATCATTTCTTTTATGATAAAATATTTTATTAGATGTTTGAGTATAATTGATCTTACTTGTAGATTCTCGACTTAATCCATCATCGACTAGGCTGAGAATTCTATATCTTAGTATTAGATGTATTTCTGCACTTGAGTGTGGGACGCATCAGTTAAAGAAGTATAATAGAGCTTTCAACCATATCTAGCAGGCTACTGGAAATAAAAACTTATTTGCTCTCATATAATCAGACATATAAGAACCGAGTGTATATGAGATCCGGGAGAAATTCAGATATATTATTATTATGTAATTTAAAGACATTAAAAGATAAAACTAGAAATACTCAAAAATTAAAATATTATATACATCACCTTGATATATCAGGCAATACAATTGGGGCAACCCATGAGTTGGGTATTCCCATCAAATAATATAAAATAAAAAATAACAACTAAATAAAATCACAACACTCCTATAGTTGGTGCGTACAAATCCATAATACTCAGTTTGAAGGAAAGAAAGATATGATGAAATCTTTCTAAAGTTTTCATGAGGATATATGCTGACTGGTATACAGTCTGAATGTGTACTATAGTCTGAATGTGTACTATAGTCATGGTCTTATTCCAAATTCTCCTTGAGAAAGAATTAATCCACCTCAATGTACTTTGCTTGCTCATAAAATATTAGATTGGAAACTATATGTGTCATTGCATGACTGTCATTGTAAAAAATTATGGAGATAAAAGAGTGCATTTTAAATCTCCTCAAGTAGATACCACATCCTATATATCTCATAAATAACTAATATCTTTATGAATTCTGTCTTTACATTGCATCTTAAAATAACTATATGTCTATCACTTATCTAAAAAACTAGATTTTCTATAAGAAAAATATAAAATTCTATCATATATCTCCTCTTAATACATATTGATTTCTCAAATCTAAATATTTGACTAATGAAAGTATTCATAATTATTAAAAATGGTCATAAGTCCTGAAGATTTTTCCACATACCTTAGTATGCGAAGAGCTACGCCAAAATAAACCTACTCTTACAAAGGAGAATCTATAAAACAATTAACTATATTAATTATGTATATTATATCTGATTTAGTCATAATTAGATAGTTAATTTTTCTAATATTAACTTTTAAATAATAGAATTAACTAAAAGCATCATGTCAAAAGTGAAGTAATCATCTAAATACATAGAAGTATTTGCTGAAGCATAATTCAAGTATGTACATTCTAAGTGACAAGATGATATTTTTCATAAAATAAATCATATTTATTCGAAAAAAAATATTTAAACCTCTCAAAACCTTTTAATTGAAACTGTGATTAAAGATACATTGAGTTAAATGATTCTCAACTTATTATCTCACATAATTAAAATATTATTCACATAAATAATCAGTAAAATCAATCATACCATCAAGATTTCTCCAGATAGAAGTATCAAATAGTTCTTGTTATGCCGACACGAACTATTTCTATGTAGCCCAATTGTGCCACCATATCGTGCCATGCATGACCTGACTACCAAGTAACAAGCTTGGCTAGGCACATTTGCCATTCAATAGTGCCGGGTCATGATAGTTTATGTTGGTTTTTAGGCAAAAATCCAATTAAACTATTTTGAAATTTTAATTTTTCATGTTATTATTTATTAAAAATATTATATTTAAATGAATTTATATGAAATAAATAATTAAAAAAAATTAACATTCATGACAAAAAATAAAAGTTTTTAATGAAAAAAAAAAACACTGCATTCCATAATCAAAAGCATAATATGATAGATACATATATATAACATACAATGAAGCATAACTTATAAGATCATAAATACATAATAATATATCCAGCAAAAATAAATAAAATAATGGCAATATAATATCGTATGAAAAAAAAATCAAAAAATCACACAAATCATCAATTAATATTTGTGATATGGTAGTGTGGATACAGATGCAAATCATCATCATCATTATATGTCTGAAAGTATCAGTAGTGATTACCTCAATATTCTTAATTTTCATGTCCTATGAATCATCACCCACCAACAACTCTGGCATCTTATCCTAGATGTCAAATTTTAAATCTTCTCAATTTTTTATGCATGTAAGTACCTCTATAATATCTGATCACAATTTCAATTTCTTATCTAAAATAATATTGGCTGTCATAAAAAAAACAGACTATGATACTATGTTATATACAATAGGGGTTAGTAAATTACATGTCAACTTAGATAACATAGATAAATGGATTCGTTTAATTTTTACTAACTCAAAATATATAAATTCTTATTATTATATGATAGGATGAAATAGTAATTAGTATCTAAATATCAAGACAACTCGATTATATTCAATGAATAACCCTATCATTTTTCCTTGGCTAACTAAATAGAAAAATTGTCATCTCCAAATATATTATCTATGTCTATACTTAAAGCCTGACTATAACTATCATACATAATATCATAATATATAAACAAGTTAGTTAATTTTATATAAATCAAACCTCTATGTTGGTGTTCTTGATTCATGCACGTGGATATATGTCAAAATATTTTATCCTTTCCATCTTAATTCTATGATCAATATATATAGCCAAATAATAAATAGATAGATAGGGAATTAATATTTTAAATACTTAATTTATGTTTCAATAATCATGACATTAAATGTAAGATAATCTCTATATTTGTTAAACATGTTGTTACTATTGTATATGTACCCAAATACAATATAAGTGATGAGAGTGTACACAGACAAATACATGATCATCATAATTTTCAAAATTTTCAAAATTTTCATTAAAAAAATTATTATATCCCAATCAAAATTATCAATAATAATTTCATCACTTTTATTATTTATAATTAAATATCATGTATTAATAGCTAACACATAATGCTTGTATCATGTAGGTATAATTCCAATGAATTCTCATATTCATTTAAAATTTTTTCTTTTTTAAGCTCGTTGACAAATCAAGACTACTAAACTCTTATTATCTAATATGTATCTTAAGGTACTTTAGTGAATTTATTATTTATTCTAATGTATGAAAAATAACTTATATCTCCGCCTATACTACTAGGTTTATTATGTGACACATATACTTAACGTAAAAAATTTTACCTAACAACTCGTCTCTAATGATTCTAACAAATATACTAATTGCTAAACTATTATTTAAAATATTTTAAAAGTAATATTAAATATTTTATTATAAATATCATATTCTCTAAAAATTATCATCACATACTCATATATGATAGGGTTTTCATGAAGATAGAGGATTACAAAAAATTTTAAATTTTTTTAATAAGTCTCTATTCTGAATATACATAATAGGTGGCAAGACATGCAAATGATGTATCACCATGAATAGTTCAAATATCAAACTTTATGAATACTATTTCACTAAATTTCCTAAATTCATTAATTTTTAATTATCTTTCTAACTTATAAATTATTTTATGTCATTTATACTTGTAGACCTAAGAATTTTACGATAAGCAGACTGATAGATCTGCAAAATATTAACTATTATAGGATCCTCTAAAAATTTAATCAAAAGACTCATGATTATAATCAGTTTGGCTGTCTTTTCTCCTAAAATCATTATGGTATATGAATAAGATCAAAGAAATAAAACTAAATCCAACTTTAAAGATACTATCGCTCAATTAGATTTATTCATGATCTAATACATCATATTTTTTTGTACATTAATCAGCATACCTCTTAAGATGCCCAATATCATATGCACTCCTACATATCTTTTGATAATATATATATTATGTTAATTCTTTCTGACACCCTTAAATATTTTATTTTTTATTATTTTAAAATAAGTAATACTATTGAAGTTTGTTTGATTTTTTCTTTTTTAGGTGGTAAATAGATTTGGGTCGAGGTAATCAAAAAAAGCCTAATTTTGAGCTCAAATCTTTCGATAAAATCATCGGTATTATTTATATCTACGTCAAATTTATTATTATTATATTCACTCTTTACCATTTTAGTTGCAACTTGCACCACATATGCATAAATTACAAACAAAAATACCATAACTATAATTTTCAATTTCCACTTATACCACATATGCAAAAATTAAATATAACAATTAACAAGTTACAAAAATAAAAAAAAAATTACAAAAATTAAAACACATGAGGGGAAGAGAGGAGAAATTCAGAAAAAATGAGAATGAAATTCATAAAATGTATAATCTCTATTTATAGAAATTTTTTAAATTAAAAATTTATACTTTGTTATGGTTTTTAATTTTTTTATATTTTAAATAACCAGAAATCCAATAGGCATCAATTTCTAGCATGTAAACGTGAAAAGTAATATGACAACTATATTTTAAAAAAAAAAATTTAAGCCAGCAATAGTGACAAGCACATAATTGGTGCCAACTTTGGTCGAGCCCCAAAGGCTCCAAACAAAAATTGGCTGGCCACGTAAGCTAAACCTGACTTACATGGCTGGGTATTTTTTTTAATTCTTAACCTTGTTAGACAATTACTTGACTAGGCTTGACCCGTGCCCCATGACCCACCTGTGCCCAGTCATGGGTCACTATGTTGATGGACCGTGCCACCAAACCAAACATAGAAGTTGTGCTTTGCAAGAGACATGACTTGATCCAGCCCAACACGACATTAGTCATGCCTTGGGCCAGCATGATCCAATTTCTAGCATGATTCTAGATTGCATCATGTCGAGACTCGAGCCTAGCATGACCAATTTGAGCCATGCCTAACTCAATTTGAGCCATGCTAAACATAGGAGTTGTGTCATGCTCGAGCCACCTGACCCACTTGGCACATCTAACTCAATAAAGACAAAAAAAATCAATAACACACATGTGTAACTCAAATAAAATGACAACTTATAAAAATCTTATAAATCAAGATCTCAGTGAATTTCAAATCATTAAATACCTCTTGCAAAGTATAAACTATTAGAATCTCAATAGCTATTTCATATACACCTGCTCAAGGTGAGCATGAAGAAATACATTCTTTAAATCTAGCTAATATATCCTCAAACCATGAGATACTGCTAGAGAAATAAAAATACATATTGAAAGTATCTTGGCCACTGAAAAACAAGTATCCTAATACACTCCAAATTATCTTTTGTCCCTTTCAAAAAAACAATTAGAATGCCAAGATCAGAGGAACTGACATCATGAGCATTTAGCTCCTCAATAGGCTTGTGTATGGTCTAATAAAGTGGGGCATATCTCTCTCTCCTAGTAAAGATTAAGTTCTAGTGGATCAAGTATCTTGGTTGGCGACTTAATATGAATCTATATTGGTATAGGCTACTATAATACCATTGATCTAGATCTGAATAAGATCTCCCTACACAAGAAGCCTCACTTTCTCTAAACTCATTATAATTTAAATTTATTGGTAGTTATAATAACTCTATAGGAATAATAACATAATGAGTATCAACATGAACAGACATAGTTGATATATGGCTCTCTATAACAACTAATAAAGTAGGCAAGACTATAAATAAGAAAGAAAAGACAATGAAACTAAATGCAACATCTGAATTTATATTTTTCCTAAACTTGTTAAAGAACGAATCATGATTAAAAAAAAAACTAGATGCAACATCCAATTTTGGATACTAGAGTATCCAAGAAAAGCATAAGGCACTAGATGCTAGTTTGTCATATCCTTGAGAACGATCAAAGACAAAATAAAATATATCTAAAAACTCTAAGAAACAAATTAAATAACATCTCTAGGAAATAGGATTTAAAAAAATATATTCTGATAAAAGATAGAAAAGATATTCAATTGATGAGTTAAATTATGATTAAAATTATCTCGCCAAAAAATATTTCAAAATATTCTTTCCAAATAAAAATGTTTAAATCATCCCAATAAAATATCTATTTTTTCTTTCAACCGCCCTATTTTGTTGAGGTATATAGGCACAAGAAATTTGATATATAATCACATAAATCATAATATATGCAAAAATGATATGACATATATTATAATACATTACCAATTTTTAAATTTCTAATATTTTTATTGAATTAAACTTTTATCATGTTTGTGAAAAATCTGAAAAATAAAAAAAAATTATAAATTATCATGAATTAGATATATCCAAATATATTTTGAGCAATCATCAACAAAGATGATCAGAAATCTAAATTCCTCTCTAATCATAATTTTACTAGGTACCTATACATATGAGTATATCATATCGAATGAGTCCCTACTCAATTCAAACTAAAATGTAGAAAAATAAATTTTAATAAGCTTTTCTAACTATCATATCTCACACTTTATGATCGAAATACTCTTAACACAGATAAAATCTCAACTTGATCAATGATGGTGTCTAAGTTAAGCATGTACAAGTATGAATTCAAAATACTAATACATCTAGAGAAAGATTTTACTTTTAATGAGAGTATACAATCTAATTTGGTCAATTTCAAATAAAATTTTCCTCAGAGTTAGTTAATTTTGCAAATAAACATCAAAAAAAGTTAAAGCCAAAATTAAATTGCTTAACATAATAACTAACAAAGAATAAACTAATAAGACAATCAAATATAAACATGATACAACAAAATAATAAAATATCAAGATGAATAATATCATATTCAATAGTTTTTGAGCACGTATCATTAGCAAGAGCAATATTCTCAAAACAAGAAAAAAATATAGAGAATAAAGTAGACCTACTAATGATATTAATATTTTCTTCTATATTGATAATCAATACGTCTGAACTGATAGTATGAGTAAAACAACTAGTACTATCTAAAAAAAATGATGGATCTATTACTGCTTTAAAAAGGAGTTTTGTATACTCCTTTCTAACAAGTGTTATGATGGATAGTGTGAGAACACTTGGATAACACTGACAATCACCCTATCTTTCTCACTATTGCATAATGCTCTTCATATCCTCTCCAGAAATAATATCTAACAACTCTCACTAGTATGTCTTATCCTCTTGCAATGAGTATAGTGGAATAAGACTCTCTTTCATCTACTTCTGCTACAATAATCTGTACGTGCCATGAAATTATAGTTTCTCCAAAAATAATTGTACACAATTTTCTCTCCTCTATTTTTTTGGTTTAATACTAAATTTGAAAGATATTAGTAAAAAAACCCAATTAGGACATTTTCCTATCACCACCACACGAACCATCATGCTCATCATAGTGATCATTGTCGTGCACACTACCATGCCCAATTGTATGCCCCATTGCATTCAATAGCACGCACAATCACGTGCTCAACCATGCGCACTAATTATGCACCATCAAATGCTCTATTGTGCACCACTCGTGCACCTCTTGAACTACATTGCATAATGTAGTCACACACAAAAGAAGTGCAACTAATGTTAATAGAAACAAAAAATAAAATAAAAAATTAAGAGCCACTTAACCTAACTCTGAAACCATGTAAAACATAGAAAAAAATTTAAAAATATAAACAATACACAATATGTAAAATGTTATATACGTCATCCTTATATAATGAGTAAAAATGATTGAGACAACTCATATATTAGGTGCTCTCATCAAACAAACAAAATAAAAAATAAAAGTTGAATAAAATTTTAATAGTTATATTTGTTGATGTTTGTCGACTATTTATATGATTAGTTTTTTTTTGTTTTAGATAACATTTTTTATTTTTTATTATTTCAAAAAAAAATTTTAAAAATAATAATATATTATAATATATATCAGATAGCTTCCAGACTTATTATAGTGATCATGTGATAGTATAATATACTTTTTGTAAGGGTAGATTTCCACAAAATGAGATTGTAAAAAAAAATTATTTAATTAAAATAACTCAAACACTCATCTTTGATGTAAGTATTTCATATTACTTTTTGAAAAATATAATATCAACTATAGATTATCTAATCAATCAGATATTTTATTATATCATTTCTTATCATGTATCCTTTTAGACCAAATATTCTAAGAAAAAATTATTTAGCTTACCTTCTAAAATTTTTGAAAGTACTTATTCATAATATCTTTTCATATCAGAATAAAATGACACCTAGATTTCGAGATAAATTTTTTTTTTGATTACTCAAGTACCCAAAAAGAATATAAATATTTTTCCCAAAAAAATAATATAATATTAGTGAGTAATGATGATATATTTTTTGAGCATTATTCATTTTTAAGCTGATCAAGAAAGAGGATATCCAAAAAATACATATGGACCTATTACTTTTCCTCATTTCTCTAAAATCCCACTTGGGCCTCTCATTTAGCAAGAATCGCACATCAATTATATTTGAACTTATTAATTTACATTAATATGACAATCCTATAAAATCATGTAATGTTATGATGAAACCTTGTTAGGATTCTAGTAACAATAAAGAAGAGAGAGAGAGAGGAAAGAAATAGAGAAGAGGAAATATATGTGTGTGTGTGTGTGCCTATAGCATTAAACTTCAAATAACAAAAAAATGCAATCACACGCGCACGCACGCACACACACACACACACACACACACACATATATATGATTTAGAACCCACATGTCAGGTGCTCCCATAAAATATAATAATAAAATAATAAAATAATAAAATAATAAAATAATAAAAAATAAACTCACACTAAAATAAACATTAATATCCCTTCAAGCTAGAGCATACATGTCACAAAAACCTTACATGAGAGAGAAGAAAGAAACTTGTATACCTCTAAGAACCTTCATGAAAAATTTATAATTTGCTTGATAATAGATACATAAGTAGTAACTAATGAATCATCCTAAATCTTATTTCACCTAAAATGAGAATCAATCTCAATATACTTTATTTGTTCATAGAATACTAAATTAGTAACAATGCCTCGAACTACCGTACTATCATAATAAAGTATTATAGTGCTATAAATTGATAAGCATAATTCTTTTAAGAAGTGATTAATCTACTTAAGCTCAACAGTAACCAATATCATGGATTTGTAATTGTATTCTACCTTTATATTAAATTTGAAAATTATAATTTCTTACTTTATTTTAAAAAAAAATTACCTTCAAGATAACATGAAACCTTATCGTAGATATTTTTTTTTTAATTACTAGACCTCAACTAAAATCTAAATAAGACTCTACCCAGTTATGATCTAATCTCAAAAGGATAATTAGATTCTAGAGCATTCTTCACATACTTTAAATTCTAAGAATTATGTCCATATACATATAACTAGGAGAGTCTAGGGAGAATCTATTTATATTAATAGTACAAGTAATATATTGTCTAATCACTATCAGATAGTTATGTTTTCTTGTGATATTCAAATATCTAATAAAATTAACTAAGGAACTAATATTTACAGACATGTTTACACTATGCTCAAGTTGTAATCAACAGGTGTGCATCTTATCATACCAATATCGGACAAAATACTTGAACATATCTTCTATAAAAAAAATAATATTTTTTGAGTATCCAACCTCAATACCCAATAAAACAACCCAAATTCTTCGTCTAAAACTTTTTTAGGAATAATTTCAAGTGAGGTATATCCAACTGATCATATTCTATAATCAAGATATCATCAATATACACTACTAACATTACATATCTTATTAATCCACATTAATAAAAATAAGAATAATTCACACATATTTCGAAAATTAATTGTAATAAGTAAAGAAAACTTGTTAAACTATACCCTAATAAATTATTTCAGGGCATAAAGAATATTTCATAATGTATATGTCATGTTTGTGCTCCTAGAAACCATATATCCTAGTAGCTATTGCATAAATAGATCTTTCTTTGAATCACCATAAAGAAATATATTACTCACATCCAACTAAAATATAATTCATCTATTAGATATAACAACAAAAAATGATAACCAAATAGTAGTCATCTTGACCACAATTACGAGAAAAAAAATATATTAATAATCAATATCATAAATTTATACAAATCTTCTAGCTATCGACTTGGCCTTGAGTTGATCAATTTTTCATTCATGTTCAATTTTCACCTTGTATAAACACTTGCATCCCACAATCAGCTTAAATAACAAAATCTTAAGAAAGATTGAATATGATTGCACTCAATTCATCAAACATAATATATCGATATCCTAGATTAAAGAGCCTAAAAGATTATAAGTGATATTGCAACTATCAATATATGACAAAAAAGTAAAATACATTGTATCAAAATGAAAATAAGAAAATGCTCATAACAATGGATAATGGATAAAATAAGTTATTGATTCCTTCCTTAGAGCAATCGGAATGAAAATACAATCTTTTTTCTGACACAAAGATTTAGGATAAATCTCACTACTTCCATAAAGCAACATCTCACTACACTCCTCAAAATTATGTGTTCTAGTAGTATATGGTGTCAAGACATGAACACGATAGTTGTTATCTCTCTACCTCTAGGAAGAGTAAAAACTAGATATGAAAATGACCATATCATTATAATATTTGAATGTGGGTTTTCTTGAATCAAATAACATTTATAGCCCTTCTGAATACTAAAGTATCTAAAGAAAACAAACTTAATAGTATCAACAACCCAATTCTTTCTACATGAGAAGATCCTAAACAAAATAAATACACAAAAAAATCTTGAGTTGATGGTAAAACAATCTCTTTTCTAGATATAAAAGATAATCTTAGATATAACATTAAAAAATAAAAATAATATTTGATTGATTAAAAATATAGTGATTACCAGTACTTCTCCCCAAAATATCTAGTAATACTTTTAAGTAGTAGAAGTATCCTAGTCATCTTAACTAAATATCAATTCTTTCTTTCAGTTATTTTATTCTATACAGGAGTTCCAGTACATAATATCTAATGAATCACTTCATATTGTTCAAAAAAATAAAAAAAAAATTAGAAATATATTTTAATACATTAACAATTCTCAATATTCTAATGTCAAAATCAAATTTAATTTTTATTCTTTCATCAAATTTTATAAATACAAGCAAAATTTCAAATTCTCAAAAACTAATAATCATGTATATAAAATATAATAATTAACAAAATTAATAAAATATTTCAGGTAATCATATTTTGTTATCCTAAGAATTATCAAATATATGAATGAATCAAATGAAATAAGTCACTTATAATATCTTCATGATATATTGAATAAGAAGCTCTAGGTCATCATATTAAGCTCCACAATCTTTAGTTTATTTATTGATGAATATTTAAGCAGCGAGTGTATGACCAAATGATTAATGGAAACCAAGCACCTAAAAGGATCCTATAAACAAAAAAAAATAAGTATAATTCATCTCACTCAATCTATGTAATTAATCTGTCTAGTTAATCAATCCCACATAGAAACATCTTAAGATAAAAAAAATATATCACAACTTAGTTACTTAGTAAACAACCAATTAAAAATAATAAAACTCTTAAACAAAAAAAAAAACTCATGATAAAAGAAATAAATTGACATTAGCATTATTATGTTTCATGGCTCATACAATAATATTAAATATTTTAGATTCCACAAAAAAATAAATAGTACCAAAAAAAATGTAGAAATATGAATATCTCAGCTAAAACAAATAGTACCCAAGAAAATAAATCTGAAATACTTCTCCTGAGTAACCATGACAAAACTAGTGTGTGTGTGTGTGTGTGTGTGTGTGTGTGTGTGTGTGTTAAAGGTCTAGTAGCATGTTAGACATGCTATGAATCTTGAAATATCATCGACGAGTACATCAACATAAACAAGTCTCAAAACTTTTTATATATGTCACAAAAACCGAACATACTTGGCATACTCGATTCATTGACTAGCATAAATGCATTAGTAACTATGCATCGCTTACCAATTACTCAACTTACTTAACTTGAGGTGGCTCATCAAATAAGAATCTCACGTATCCTTGGCTCACAAACCAAATCCTCACCAAAGTAGACCACAATGAATACGAATTTGCCCTTAGTTTTAATGTATTACATAATAATTTCATACTAATTACAGTCACCTACTTCAACAAGAGATAAAAATATATGTAGGACTATTATACCAATGCACCAATACTACAATCACACAAATTAATTTACCTAAACATAATAATATATACCCACACAAACAACTTCCATAAGCAACAACACACAAAAAAGGCCAGAATACCAATGTTGCCATATAACCATATTGGTAGACATCGCACGAGTCAAAAGCTGTGCCAAACCACCAAAAAATGGTCATCAAATGTACAACAACTACAATTACTAACCTTCATACGCAAAAGACAACAATGTTACCAAAACCATCTAGAAATCAACACCAAGGTTTTAGTGCCCACCCACCACTAGTGAAAATTGAAAACCATAGTCTGCACTTGCACAAGGTATGGTACTCTTGAAACACCGTGCACTACCCCTCTATTTTGCTCTGATAGTATGTTTCAACCAAAACTTAATTAGGGTTTCAATCTAATAACAATCAAGAGAAAGAAAGAGAGGAAAAAAAAAAGAAGACAAAAAAATAAATAAATAAATAATTATTTCATTAAACTTCAAAAAATAAAAAAAAAACTATAATCACTAAAATATATGAATTTGGGCAAGACCATATTAAGCACTCCCAAATAATATAATAAAAAAATAAAAAAACAAATGATAAGAAATAAACCTATGGGCTAAAACAAGCCTCAATGCACAAAATAAATACAAATCATGTTATTCATGAAGAGCTAAATTTCCAAAAAAAGAAAAATTTTCTTAAGTTCAGATGACTTAATAATCCAACTCCTCCAACCCATAATGATAAAAACAACATTTAATTTATATGATAATTTTTTATTAAAACAACATCTCTCAAAGGGTACTTTCAAATGGTATTATTAAAAATAGATATCTGAAATATCTCAATCTAAGAAGCATTGACACAGATACAACTAGGACATGATTTCAAAAATATAAAATACGGATACAATAAATTTCAAAAAATTAGAATACGGATACAACTAGGACATGATATAATAAAATAAAAAAAATATAAATATTATCTTTAAAAAATAATTATATTTACAAATTACATATTGTATATTCATATATTGTATTTTTAAGAATTATAATCATGCATTTAAACCCCCCCCCCCCACTCCACTGCTTTAGTTTCGTAATTTCATGTAATTTTTTTATTTATTACATATTGTATATTTAATAAATAATTATATTTAAAAATTTAAATAATACATTTAAATCACCCCTAATGTCACTTCTTCGACACCCCCCACATGTACTGCTTCGACACCCCCCCCCCCATGTTACAACTTCGAATCCCTCTCCCCTATGTTACTGCTTCAAAATCTCGAAGATAACAACCCTCTGTCATTACCTCTTCACTGAGTCTGAGACTCAAAAGTTATCAGCGTCGTCGGTCACTAGGCGTCGTCGTTCACTCAACATCATTGGCCACTCGACATTGTCTGAGTTATTGAAGCCGACAATCCATAGCACGTACGCTTTATTACGCATCAGATACGTATCTGACACATTCGTTCAATATGTCAAGTGGCGTATCAGACATGGATTGGTCAATGATATGCCACGTGACATTTTGGACACATATCCAATGCATGTTCGTACTATATCCATGTGTCCATGTGTCCACGTGTCGGACATAGGAATACAGCTGTAGTATGACGTATCCATGCTTCTTAGATCTCAATTAAATATATATATTTTTTCTTTCAACAATTACATTTTGTGAGGTTATAATAACATAAAAAATCAAATATATAATCACAAATTAGTACAATAAGTAGTGAAGATGTCACACATATATTCAAATACATTATCATTTCACATAATTTTATATTTGTATTAGGTTATTTTTTTATTTTTTATAAAATAATAAAAAGACAAAATTATGACCTAAAATAAAAAAAAACTAAGTAAAATATATATAATCATATGTGTGTGTGTGTGCGCGTGTATATTCATTCATAGACTTATCTCTAATATGTCCTCAAATATTTAGGTACATCAGATCAAAATATCAAATGAATCCCTACTCTATTATGTCCCAATATGACTAAGTGTATCAATCTATATTCATACAAATCTTATTAATATGATAGAAAGTTTTATTATGTTTTCCTAACTGACAAGTCGTACACTCTAAGGTAAAAATATCTCTAATCCAAAAATCTAAAATTCTCAATTTGGTCAAATATAAATGAACAAGTTAAGAATAAATAAGTAATAAATCAATAATATTCAAACATGTAATATAATACCTAACCATAGAAGTAAGAATAAATAATCAACCCTACTTAGTCACAAAAGAAGTCTTTTTCAAAATTTTTTTATCCTTAAAGATATCAAAAAAAAAAATAAAATAAAATGATAACTAAATTATCTAAAAAAATAACTTACAGACAAAAAATTATTAGGACATACGTGAATAAAAAGAATGTGAGCAAAAGAAAACGTGTGAAGTTAAAAGCTACCATAAAAAATGATTTATGATAATTTACTATTGGCTATTATAACATTCAAAGAACAAAAAAAAATAATCAATAAAGAACAAACAAAATAATCAACAAAGAACAAAAAAAATAATCAACAAAGAACAATTACTTATGACATAGCTATTAGCTCCCGAATTGATAACACAAGATTTTGAAGTAGAAAAATGAGTCATAAAAATAATAGCACTTAAGAAATGAGAAGTATAAGTTATTGTCTTACTAATAATGAATTACATATATTTATCTCCAATAAAGGTCAAAAAGGAAAAATTTTGTGAGGACTCCTAGATGACTTTGGTAGTCAGCCTATCCCCCTCTCAGACTTATAGTGCTCTTAGTTTCCTCTCTAGAAATAACTTTTAAAAGCTTTCCAAAGTATGGTCACTCCTCTTTTAGTGTGTGCACAATATTAAGGATCTTCTACCTTTATCTCTACTTCAATTGGTATTCTCCTTATTGTTAGTATATAGTGAATGAGATGTTTATTTAGTAGGTCTCTATCTACCATGTATATACTAAATTGTCCAATGGCTTATCTCTAAACAAGTAGAAAGGCACGATCACCCATAATCTAACTACTAAATATCAAAAGGCTATCAAGTAGTAAGGATAAAAATATCATATAAAAAAATCACTTCATAAGTCTCACTTTCTCATTCCCATCCACTTCTAATAGAAATATCTAAGATTTATATTTATCTATCAAGTAAAATGAGTATTGACATGCTCCAACTCTATAGGCTCCTCTAGCCTCGATCTCATATGTTGTAAAATGACATCATATCTGCATAGTTTGATATGAGTACGATGACACCACTAGCTCCCATAATACCATGTATATTATACAATATAAAAAAATAAAAAAAAAATCTCAATAGATTATCACATTGAAATCAATAGCCAATAATTAATCAGTAACTAAATCATACGTCTCATTACTAGAAAACTCATTTGTCATGTGGTCAAGCTTCTTTTAACTAAGAAAACAACAATCAGATTTTAGTAGTTTACTACATATAATTTTATTACCCGAAGCTCAACAAAATAATAATTGAGATTTTGATTTCCTCCATCAGTAAAAAATATAAGTCACACCATAATGTACAATATTAAACTATACTTTTTTTTTATTCTTCGGCATTGCATTTACTGTGCACACTGCCACTGCCCATTATATTCACACCATCGTGCACACTGCCACTGCCCATTATATTCACACCATCGCGCACACTGCCACTGCCCATTATATTCACACTATCGTGCACACTGCCACTGCTCATTATATTCACACCATCGTGCACACTGCCACTGCCCATTATATGCCTACCATCGTGCACACTTCCACTGCCCATTATATGCACACCATCGTGCACACTGTCATTGCATACACCACACACATTGTCACTGCACACAGCTCGTGCTTGCACCTCCACATTGTCACTGCACATAGCTCATGCTTGCACCTCCACATTGTCACTGCACACCCACACCCATTGTGCACACGGCACAATTATGCACACCACTGAACTCATTGCCACCACACACATCATCATTGCACATCTCACACGTGTGAATCCACATTATCACTGCACACTCACACCCATAGTGCACACAGCACAAATAAGCACACCACTAGACTCATTTCGACCACACACATTGTCATTGTACATCTCACACATGTGCCTCCACACTGCCACTGCACACTATCACCCATTGTGCACTTAGCTACTGCACATATGTAACAAGTGTGCAATGTGTAGCAACATACAAGTGTACAGTGTGTTGCTACACACATTGCCACTGCATACACCACACATGTGCCACCACACATGTGCAATGTGTAGCTACTGCACACTCGCACCCACCGTGCACAGTGTCATTGCAAACTCGTTACATGTACAGCAACACACTAAGTGTGACTGTGCTGTTACAAATGCATGTCAACCACTCGTTTATCCTTTGCATATAGTGTTCATACTCCTCTATCAATACATATCAACTACATTGGGGGAGCCCATATATTGGGTGCTCTTATTCATAAAGTAAAGAAGGCATAAATATATATATATATATATATATATATATAATCCATAACTAAAGGATTCTATTTTGAAAAAATATGACATCAACACTTAATTATTTTATTGGATAAAATTTTGTTCCCCTATCTTTTCTTTAGTATTATAGCAACAAATAGATGTTTATATGATGACTCTAGTAACTATTTTATCTTTTCCAAGAAAATATTAATGAATAAAACATATACAAAGACTTTGAATGAGAGATAAAAAGTTTTTCTAGAAAAAAATTAGAAAGATACTTAATCTAAGATAATAAAAAAATTCAATTGATCATAAAATATATACTCATGATCATATCACTTAAAAAATTTTTTGGAATAGTCCTATTTAAGAAAATTAAACTCCAAATTTTTTGATAAAATATTACTCTCTTAATCATCTCATTTTGAAGTGACATGATTAAAACAATAAATAAAAATATTAATGTATTTAAAATCAATATTATTTTTTAAATTTTAATGTTACAATTAAATAAATTTTTTATTATTTTATAACAATAAATAAAAAAAAATCAAGCATATTTTTTTAAGAAAAAATTCAAATAAATCATGAATAATAATCAATAAAAATAATAAATAACTAATAAAAATCATGAGAAATAATTTTAGATGTTGAATATTGTAATCATGTTGATCAATAAATAGTTGCAAGGGTAATGAGAGTGAGACTCTAATAATGGAAGAATCAATATAAAAAATTAATATAAGGAATAATACTAAAATATTAAATGTAAAATGAAACCTATATTCATACATATGGATAAAATTATATTAAATATATATAAATAAATTAAAATATTTGGAACACCAAAAAACTCAAATAATACATATTTTTTAATAAGTTCAGGCCAGTGTTGCTAATACCTAAAAATAAGAATCATACTTGGATACTCAAGGCACATATCACGATCCTAAGTTCTTCCTATCCAACAAAATCAATCTATGAATTTAGTCATGCACAATTAACATTACTATAATTATTCTTGATCAAACCTTGTGTCGATAAAACTTATGTTAAAATGCCCATGCATTGATCTTTTTTTTTTTTACCTGGTGCTGGTGGGACCCCGAGACCAATTGGGCCCATTCATTATATTGTCTAACTGCATATGTTTTGGATGTAAATGACAATACCATCAAATTCACGTTCAGATTGAAGGAAATGCTTTCCAACTTTCAAACGTGAGACATAGAAAGTGAATATTATCACTTACCCGAACGTACCCATAACACGAGTAGAGACATGAGTGTAGTTATCCGACGATAGCTTTGCTAGCCCAAAATCAGCAACCTAACTCAAGAATAACATTAACACATGGGTGATACTACCACAAAAACAAAAAAAAAAATACAGCATGATTCTTTCTTTATCTGGCAACAGTATGTACCATCGCTTCGAAGTTGTAATCAAGTAGAATATTAGCAGCTTTAACGTCGCGATGTATAATCCGAGGATGACCTGTTGATAATTTTCAACATAGCATTATCATTAACTTATCTATGAAAATGAGAGACGGAGAGAATGAGGAGGCTATGGTATCTTACAATCTTCATGGAGATAAGCAAGTCCTTTAGCAGAACCTAATGCAATTCGCAGCCTAGTTGGCCAATCCATAACAGGCACGCCTTTTCCTGCGTTGAAACACCAACACGTTTCATTCACCAAAGCAGGTCATCTTCACACCACGAATAACTGAACAATATTATACATTAAAGGAAAAAAACCAAGTCCTACCATGTAAGTGATATTCCATAGTCTTGTTAGGAACAAATTCATAAACCAGCATGCGCTGGCTACCAGCAATGCAATACCCAACAAGAGAAACAAGGTGACGATGATGAACCCGGCTGATTATCTCCACTTCAGCTTGGAATTCTCTCTCTCCCTGCCCACTACCTAATTTCAAACTCTTCACAGCAATCTCCTTACCGTTAGGCAGAACACCCTTGTGCACGTACCCGAATCCACCTTGACCGAGCAAATTGACCAGGTCGAACCCACCTGTGGCAGCCGCAAGCTCATCGTACGAGAAAGTACTTTTGTTGAAGCCAAGAGCGATGTTTGGTGATGGCGGCGGAAGAGGGGGGCGGTGTGGGCCAGAGTAATTAGAACTCGCCTCCCCGCTGCTGATTATCTGAGGCGGCGGTAGTGGGCCTGGCCATCCGCCGGCCGGGGACCCTATTGGATCTGGTAACTGTGATAGTTTGGAACCATGGTCTAATCCAGCGGATGGATTGCCGCGCCAGCTCGGATGTTGAGGGGTGCCGTATTTCCTGTCACCGCCTGGGTACAAAACTGTTAGTTTCATTCAGCTCCAGCTCGGATGAAATAATTTTAAAAATTATTTTTTTAACAACTATCTGATATTCTCTAGAAATTATGCATAAAAATCATGCATTTTTCTGAATCACTGTTCTTTTTTTTAATTAAATTAACATGTTTTCCATCTGTGCAAAATGATAATTATTTTCATAAACAAAAATAAATATTTTTCCAGTTTCAAAAATTTATACTATTTTTTTATCTCCAAAGCTAAGCGAAACTTGGATTGTGGCTAGAACTTGAAGGTCACCTTGGTATTGGTGATCCCCATAGTATTGCATGTGTTGATGGTGCCTTGGTTTTTTCTTCTTCCTGCAACAGCAAGCGCTGATGATGATAATGGCGATGAAGAACAAGCCCACTCCCACTGATACTCCAACTATAAATTTTATCTGACTCTGGGTTAACCCGTTACTTTGTAATGAAGATGGAGGAGGAGGTGATCGTGTTGGTGGGGATGGAGCTTTGGGTGGTGGTGGTGGCGGAGGCGGCGATAATGCATGAGAATGTGGCGGAGGAGGTGGTGAAATATTGCTGGGAGGTGGTGAATATTTGCTGGGAGGTGGCGGGGGACTATCTTCATTGCCGACGGGAGGTGGCGGGGGACTATTCTCATTGCCGACGGGAGGTGGCGGGGGACTATTCTCATTGCCGACTGGAGGTGACAGCTGAGGTGGAGGAGGAGAAGGAAAAAATGGAGGCGGTGGGGGAGGCGATGAATCTCCAACTCCAGTTACTGGAGGTGGTGGGGAAGCATATGGCGATGGAAAGACAGATTTGGAGGGAGGCGGCGGCGATTTTTCAGGTTCTGGGGATGGAGGAGGAGGGGGAGGAGGAGACGAGTAATTTGACGCAAGCGGTGGCGGTGGTGATAAAGCAGCCGGTGGGGGTGGAGAGTCCGGCGAAGGAGCAGTAGTATTGCCCGACGATAATGAAGACGAAGCCATATCAGCTATCTCATGAACAAGCTCCGCCTTTCCCCAGCTGCTCGTCGCGAACTAAAGAAGACCACCCCCTGAAAAATAAGTTATAGCTTGAGCCTTGGATACAGAAGAAATCAACGATAATGTATATATTGATTTTTCTAGAAACCCTAATCTATCGTTTAAAACGAAAAGAAGAGAAGCATACCTTGGCAAAGAAGATACACCATGGAGAAGAAGCGATGGAGGCTTTGCATGGTAAAATTGTTGTTCTCGATAGTTTGCGTTGTCATTCCATGCTGTCTTCTTCCCAGACTCTCTCTCTCTCTCCTACTTCGTCACTCTTTCTCTCCCTCTAGCCATTTATCCGTGTGCTATTTTTGGGTAAAAACGTGAAATCTATTATTGGCTAGTGAGATTTCATGGCCAATCTTGAATTTTGACTACATGCTTGGCTGGATTTGAATCCACAAAATTATAAGCCTAAACTGCCACTAGGTAAACTTCATTAACTGCCACTACATTAATTAATAAAGTTGTCCGTGAAAAAATTGGCAGTCATAAATATTTATCATCTACAAGACTTAAATATTTTTAATTAAAAATAATTTCTAATAAACAAATGTTCACTGTTGAAATTGATTTTTTTTTATAAAAGTTAGTGTTGAAGAGATTTCTATGTATGTGCATAATTAGTTAAAGTATACTATAATGTGTATTATGCAACGTAGTTGAGTTGCACATTGAAAAATAATGTGTATATGAGCAGAATCAATATAAATGCAAAGTGATGTATATTATATAGTGGAATTGTGTAGTGTAACTATTGTGTTGTATAGGATATGTGTAGAGAAAATAGTGCGTGAGTGTTGTGTAGGATATGTGTAAAGAAAATAGTGTGCCAGTGTCGTGTAGGATATGTGTAGAAAAAATAGTGCGAGAGTGTTGTGTGTAGTATTATGACATTGAAGCTTGTTATGGTAAACTTCGCATATTTTTGTTTCTAAATAGTTATTGAATTTTGTGAGTTTTTGTTCTAGTAAAGTTTATGCATTATTGATGTTTTATTTTTTTGATGAATATTGGTTGTGGGGTAACTCTGATTAATCAGATAACTAGTAAAGTTTTTGTAAAACAAAAAAAAAAAAATCTAATTTTACACAAATTTTATTCTAAAATTTTTGTGTGCGAGTCAATCCAATAGTATCATAAAATATTTTTTAAACCAATTAGTTGTATTTGAGCTCTCTATCCCAACAAGAAGTATTAGATCAAAATTTAATTTGTTTATTTATTATGTTTTTTCTTGTTTGATTGGATACTTGGCTGAGTTTGAAGTTTAGAATGGAGGTTTAGTATGGTTTGATTTTATTCAATTAAATACTCATTATTGAAAAAAAAAATATTAGATCTATTGGTGGTCAAGAATTTATATGACTCAGTTACATACATGCTAGATCATGAATGATTGAAGGATAATGAGTGTGAGGTTGTGCATTTGAAGGTCACTGCCATGATTTAGGTAATAAGTCAATTTGAGTACATTATATCATGTTTTTGAAAAGACGGATGTAGATTTTTAGTGAAAGAAAATAAATTTGATGTGTGAGAAATAAATGAGGTATTAATGACTATGCATCTGTGAACAAGAATTATTAGGATACCATATGGGACCAAACTGACTTGTATATGTGATGATGCCCTTGGAAAATGAATTATGGATATTATTGCTTCTCAACTTACTTTCCAACAATAGATAATATTAGTTTTATTTGAGTATTTCAATCCTATATGGTATCATAACAATGAATATGATTACATATATGGTGAGTAAGATGGCAAGGAAATAGGATAATAGAGCTATTGTTTCTGCATTCTCACTTCTAAAGAAAAAAAATGCAAGGTATTAGCACTTCTAAGTAACCACAAGGACAAAAAAAGGAATTTCCTTCTAGAATGAGGTTAAATAGTAAATTTGCACTGAGGTATTATCATTGCAATAAGTTTGGACACTCTTAGAGAGATTGTCATTCATGGAGACAACTCCACCAAGAGTGAGAGAAAATAGATAGCATCGAAAAGAGAAACAATATTGCAGGGGAGGGTAATGTGATTCTTGTTAGTGATAGTAGTTTCGACAACTTGGTGAGGTAGCAAAATGAATGAATGGTTTAGCCTAGCATTTTTTTTTATGACACTTCAAGTATTAACTACTTTGTATCATACACTCAATGTAACTATTATATAGTTAAGATATGCAATAGTAAAACATCGAAGATCATACGCATTAGAGAGATATGGCTTAAGATGAATATGAGATATCAATTTTTGCTAGGAGATATTTGATATGCTTTAAATATTTATCTAAACCAATTATCTGTAGTTATGATGGATGTGTAGGTTATGTGATTCATTTCAATAGAAGCTAGTAGAAATTGGTAAATAGCTCACATGTAGTAGGAAGGGATAGAAAGGTGACTTCTTTGTATGCCACCTAGGCTTAAGTCTCTAAAGATCAATTGAGTGTTATGCACTAGAATGTAAACATAGATCTCAAATATCACTAATACATATAAGTGGAAAAGCCTTTCACTTGTTATTAAAAGGTAGATCACTATTGTCACTTTATTATAGTATCAAAATTTATTATTTTTAGTACATCACCGAATATTTGTTGGGTGATTGTTTACGTCCAACAAATATCAATAAGTGTATGGGTCATACTAGAGGTGTCAAATAGATCATATTATGCCAACATAACCCATTTTTTAGGCATGTCTCAACCACTATGTCATGTCTGACATGACATGTTTTTTAGCATGGGTCATGCCATGCCGACAAGACTCTAAAAATGAGCAACCTAGCATGACCCATTGTCAGGCCTTTAGGTTGGGTTATGTCATGTTGTGCCAAGCCAAGTCAAGCTTGGCTAACCTAGCCTAGTTCATTCCAAGATAATCAGGGTTCAGTCTAGGAAAGCCTAGTTCATTACAGACTATCCTATGTTAGGCCAAGCTAGCCTGATTTGTTCTAGGCTAGCTTAGTTTATTCTAGGCTAGCCTGGAACATTCCAAGCTATGCTGTGTTAGTCTAGGCTAGCCTATTTGGGTAAACAAGCTTGAACTGATGCTACATGAGTCATCATGCCAGGTCATGTCGTCTCATGACTCTCGTACTAGGAACTTTGGCTTGGCATGACCCAATATGTGATTTGAGGTCTAGGCACAACTTTGAACCATGCCATCACATGTCAGGCATAGCTAAATCATGTCGTGCCTCATGTTATGCTCAGGTCACCCTGTGCAGGCATGGCTAAATTATGTCATGACTCATGTTATATGCATGCCACTTGACCTAGTTGATACCTCTAGGCCATACAAGTAATATAATAAATATAAGTTTAGATACTAATCTCATTTGAATTATATGAGTAGTTTGATCAATCAATAGTAAATTAACTATTACTTGAGTTGAAAAGATAAACTTAGATCTAAAATAAATACTTAGACTCGATGGTTGGTCTACTTTCTTGTAAATAATGTGTTTTTCTTTAAAATTATGGTAATGTGACTTGATTATTGAATGAAGGGTAAGATGATCTAGATTTCTTCTTTCCCTCTTGGCATAGAAGGTGATTACTTATAACTATGCCTTCAATATTCTACTATCGAAATCATATTTATTTTATTTATGGGTCATCTACATTTCTATTTCTTTTAGGAAATACATCAATTACCTTTGATGATTACTTAGAGCATATATTTTTATTCTTCAACCTCAATAGTCATCAAAGACATGTTTTAAAATTGTAATAATTATATTTAAGCTTTTGGCTTTGTAAGTATAATACTTGTATCAAGTAATATATCTTCCTGATGATCTCACCTATAGAAGTCATACAAGGGTAAATGATTATAGGGGTGTCACCATCTTATGAAACACATTCTTTTGCATCTGTCTCACAACTTACCTGTCACCGGCCACATTAGCCAACACATGACTCTCAAATTATGGTTAAATCTTAAGTTAAATATTCTACATAACTCTCACATCATATAAAGATTATTTCTTCTTTAAGATGCACAAGGAATGGTCATAATTTCATTTGTATTTTTTTGTTTCATGAGCTTCATACTTGTATCAATTAAACCTATTTAAATTTAGGGATTCTATATATAATTTTATCTCATGAGGTAGAAATAGAAGAGTTGTCACTTTTTTCATTTTCAATCTAATAATTATGTCTCATGACTTATTTATTACCATACTCTATAGCCAATACACATAAACCTATTTGGTGGTGCATGCTCTACTTAACATCCATATCTATAAATATTTAAAGCATAAAAATCCATTATTATCCATTAAAACCCCAGAATTATCTTACACACATTTAAAACCAATCCTAGATCCCTCATCAGCTTGACATTGGGAAAAATATCATGTGAGATGTTTAGAGCATCATTTTATCAAATTTAGGATCCCCAATAATAGCAATCATGAGAATCTATGGGTCTGTTTAATAAAACTGAAAAAAATTATGTGCTGAAAAATAAGTGTTAAAAAATTAAGGCTGAATTTTATAAGTGTTGAATTTGTATTAAAAAACTATTTGATAAATTACTGTTAATTGAATGCTAAATATAAATATATTGTTTGATTACTATAAATGTTGAATGTGGAAAATGATATATTTTATATATTTACCCTTATTATCATTATATTATATATTATCCAACATAAATATAATTTCTAATGAAATCTTTTTTCACTACAATTATTAATTATAAAAAAAATAAATTCCCTAAAAACATATCCATAAATAAATCATAAATCCAAAAAATAAATAAATAAATATAAAAAATAACCAATAAATTCTAAGCTCTTTAAAATTATACAAATTTTTAATATAAAAATAAAAATTAATAAACAACTAGTTGATTTGCTATTTCCTCTCTTAAATTAATCATGAAAGAGGGTTAGAGTTAAGATTTGTGGTGGTAGAGAAAGGAGGAGAAGAAGACTGATTTACAACCTAAACTATAGCATGAATGAGAAAATGAAAAAGAAATGGAAAAAAATGATGAAATGGTAATTTTGAAAAACAAATTATTGAAAATTTTCAGCCTTCAACAATAAGTAGGTCTCTACCTATTTAAAATTTTTAATGAATTTTCACTTAAAATTTTAAATTTTTAACTCCCAACTTTTTTTAATAAAATGAACTTAAAATTTCAAACCATTGAAAATTAAAATTTTCAACGGTTTGAAGATTTTAAGTACGTCATCAAACAGCCCCTAAGTCTCAAATTTAGTTTTCAATCTATCATAATTTGTGTTCATCTTGAATTTGTCCCTAATTGGGGGTGTTGTTCATGCCCTTTTAGTGATGATGTGTTATTTGCCTTGAAATTGGATCCTCTTGATCATCTTCAAATTTCTTTAAGTCTACCTTTTATATCATTAAGGTCCCACCATGTATTGTAGCATATTATTAAATTGAAAGCTATGACTTTAGGTTGGGGTCGTGATATCAAATAATTTTTGAATCTCTTATGAAGCATAATGTCATGATAGCAAAGGAAGTCATGACTGAGATATTTACTCTTAGGAGTACATAGTCATGGCAATTTCTCTTTGGAGCACATAGTCATGATGACAAAGAATGTCTTGATTAAGGTAATTCCTCTTGGAAGAATATAGTCATGGTTGCAAAAATTCTCATGACTAGTTAATTATTCTTTAAAGTATAATGTCATGGTGGCAAAGATGTTATAATAGAAGAAATTCTTATCTCGAGCACATAGTTGTATGAAAAAGTGGCATGCTAAAAATTATCTAGAGTTATATGATTTTGGCTTTATAAAGAATATCATGACTACTCGTACTAATTTGACACTAGGTTTCCACAAAATATAAAAAATATCATGATTGAAATTATATTTAGAACTAATGAAGATGTGACTCACAAATAATATTGTAATCATGAGAAACATATTGTATAGTGAAAGATTATGATAACCAGGTAGTATAGTCATGACATGTAATCGAGGACATAACTTATTTGTAGAGTTACAACCAAGAAAAACTATCATGACTTCTCAATAAGAATATACTAGTCTAAAAATATCATGATATTGAAAATGTCAAAACTTCTTTATTTCACTTCCACCCTTCATTTCATCTTTTTACCAAGTCCATCATTTATATTCAAATTATATCCAATTCTACTATTATTCATCTAAATTCATCAAAAGCATGATTTAGAAAAATACTTGCACTTAAGACTTATTTTTAGTATAATCATATCATAAAAATAATCAAAAATATTCACAAAAAATTTAGTATTATGAATGCTAAATAAACTTCGACACTAAAAATTTGCTCATCCTCAAGCAAAAAAAAATCTTTTTCTTCCTATATGAGGCTTTGTCTAGAACATTAATAGGAAGAATAAAGCAACAAAAAGAAAATACATAATATATCAAGAGATAGAAGGTCGATGGACTAGTCAATCCCTTATATTGCATTCCTTCAATAGTAATTGCACTTTGGAAAGTTCAAATCATGGCATGGTTATGGATAGTCTCTCCGTATCTACCTTGTTGTTCATTGCCAATTTCATTATCCTTGAAATTATGTTACATCGTGTGTCTTGTCTCTTCTTGATTAAGTTTAGTGCATCTTTAAAAGAATCATGTGCATAATACATATATTTTTTGTTTTCATTATACTTCTCCAAGTCATATATCCACACTTCCTCTCTAAAATTTATGTTACCTTCTATCTCTTGATTTATGCTCTTTATCATTCTTTCTCACTCATTTGAGATAGATTTGTAGATATTTCAAAAGATGTTCATACTTTCAATCTCTCTAGTCTCCAATCTTTTTATTATATCTTCTAAGATCTTTATAACTCTCACTTTGAACTTTACTTGTGTGGGCGTGAATAAGCTTTCATTCTTACTAAAATATATCTTTCATAATGTATTGTATTGCTTTGCCTTGGTCTTGTCTTCCTCTTCTTTTTTTCTTCATATATTTCTCCTATTTGTTGTCTCTATTTTCCAATTCTACTGCAAAGGAACTATGCATTATCATTTATTCCTCTTTTAATCGAATCTTTCTTTGGTTAGCCTCCAACTTCATATTCTTCAATAGGGTGAAGATTTCTTCCAAGTCTCTTTCCAATCAACTCATTTGAAATTTATATTTCCGTGGAATTTTTTCCTAAATTTCTTTCCATATCTCTCTCTTACTTCTACATTGGTTCAAAGAAGGCGGACACTTCATATTTTAGTTGATTATTCTTCTTTAAGAACTAACTTTTACTTATTTCATAAGTCCTCTTTTCACATTCACCAGTATTAATGGATACATCCATGAATATTATTCATCTATATCTTCAATCAGGACTCATTCGGCACACCATAACATAATGATCAAAGAGTGGTAATTTATATAGCCTAAAAATTCTTCTTTTTGGAAACCAAGAATTGATTTTTCTAAAATCTTATCAACATGAATTTTATATGTTTTACCAAGAGAAATAGCAAGATGCTCTATCTTACATGATTATAGAGAAGTGGAGAGTTGACTTATAAATAGAAGATAAAAAATATAACCACACTTCTCTTTTCTGTCAAACGTCAGCTCTTCTCTCACTAGGTGTCTATAGGGACTTTTTAATGATCCTCTCCACCTCTCCTTACTTTTCATCAAAGTCTTGGTGATTGTTTTGTAATTTAGTTGTATTTTTAGTGTTTTGAAGGCAATATCATCTAAAACTCCCAGAAATCCAAAAGCTTTATTAATAAATTCCTTATCATAATACATCAAAACTCTTTATACCCAGCATCTCTTATCTTGCATGTCTTCGAGAATAGAGTAAAACTCTATCTTTATTATCACATTGACCCATTCCATATGTTGGAAAAGTTTATCTAAATTCTTCCTCATAGTAATTACTTGAAAATATGGGATAATTTTTCCAAATCCTAACTCTCCCATGAATTTCTTCTTTGCTAAGATAGAGTTCATCCATTTCAACCACTTCTTTATCAAAAATATAGGTTCAGGCACTAAGATTTGGAAGGAAGTCACAGTGAGGGTTATCTTCTATCATTTCCCCTTTACCTTGTGACTCAATCTAACTTTTTTTTTGTAGATGCATTTAAATCATCACTAATGCATTAGATCTCATAAGAACTCTAATAGTAAATGCATTTTATCATGATCACTATTAAGATGATTGATCAATATGAAAGTTTGTCATATGCATCTATCTTGGAGTTGGTAAGAGAGGATTGGGGGGAGGGTGAAAAAAAAAGTAAAAAATTAAATCCACCTTTTTCTTGTCTTGACCTAAGCTTTAAAATTGAGGTTTCTTCATCCATTATACTATTTAATCACAATAATTGGTATTCACTATGGTTTCAATTGATTGTGGGAGAAATAGGAAAAGAATTTGAGGCAAAAAGTAGTTTTTGTGGCTTGTTATAGGGTTAGAACATTAGTTGGGGTAGATAAAAAAATAAGCATGACTTTTTTGTTAAGTAGTTGAGGCTAGGCTTGAGTACCACAACTTAATGTGTTGTGAAAAGAGTCATGGTTGAGTTTGAGTGGTATGGATTATTTGTTTTGTGAGATAATTATTACTGAGTTTAATGTTGTACTTCATTTTGGTTTATGTACAAGTATTTCACTTCATGGAATATATATACAAAATAAAATAAAATAATAGCACACCAGCACAAAAATAAAATAAAATAATAGCACACCAGCACAAAAATAAATATTAGCTTGTCTCCCAAGAAGTACTATGAAAAATAAATATTTCACTTCAATTTGGTTTGATGTCTTAAGTTAAATTAATCACCCATCTTGTTCTTTATCATTAACTTCAATAGTCCATGCTATCATATATATATAATTTTTTTATTTAGCATGTATTCTGAACATATCTTCAACATCTTGCCATTTATCAAATTATTTTTTCTCGGACATTCTTCATCATATGCTGCTACTTTATTAATTGTCATGGCATCATTAAGTGTGATACCTTAACTAATTTTACAACTTGAGGAAAATTCACAACATCAATTTTTTCTCTTTGGTGTAATTATGTCGTGGCTACTAAAAATGTCATGGCCTTTTCATGTGGCTTTGTTCGATTTACTAAATATTGAATAAAACTAATTATTTTGGTGAATATTCATAATATGTTTATATATAAAAATGAGTTTTAAAAAGAATAATTTTACTAACTTATGATTTTTTAAATAGATTATGATGAATGATAGTGAATTTGTGTGATATTTGTTTAAAATAGAGACTTAGTGGATTATTGAGAAAGAGAACAAAAAGTCAGGTAAAGTCATAATATTTCTTGAGTTATAATTTTGTTGCACCTCATTGAGTTATAAGGTAGTTTTGATATCTATTCGTTGTCAAACACTATACAAATTATCATGTTAAGCTTCATACAATAGGACTCAACTACCTAATTGACATAATTATTTTAATCTACAACACATTCTATTTGACTGTGAAACTTTCTTGGAGTCAAAGCCTCACTAGCATGTAATATTTTTTATGGATATTCCATTAATTTTTCATCATAGCAACAAAGTACTCCACTAGTGTCAAAGTCATGACAAACCTAAAACACCACAACTTTCTCATTATAAAGCTATTAAGTCTAGGGCAAAAGCCATGATGTTATTCCTAATGCCATATCTTTTAGCTACAGAAAGTTCTAGAGAACAATACTTAATCCATGACTATTTCTAGGGTCATGACTCTCTACTCTAGAAAAATGAGCAAAGCCATGCCCTATTTATAATATTATGACTTTGAGTTATAGAGGTAAAATGCATAAGCTAGTCATTCCTAGTGCACAACTTAATATTATATTAGTAAAATATGTTTTCGAAGCCATTCTCAACACCATGACTATCTAATGCAATAAAGAAACCAAAGTTATAACTCATTCACAGTGCTACAACTTTATGTTCTAGAGAAAAAATATTCAACTATGATTATTCCCATTGTCACAATCATCTGGTGCAAGAGAGTGACCAAATACATGATTTATTCTAGTACCATGAAAGTATGTAGTCATGGTTATTGTTATTCTCAATGTCATAACATTCTAAAGCTAGAAAAAGACCAAAGACATGACTCATTTCTACAAAGTCATAACTCTCAACTTAAAATTCGCACTCAACTATTTGAGTATAAAGAGAAAACATGAATTTTGATTAAAATTTTTAGGGCATGAGAAAAGAGATAAAAGATAGTGTTTTGGAAGCCAAATTTCATCAAACCCAAGGATATATTAATGAGCAACTTCTTGATGTAAGATACAAGCATAAACCCTAGGGGGTGTGAATCCCAACTCTCCCAAAGAACAAATCTGAGGTACATGACCGATAATATAGATTTGGGTTTAATTTTTATACACTCTATTGAGTTTCATTAGGAACTCAAAATTCTATGAAATATATCTATAATTATTTTATATGAATTTCTCCCTGATATCAATATAAATTGAGATATAGAGTTAGTATATTTAAATTACATGTGATGATGCTTAATGAATAAATTTTTTGTTTATAGTTTGTTGTGGTTTTGATATTTATTGATATGGTATTTGTATATAACTAAAATTAAGATTTTATTATTAGTAGGCTTGTACGTGCTATCATGGAGATGGTGATAAGTAAGTTATGAAGCATACTCACATGTAATGATAGAAAGAAAGTGACAACCCTTTTGATTATGACATGTGAGACAAACTTATATATCAAAATATAATATAAAGGTATTTTAATTACATGAGTATGATACTTATGAAGCTGAAAGTATGAATACTTTTATAAGCAAATTTATTGTGCATGTCTTATAAGGACTGATCATTGATTGATATGAGCATTTTATAGAATATTTTCATATAGGCTTTACCTTTAATATGATATTTGTGAAGATGATGACATGTAGACTATGAGACATGCATGATTTTAGGTGACTCATAAGGTGGTGATAGTCTTGTAAGTTCCTTTCTATCATATGACTATCATAACTAAGATTTTTAAATATTATATATTAATTATGCAAGTATGATATTTACAAAGCCAAAAGTATATAAAATTTTTACTATTATATTAGTTTACATTTATATGACATCTGAGATTGGAAAATAAAAATGCATATGAGATACAACTTAAAGGGTAGTTGATGAGCTGCCTAAAAGGTATAAACTTATGAATGATTCTCAAGTTGGGATGATTTGTTATTTTTCTAGAAGTATTAAAATTATATCTATGATGAAACCATCATTAGGGAGCCCAATACTTGTTAACTATCATATGCCAATATGACACTCAAGAATTTCCACAATAATCATACATTCATTACATAATCAAGCCTAATAAATCTAAACTTGTTAGATAAGTCATCATGCATAATGATATGCATCAACTTTAGAATTTAATAATCTTATATAAAACTTAGTCATATCCTCTCAACAAGAGTAGTAGTTGACTGATAGTTAATTAATTGAACTACTTATACAATCACTGTGGAGTTGATATTTGGATGAAAAATTTACTTTGCTACTTGTATAACTTATATACTTGTGGTATTATTTGGACAAGAGGCCCTCTTCTAATGAGCTTTTATAACTTTTCCTATTCCTAAAAATTGAGAATCATAATAAAGTTGTAACTAGTTTATACTATCATTGTTTGAGATTATTTAGTTTGATTAGTTAATTTTAGTTGTTGTAACTATCCTTGAAAAATGATAGTTTTGATTTTAGTGGTTTAGATATTAATATCTTAATTTTATCTTTGATTCACATTACTTATCTTGTGTTACTTATTTGTATCTTATTTTAAGTGTTTTTTCTATTTTGTAAAGATCACATCTTATATGGGCAGGAACTCTGAGACTAAGCTAAGACATTTGAACCTAAATATTGAGAGAACTAAAAGAGTACTTTTGAGATAAAAAACTAAGAATGAGCATATAGAAGGAAATGATATCAATAGTGATGTCTAAGGAGGTGATGGAAAAGTTGTTCAATAGCCCAACCATCACCATACCATACGTTGAGAGACTATTAGTAGTCTACTATGATTGATAGCTATTTTGGGTTTCAACTATAACTAATGAAAGTCAACTATTTTGAGTTAAAACTAAAACTGATCGTAATGGTTCAACAACATCATTAAAGTTGGTGGATATCAAAGGATCTACATGGCCATGTCATGATATATTTGGAGTTATATGACATAGTTAAAATGAATAGAGTTAGTTTGGATACCATCAGGTTATGTCTATTCCCTTTTTATTTGAGAGAAAATGCATAAAGTTAGTTCCACTACTTATCTTAGGGTTCAATTAAAAGTTTGAATGAACTTGTGCTAACTTTTCTCACAAAGTTCTTATGGCCTTAAAACACGTCGTAGTTATGAAATAAGATAAGTCAATTCCATCATGATGAGTTTGAGACTTTATATGATACTTGGGACTAGTTTATTGAGTTATTGAAAAGTTTCCCTCAATATAGATTTGAGTAGTAGTTCCAAGCCCAAATATTTTATAATGGGTTGAATTATATGATGAGGTACATAATTGATGTGGCATTGGGTTGTCTGACTATGAACAAATCACCCTCAAGAAACATATTATTTATTTGAGAAGTTAACAAAGAACACCTACCAAACCTCAAACAACCTTTTCCTTGTGAGAAACCATGTCAGAGTATTAGATATGGATAAATTTACCATGATTAATATAAAAATGGAGGTATTTATTAAAAGGTGAGAAGCCTAAGTGAAAAAATAAAAAGGAATCTGAGAAATTATCATTTTACAAATACAAGAAATTGTGACTTTTGACCCTATTTATCAAGTTGAGAAGGCTAACGAATTGTAAAATAAAGGATATGTGTAGCATATCCAATATAATATCTCAACAAACTACTACATAAATGTGAGAAATCATGAGAATTTTTCTTAGAAAAAGCTATGAAAATAGGCAATATAATATTGAAAAAGTTCTAGAGAATTTTGGGAATAATTAAATGGGACACATTGTTCGAGAGGGAACAAGATCACATTATCCATGTTCAAGACTTGAAGAAAAATCTTTCAACAATGACAAATTTATATAATTGTTTACTGAGATGATGAAGAAATAATTTTCAAGAGGACTATATGGAGAGACTTGAGTCAAAGTTGGAGCAAATGAATATGGTAATGAGAATTATAGAGAATTAAATTGGATAATCAGTACTATCAATGAAGTAGAAGAGCATAAATGAACTACAAATTAATATGAGACAAACCTAATGAAATACTTGTCGATTATATTTAAAAGTGAAAAAGAGATTGAGGGGCAACAAATAGAAGATGCTAAAATAGAGGATGATGGAACTAATAGTATGATGACTTTCCCAAAAGTCATGACTACCACTATGATATTTTCAAAATACATGGCTTCCAACACCATGATATTTTCCAAAGTCACATTACTTGAAGAACATAATGCCAAACTCACCCAATTAGTTGTGATAGAGGAAAATGTAGTATTGTGTGAGCAAATGAAGATTACGCAAAGGATTGAAAAGATGAATATGATAGAGAATGATGTCAAAGGTAATTTTCCTCCAAACCTTTATTTTTTTGCAATGTTCTAGAAAGAGAAAATTGGACAAACGATTTGAGAAATTTTTCAATAATTTTCATAAATTTGAAGTTAACATCCCATTTGCCAAGGAATTATCTCAAATGCCTAATTATTTAAAATTAATGCACTATGTTATGAGAAATAAAAGAAATTTGAAGATATTTGACATGAAAAATATGTTAAAGAAATATAATATAATTATTCAAAGAAAATTCTTGGTGATATTGAAAGATTCATGAAATTTTATGATACCATGCATAATTAGGGAGCATGCATTCTGAAAGATGATTTGTGATTTGAGATAGAGTATCAACTCAATACCTTTTTCAATAGCACAAGGATTGAATTTCAATGAGATCACTCAAACCTCTCTCTCTCTCACTATAAAGGGTCAATCAAACGATGGATTACCCAATAAGTATTATTAAAGATGTTTTAGTTAAGATTGCAATATTATTTTTTATGTAAATTTGTGGTATTGGATATGGAGGAAGCGAGAAGAAAGTGAAGTTCAATATTTATAAAAGTATGTAGAGTCCAGATGATGAGGATAATGTTTATTGAAGGATTAATAATTTATTCTACACTACAAGTCAATAAAACATGGAATTTAGGAGGAAATATTTTATAGAAGACTACTAGCCTAATGAAAACAAGGAATATGATATAGAAAAGGAATTATGGAACAATAAAATGAAGCTGAGAATAATGAGAATGATTGATCCAAATTCATGACAATTTTTAAAGCTATGCCTTTAGAAGGATCTGAAGAGATTACTTCGAAGAGATGGAAAAGAAAACAAGGTGTCAAATTCTTTTCCATATTACATGGAGAAAATGGGGTAGAGAATTTTGAGAATAATTTATCAATGATAGTAGAGGAAGAATCTCAGCTGGTGGGTAATGAAATAATAGTGAAAGAGACATTTTTAACAATAATTCTAAAAATTCTGAAAAAATTCAAAAAAAAAATGGAGGAAATAATAAATGTTATGGATTTGACCAACATCATGACTTTGGATATACAAAAGCCAAAAAAAAATAAGCTTCATCAAGCCACAATGTCATGACTTTGGAGTTCCAGAAAAAAAAAAGCTTAAGGTGTGGTGCAACAAAAAACTATGACAAAGCCCAATGCCATAACGTTGAATTCTAGAAAGAAAATGCTAAGTTTAGCACACCAAAAAGTCACGTCAATCCTTAAAGTCATGACATCCAACAAAGATAAAGTCATGGTGATACAAAAAGCTATGAGATATTGAGAAAGAGAAAGAAAATAAGTAATCTATGATGATGAAAACAAGAAATATGATTCAATGATCAATGCTAAAAGAAAGCTTGAGATAAAAAGAGGAAGTGTGATATTATATGACGAAGTTAGCTTGGACAACTAAGATCATCAATGGAGGTAACAACTATTTGATGATCTAGCTATGGATGTTAAATATAGTGCTGCTTGGAAGGCAACCTAAGAATTTTTTTTTTCTATATGATGTGATGAAATAAATGTACCCATTCACAAAAATCCTTTTACACCCGCAAAATTTAATCATCAAATTTAAACCATGCCATGAATCATTTATATGTTCATAAAAAGAAATAGCTTCACTATCTATATAACATAACACTTAAATCTAGCCATAACAAATACTTATAGTGGATGAATGAAATGTATACTTTTTATATAGAGGAGGAGTAATTGCTCGAGGATGAGTAATATCTTTAGTGCGAGAGTTTGTTCAATATTCTAAATATCAAATAAAACTAGTCATTTTGATAAATACTTATGATGTGTTTGTATATAAATGAACTTTAAAATGAATAATTTTACTAAATTATGATTTTTGATGAATTATGATGAATAATAGTAAGTTTATGTATTTTTTATTTAAAATAGAGACTTAGTAGATTATTGAGGAGGGAAACAAATAGTCATATAAAAACATAATATTTCTTATGTTATGACTTTATTCCATCTCATTGAGCTATATGATAATTTTTAAATTTATTCTTGGCCATGACTTTCTAATTATAAAGCCATCAAGTCTAAGATAAAATTCATGATGCTATTCCTAGTACCATAGCCTTTAGTTATAGAAAGTTATAGAGAGTAATACTAGGGTTATGATCATTTCTAGGGTCATACCTCTTTCTAAAGAAAATGACCAAAGCTACAACCATTTTCAGTATCATGCCTATTTTCTCTATAGAAATGATCAAATTCATGAATTATTTCTATTACTGTGACTTTGGGTTATAGAGGTACAATACACAAGATACAACCATTCTCACTACCACAATTGGTTTTATAGAGACAAAATGTATAACCACGATCTTTTCTAGTATTGTAGTCATTTGATTTAAAAAAGAAATCAAAGTCGTAGCCCATTTCCAGGACCATGACTTTGTGTTCCAAATATAAAATATGCAACTATGGCCATTTCCATCACCATGGTCATCTGATGCAAGAGAGATGCCAAAGTTTCAGCCTATTCCCAATGCCATGACTATGTGTTCCAGAATGAAATGTGTAGTCATGATTAATCCTACCACCAAGACATTCTAAAACTAGAAAGAGACCATAGCCACGACTCATTCTTAAAAAGTTATGAATTTCAACTTAAATTTAACACCCAACTATTTGAGTATAAATGAAAAAAAATTGTGAATTTCGAATAAAGTTTATAGGGCATGAGAAAAGAGATGAAAGTTATGGTTTTGGAAGCCAAAATTTGTCCAACCCTAGGAAAGATTCATGAGTAATGGGGGTAATGCAAGGCACAAGCTTTAACCACAAAGAGGTGGGGTGTGAATTTTGACTCTTCTTATGGAAAAATCTAAGGCACGTGACCAAGTGTCATAGATTTAGAGTTTGATTCAAAGAAACTCTTGAGGTCTATCATTAGAAACTCAAAATTCCATAAGATATATCTCAAATTATCTCATGTGAATTCCTCTCTAATGTTATGTTAAATTGGTCTAAGATTATTGTATAAATTTATAAATGATGGATGCTCAATGAATGAATTTTATATTTGGATTATATTATAGTTTTAATATTCATGGATGTGTTATTTTTATAAAACTGAAATTAGAGATTTATTATTGATGGATTTGTGCATGCTATTATGATATATGGTGATAGTAAGCAATGAAGCATACACACGCATAGAACTATAATAACCCTTTTGATCATGACATGCATGATAAACCTATATGTAAAAACATGATATTGAGACATATTAATCATGTAGGTATGGTACTTACAAAGCCAAAAGCATGAATACTATTCTAAGCCAATCCATTGTGCTTGTATTAAAAGAACTAATCATTAATTAATGTGGACATTTTATAAAATGTATTCCTAAGGGTTTCAACTTTAGTGTGAGAGTCACTTGTCATCGTAAAAGATAGTGATGGGTAAGCCATGGGACATGCACAATTAGAGGTAGTTCAAAAGGTATTGATTATCTTACAAGTTATTTTCTATGATAAGACTATTACTAGTAAAATTTAAACGAAAGTTATATTAATTATATGAGTATGGAATTTACATAGGTAGAAGTATAAATATATTTACTACCAGATAAGTTTACATATATATGATACATGCAGTTGGAGAATAAGAATATACATACAAAGCAAATATTTAGTACAATTGATGAATTGCCTAAAAAGTATGAATTTATAAATGACACTTGAGCATTGATATTGTCATTTTGATGGTAAATACTATAAGAAAATATCGATTTAGCTAGGGATTAATCCCTAACTAAATTTCAAGGGATTAGCTAGGGAATAGTAAGGGATTTATGATTTTTTTTGAAAAAAAAAAGTAATGGATTAGCGAGGGAAAATTTTTTCATAAATTATGCTCAAGAAAAGTGGGGGATTTAGCGACGGAAGATTTTCGTAAATTCTGCTCAAGAAAAGTGGGGGATTTAGCGACGAAAGATTTTCGTAAATTCTGCTCAAGAAAAGTGAGGATTTTAAGCAATGAATTTAGTGATGGATTAGTGACGAAAATTTTTCGTAAATTCTACTCTAGAAAAGTGGGGATTTTAACGACGGATTTTGCAACGGAATATCCCTCACTAATAAAAGCCTGAAACTAGTGACGAATTTTTTGACGAATTTTCCATTGTTAATAAAATCCTTGATTTAGCGATGAATTTAGTGACAGATTTAGCGATGACTTTCCCTAGCTAATAAAATCCTTGATTTAACTACGGATTTAGCGATAGATTTTCCCTAGCTAATAAAATCCGTATTTTAGCTATGGATTTAGCGAGCGAATATCCCTAGCTAATAAAATTTTTAGATTAGTGATAGATTTAGCGACGGAATTTCCCTAGAAAATAAAATTCTTAATATTGCGATGGAATTTCTCTTGCTATTAAAATTTGTAATTTAGCGACAAATCATCTTTTCAATTTATGTCTTATTATATAGAGTTTGTTAATTTTGTACCTATATGATATTTTTTTATAAGGCTAGACATATATTTTTTAATTGTTTATATATTTATTGTTTAATTAATATTATAATAAACAAATTTAAGGTGTTTGTTTTTCATTTGTACCTTGCTATATGCACATTAATTTTACTGAAAAAATTTTGATAGTAAATAAAAATAATTAGTCTTTTTGATTTTATATATATATATTGTTTATTTAATGTTTTAATAATTAAAAATATAAAAAAATTACTAATATTTACATTCACATCGAGATGCGATTATCTTTAACAAGTGATGCGAACCTTCGCATTCGGCCATCCATCCTTTGACACTGCCGCTTCAAGATATAATCGAAGTTTAAGTTTTAATTTTTATTTGATTTGAGGTACATTTTATATATTTATTTTTCATCTATTATCTTGATTAAGCTTATGCGTATTGATTCTGTTATTTATTGTTTCCGAAATTCTTCTCATTTATTCATCGTGGTGTTCTTAGATTGTGCATATATACTTAATCGTATACATACTTCATGCATTTGTGATATAATGCGTTGTCATTGTATGGATTTTGATGGTGCACAATAGGTATTCTGAATTAATATCTTCTTCAATATACATAACTACATACTGTATACAAAAACATTATACATAAACATAAGGGTGCTTTAAATATGTGTGTTTAAACATAACTATATATGTAACTATAAAAATAGTATACATAAACTATTTAAACATAACTATATCTATATAACTATTAAAACAGTAAACATAAACTTTTAGTATACTTTATAAGTATATTATAAAAATTATAAAAACTTATGATTAAAAATGCAAAAACATCTAATATTGGAATTTAAAGTATTTTAAATCCTATGAAATTTAACTAATCAAACTAATCACATCACAGCCCTTGAATGAGAGTGCCCTAGGATCGTGATAATAAATCCTCGTGCAATGTAATCATTAAATTATTATGAGTCATTATAAACTCATTATGTACTAATATCAAACAATTACTTCTTAATGTTATCCGAGCCACTTGTATTTATTGTATAATTAATAATTGAGAAATAAATTCATCCATCCAATTATATAGCTTCATAAAAAAAAATTTATTATTATTCCTACGGCTAGAATGATTTATATTCATATCATACTAGTTTAGTAGCCACCGGAGGGATAAAATTTCATAAGTCATATGAGGGTTGATTTTATTCATTCTAACATCATCACTACTACAAAAACCATAATCAAAAACGCTTAAAAAGCATCATTATATATATATAATGTCGCTTATCGATAATGTCATCAGCTGCGTGACATAAAAAGTCTATACATATAATGACGTTTTTTTGCAGTGTCGTTGAATCATACATTGACGCTAAAATAAAGTGTCATTTTTTATTAACAATGACACTTTATTTTAGCGTCAAGGTATGATTCAACGACACTACAAAAAAAATGTCATTATATGTTGTAGCTATCGTATATTTTTTTAATACTATGACACTTAGTAAAAGAATCAAGAATGATTATTATTTAAATAAATTTAAATTTAATAATTATTGTAAATATATTTTCACCTGTTATTGTAATACTGCATGTACATAAGAATAATATTCTTTACAATCCATACCAAGAATATAGTTTTCAAGTATAATGGGAAACTTGGACTTCTTACAAATCAAAAAAAAATATAACACAATTTCAAAATTTATTTCTTAAATTCAATTCAAATTTTCTGATATATGCAACCCAATTGTGCCATATCTCCATAAAACTAGTTCATGCTAGCATGACAAAGTTGAGAGTTAATTTCCAAATAAGGTAACCTGCATACAAAAAGATGAACAATAAATACTTACACTTGCAGAAAAAAATATATTATAGAGCATTGGAAAAAAAATAGGAATGATAACATCATATCATAAAAATAATTTATATAACAATTGACATATATGATTAAACAAATTTAACAACAAAAAAAAACATTATTAGTAGTAATGGATAAAATATAAAGTAGGAGATTTATCAATTATGGCATAAAAGTTGATCAAATTTTTTAAAATACAAAACAATAATAATTAATTTAAAACCTATATGTGTGTAGTGAGTTTAAAGATCTCACAAACAACTTGAAAATATACTACAAAAATCAATTAAATATAATAAAATGAAAAGTTAAATTACTTGTCATCTTTCCAACATATCAAAAAAACTCGATGAGATGCCATGTAATGTAATTTCAAGTTCTATTTGATTACACAAATAGAGTAATCCAATCAACTTATAGTTTTAGATTCATTAATAAAATAATGGCTGCGTGAAAAAAAAAATAGTGCCTTGAAATAATAATTGTGTTTTATAAGGGTGAAAAGGTAATTTACAATATTGTGGCAAAGTATTGAAGCCAAAAGTCGAAATCACAATTTTTTCCATTGGCAATCTACAAAAAAAAAATCTATGGTTGACAACATAAACAAAAGATAGTATGATAACAAAAAAATTCCAATTGCATATTCAAGTTTTGAATATTTAATAGAAAGTAATACGTAATAACTTTGATCTCATTATAAAAAATACATTTATTATCACAATAATTCATGGACCATTCCAAAGTTGGAAGATCTCCTAACTTGATCAAATATAAGTTTACCTTTAAACGCCTATGATTCATGCATACAATATACTAACATAATTCAACATATGAAAATTAGAGAAAAATAATGAATGTGTAAGGAAAATACTAAAATGTCTTCAAATGATCATGTCTAACAATTTACCTTTAGTTATAGTTTGGGTCAAAAGAGATATCAATTATGAACCTCATCAAATGTTAAAGTTGGAAATGCCAAAATTTGTTCATGCTTCAATACAAAAAGGTGTCCCAAATGCTTTTCAAACCGAGGAAAGTATTAATTGAGTCACCAACATCACCCATTCAGATCGTACTTCATCCAACTCATCTTTGTTGTATGATTTCTTCCCATTAAACTGTTGAAAGGTAAAATATTATTTTAATCAATAAAATTGGAAAATAAAAAAAAACCTGATATATTGAGAAATAACAAATAAACACATACTTTTGTTGTTAGATATCCTTGATCAAGAATGATATCTCTCATATATCTCATCACATAATATCCATATTCAACACTACCTTGTTGTCTTGGGCACAAAATGGAAAATAAAATCAATATATATATACTTGCAAGTCTTATTGTAATAAGTTTAAAATTAAGCAGAAGAAACTAAATATTATATTACTTAGTTAATGAGTTATGTACCCCTAGTACAACCTAATTAGGCTCCCTTTTTGATGAGGTATATTTTTTAAAGTGAAAATTTCTTTGAGCCATGCATTAAGAAAAAAAAATTTTGTTACCAACAAATACTTCATTCTATAATAAGAAGGGGAAAACTTACATATTAACAATGTCTTTAAGATCATCTGAAGGTTGATGATGCAAGGAATCAAGGTAATAGGCGATCAAAGTCCTTATGTCAGGTACCACCAATACCCAATGACAACTACAAAATTAACATTAGTGTAACAACATAATATTTATAATTTGATAAATATGCATACTTATAATCTTACTTATGTTAAATAACTTACCCTGGGTTATATGAAATAAAAACAAAATCTACATTATTTGCATTCATCAACCGATTAGCTATAACCTTTGACCTATTTTTCTTGCTTGCTTCTCCCATTCTAGCTTTGGAAACCAATGTTGGATTTACAAAAAAAAATCGCTCTGCCTCTTTAGCATCAACCATCTTTGTATGCAAGTGCCTGATTTAATTTCATACAATATTTAAAAGTTTTAATATTTTAATTTAACTAATATTAAATACAATTCTCATTATGAAAAATTAAAGCATAAATAAGATAGTTAAAATATATAAAAAACATATTAAATGTTTCTTACCATATATAGAACATAAGGCAATTAGATGACACATCTGTTGATGATATTATGATATCCATATCTTCTTTCATGAGGAAGGTCTTAAATGACTGTCCAAAAACCTTCTCTATGAAAAAGTGTGGGAAAATACTAATTTGACAGTCACCATCTTATTGTGATACGTAGAAAAAAATTAACTCTCAAGAATATTCAATGAATCAAAAATCATTTATAAATATTAGAGTAAACAAGAAAAATATATTTAGCCACCCAAAATATTATCATGTTCCATTATGGAATAGATTCGCATTTTGGAATATTATCAATCAATTAGTTAATTTGTGGCTATAACTTTAGGTGCTAATGAGACGAGACAACGCATAAGCTACTCGGACTCAACTCAATTAAAATTCGATTAAAACTCAACTCGTGTAAGATCAATTCGAGTTCGAGCATGACTAAAAATGTTAACTAGTTTAGTCGACAAACTAGTAACTCAACTCAAATAGATCACAACTCAAAAATTTTTGTATATAAAATGTTAATTTTTTTTTATTTATATCTCTATTTTAGGAGATGAAATAAATAATATATCTCTATTTTTTTATTCTTAAAAATCAAACATTTTTATTATTTATGTAGTTATAAATATATTTATTTTTAAAATATTTAATTTTCTCTAAAGAAAAGATATAATAAAATAGGATATTATTCTATAAATTATATTAATAAATTAATATTATAATGAATATATAAAAACTATTATTATAATTTATATCCAAATTATAAATTAGTCATTATACATTTTTATATAAATCTTAAATAGTTTTCAGCTTACTTTTTATTTTATCTAAACTTAGTGTTCTAACATTAACAACTAATTTTAGGAGAATTGTATAATTTTTTTACCAAACCAAACAAAATCCAATGTTGGATTCCACCCACTTACAACATTCAATGGAACGGTTGCATAGTTGTTGCATTAAAGAAAGCAAGGTTCAAGGTGGGTCGTGTATCAGAAGGCAAATCACATGCCCACCCTTATCACACCCAACCCATGACATTTTTTGTAGCTATCATGTATGCTCAAATCACAGTCTCACAAGCACCACCCCAAGACCCAACATGACCCATGTCAAGCATAAGACTCGAACCAAATTTAGTCTAGATGGCTAGTAAGTTGGATCAAGCTATGCTACAGATACACAACGAACAAGGGCCACTCCATCATCCCTCCATTATCAACATCTAACACTACAATTTAATCATCAAAACATACATTTTTCCTTGAAACTAACTATTCTAGTAGTTTTTTAGACGTGTTTAAACCATCACTAATGTATAAAAATTTGTCATTATATTTACCATGAGGTTGATAAGGGAGATTGGGTAAAGGGTGAAAAAAAAACTATTCTAGTAGTTTTTACTTCATCATGATAGTAATTTTCCATGAACAAACAAGGTATTGTCAAATAAAATGCTAAGCTAGGAAAGATGAGAGAATGTTAAGGAAAAGGGTACTTGGAATGATGAAGCTTTCAGAAACAGTAAATCAGGAGGTATCCACTAAGTGAAGCTACTAAACTTAATAAACAACATTGCAGAGTCTACACAAAATACACAAATAAATAAAGTTTCACAGCACACTCCAAACAGGCTACATACCAGGCTTCTTATACACAAAGACAAACATCTACTTGATGCATTTGAAGCTTAAAAATAAAAACTTTTAAAGATTACTAATAGGATGAGTATGGTATACTGCTACTCCTATCATAGCTTCCAGACCTTAACTAGCAGCCAGACCCAAGTGGCGACCCAGAAAGTATCTGACCAAAATCATAAGAAATACCAGAGAAAGGTGACTCATATGCATTGGGGCGGTTCATGCTATTAGGGAAGGCTGGCACTAAATAAAATCAAAAAGTATACAGCAAAAGAGACACTGAAGAAAATAGACCATGAAAGGAACCACAACTCATGAAAGTTCTAGAAGTATAGTACATCCTGAATAACAACAGGGAGAAGAATAGGACAATCCCCTACATGACGCAAACAATCGCTTGGATTGAAGTGAGTTTTCACTTCCACATAGCAGCAAAGGAGAATGCATTGGCATTCCAAATGAATTTGGGGAAGAAACAATCACATTACAGATGTTCTGCAGTTTATTTGCCCAGAAATCTGCACAAAGAAGAGTTTTGCTAGTTTAATTCATAACAGGCAAGATCATGTCCAATGGGCAATAGGAGAAACTTCAGGAAGTATAACAACTGGATCTAACAGAAGAGATAAATTCACATACAGTCAAATGTTTGTAGAAAATAACGGACACACCATAAACTTTAGGATACGATCATAAATAACCACTAGACCAGAGAAAAGCTTGACAGCATAGTCTGCAATCTCACGAGTTTCATATTCTGCAAAAGCATATCCTTTGAATTTGTCACTCTCCTTATCCCAAGCAAAGTGCAACTTCAGAACTCTCCTAGCTTGAATTAAAATACCATATAAAACCCTATCGCTCACCCTCTCATCCAAATTCCCTTAAAAAATTATCACAATATATAATATAAAGATTATCCGTGAATACTTAGAGAATCAAGATATTGGATGCTTAGAAAAACAAGACAATTATGGAAGAAGAATTTTGTCGAGCAGTTGGTGAGAAGAAAATATGGAGCTTGCTCTTTACTGTCCGTTACATTCATGACCCAATCAGCCTTCAAATAGGCATTAAAGATAAATTGATAAACACCCCCACTATGTGGGAGAACAGCCCCACTGACTTTACAAAATAAACTACCACAACTTAAGAGAAAAATAAGGAAAAGACTAAGTATAAGTCAACAATTGAAATGGGTAAAGAGTGGGTAGTTAATGGTGTTGTCTTTGAAGTTGTACTGACAAGAACATAACCAAAATAATGTTGAGATGTGGTAGTGGTTCATGTAATGGCCTAAGTATGCGGGCGACTACTGATTGCCAATAGGTTAACCTCGTCAATTCCAGTGATTCAATGCGCTGTTTTTTGATAAAAGTCAAATGTATGAAAGAGCAGGTACAATTAGAAACTTAATGGGGAAACTTACAGAATGCTGCAAATATGGCTAATGATATCGGAGATGCGAGCTTGAAGCCGAGCTGTCGGAAATGGCCGAACGTGATGAAGAAGATGCACAAATATTTCTAGCGATCGATTCCTCATTATATTAAATTAAGTTAAAAATAATATTAAATTAATCACATAATTTTATTAAATCACCTTATATTTACATTATATTTTTATTTTTCTTAGGGATAAATTAAATATTAACAAATTAATTTTAAAATTAAATATTATTACTTATTTTATAAATAAAAAACTCAATTTTGAATGTAAAAATATTTAGATATTTTTAAATTTTATCATAAGTTTCTGTTTATTTTTAATAAATAATTTTCAACTAAAATTTGATAATTTTTTTATTATTATAGAGTAAAAATAAAAATATTATTAATTATTAAAAAAAAATAAATAAGAAATTAGTTACAAATCAATAAATTCAAAATTAAATTTTTCACATCCACGACACTAATAAAAGTGACAAGGTTTTTAATTTTCAGCCCCTTATTCTTTGGAAATTTTTAAGGAAGTAAGAAATTTTTATAACCTACTAGTCTTAACAATGAAACATCTAGTAAGTGTCATTAAATGTCTAATTACAAATATAATAATGACATTTTATAAAAGCGTCAGTATATAAAGCGTCATTAATTTTAAGTTTTATTATAGTAACAATGACACTTGTAGTAAGTGCCATAAAAATAGATTACATTATCAAAATAATGATGCTTTTAGAAAAATAATATTAAATGTCTAATTACAAATAGAATAATGATATTTTCTGAAAGCGTCAAGGAATAAAACGACATTAATTTGCTGTTTTATAGTAGTGCATAATTTGATTATGTTTCTAATTTGAACCAAAGAAAAGAGATTATAAATTTAATTTGAAAAATAGATTGTCACTTACATGATTTGTATGTCATATTATCTTTTTTTTATATCATATCTTAAATTTTTAATATTTCTAAATTGTTTGCAGGAATGCAAGTCGAAAGGTTAAGAGCCAACCTAAACCCAAGCAAAATCCTACACATCAGCCTGCATTATGTTCAAATCCCTTATAAGGGACTAAGTATAGAACTATTCATAATGTATAATGAAAATGATAAATCAAGGTTTTATTATAGTTTTGGATAGCACAACAAAGATGCTTGAACAAAGAGACTTTGATTATGATGTCGCATAAAGATATTTTGGAAGTTTTTGAGTTGATCACATAGCAATTAAGGAAATATCAAAAATAAATTAGTGATCAAGAATAATTATTAGTCTCTCCAAGGAGCCAAAAAATCCAAATTATTGAGAGAAAAAAGAAAATGAAAATAGAGTAACCTTATAGCTCTTAAGTAGCAATTACATGCATAATAAGAAATCCAAATCATTCTAATCTTCAAATAGAAAAAAAGATTAGGCTTGTATCTCTTAAATTACAAAACAAAATAACAAAAATAATTTAATATTATGCATTGATACCACTAAAAGGTAGGATTATTGCTCTGAAAAGTATTTTCTTAAATTAGTTCAATTTCAAAATTTTATTAAATAGATTTTCTTGACAATGAAAGTACTATTTTTTATATTATGTTGCTTCCAAAAATAGGACTAACTTTTATCTAACTTTGCAAAAAAAATAGAATTCCTCCACAACACTAATAATAATAATAATACTTAATATTTTCATCCTTAATCTACACACACACACACACACACACACACACACACACATAATGGATAATTATGCAATGGAATCCAAAAAAAAATATCTATGAATTGGGTTATATTTTAGTACCTAAATTCGGATACTCATAATTATCCCAATATAATTAAAAAAAATATTATGCATAAACTTGTTTCAGATTACTCAGTATGAAAAAATGAGTTTATGCATATGTTTATGCATACAGAGTATATATGAACTCCATGTGCATATGTTTTTGTTTATGAAAAAATGAGTTTCTACATAAACTCATATGCATACTTGAGTATATGCATTCCGTATGAATAAAGGAAGGTAATTATTAGTATAATAATTTGGAAGACCCAAATCATAAATATTTTGGATTTGGGTCCCCAAATGTTATATTAAAATTAAAAATTATAATAAAACATAATTATTTTCATTTTGGTTCCTCTTAACATTTTTTCCTATAACATTATAACTTTTATCCACTTTTGTTGCACCAAAATGCATCACCTTTGTTTATCTCACATAAGTTTTTAAAAATTTTAAATCTAAAATAATAGTTTCAGAATTCAAAAATCAATATTTGATTCTCATAGGGTTTACCAAAATATACTTCTTCAAAGAACAATGATAGGTTCAAACCCAGGGCTTACACCCATTTATTGATGCCCGCAACCATCCAACTAGTAACTTTTTAGAAATCTTGGATTCAAAAATCTTTATCATGAAAACACATGTAGGATTTGATTATTTTAAGTGTTTAGAATTATGATTATTTGTGTAACTATATGTATACCCACATGTAACTATATTTATAATTACATGTATAATAACACAACATTATATTTAACTATATGTTTATAACTATGTATAAATATTTGTATAACTATATATAAATATTTGTATAATTATATAACACTCTACAACATTAAATATAACTATATTTATAACTATATATACATATATGTAAATCTATATATTTATTGATAACTTTATATATTTAGGTATAATTATTTGTATGAATATATTTATATATAACTATATGTTTAAATATATAAAAATATTAATAGCTATATATACTATAAATATAATAACATATAACTATACATAATTGTATCTTATTATATATATAACTATAACAGCTTTATACATAATTATTTTTAAATATATAATTTACATCTTATATTTAATATACATTTTTATATATAAGTATATAAAAATGTATTTTACTATATCTATACCTATACAAATCTATATGTATAAATATATAAAATTATATGAATAAATATATATACCTGCATGTATAAATATAAGTATAACTATATGTGTAACTAAATGTATAACCACATGTAACTATATTTATAATTACATGTATTAAAACATAAAACATTATGTTTAATTATATGTGTATAACTATATATAAATATTTATAAAACTAAATAAAATTTTATATAATTAAATATAACTATATTTTTAACTATTTATACATATATGTAAATCTATATATTTGTTTATGACATTGTATATATTTATGTATAACTAAATAAAACTACTCGTATGAATATATATATATAACTAAATGTTTAACGATATATAAATTTTTATAACTATATATATTATATGTATAATAACATATAAATATAAATAATTCTATCTTACTATATGTATAACTATAAAAACTTTATAAATAACTATATATATATAATTAACATGTATTTAATATACATCTTTATATATTAGTATATAAATTCTATTTTAGTATATCCATACCTATACATAACTATATGTATAAATATATGAAATCATATGCAAAAATATATATAGATACATGTAAAAATATAAGTTTAACCATACGTGTAACTATATGTATAACCACATGTAACTATATTTATAATTATATGTATAAAAACATACATCATAATGTTTAACTAAATATGTATAACTATATATAAATATTTGTATAACAATAAAAAACTCTATATAAATAAATATAACTTTATTTTTAATTATGTATACATATATGTAAATCAATATAATTGTTTATAACTTTGTATACATTTATTTATATTTACTTATAACTACTTGTATGCATATATCTATATATAATAATATGTTTAACTATATGTAACTATTTATAACTACACTTACTATATGTATCCTAACATATAATTATATATGGGATACTACTATTTTGTTGCACTAACTTGAAATAAAATGGCTAAAGATATAATATCAACAATATGTAAACACATAACATGAGAGTGTCCATTGATTAGGCTCATATATGGTATAATACAAATAAGGGTTGTACTCTTACCTAATCCCAGCCCTTGGGCCTTAGGCTCAAATATGAACTTATGTTTAATAAAAAATGTAAGATTTGATAGATTTGTACTGAAGAACTTATATTTTCTTTTATATAATTTTTCATTCTAACAATGCACTCACTATGTGTCTCTCTCTCCCCTATAATTCTTTCAGTCATTCTTTTCCTCTTTTTCTTTATGTCACACACTCTTGTTATTTTTTCTGGTTCTTCTTTCCTGCTTGTTCTCTCTCTCTCTCTCTCTCTCCACCCCTCTGTCTCTCTCTCTCTCTCTCTCTCTCTCTCCCTCTCTCTCCCCTCCTCCCCTCTCTCCCTTTCACCATTTCTCTCCCACTCTCTCTCACTCCCCCTCCTTTTCTCTCCCTCCCTCTCTATCTCTCTCATTTTCTCTCTCCCTCTCTATCTCTCTCCTTTTCTCTCTCTCTCTCTCTCTCCCTCTCTATCTCTCTCCCTCTCTCTCTCTATCCCCCCGTCTCCCCATTTCTCTGCCCCTCTCTCTCCACCATATATATATCTCTCTCTCTCCCTCTCCTCCTTCAAACATTAAATGTCTTTTTTTTTGCTTTCCTTTCTCGTGCTTTATCGCATTTTGCACCATTTATCAGTATAACTGTGATATCTATTAATCTTTATTGTGCTAAAAATTACTTTATCTATTAATGTAGATTCTGCAAATGCATTGCCTCGATATTCATGATATTTAATTTTTAAATATTCATCTGTAAGTAATTTTATTTAATTATTTGTATATTTTAAAGTAATAAAATATTTTATTCTAAATAATGCTTGGACATTTTTTTTTGTAAATAAAACATGGAAAAATGAACTCAGATCGTCAGTGGATATACAAAAGGGTTATTAATGGATTTTTGAATAAAGATTTTTTGACTGGGCTTGAAACTTTCATCAATTTTGCATGTAGTCAATCGAGATTGATAGATGGAGAAAAAATTAAGGGTCGATGTAATCATCGCAAGTGTCAGAATATCCCTTTTCATGATGCAAATACTATAAGATATCATTTGGCTAAATATGACTTTATGCCAAATTATTTTGTTTGGATTTATCATGGGGAAAGTACAATAGCTCTGAATATTGACTAAAATGAGGGTATTGAATCGTTTACTTGTGATGAAGAATCATCAAACACAACCCATAGAATGATCACGGAAGCTAATGGTACTGACTTCAATATGGATTACATGGATGAACCACATAATCCTGAAGCTTAAAAATTTTATGAAATGCTTAAAGCTGCAGATAAAGAGTTATGGCCTGGTTGTAAAACACATTCGCAATTATCACTTGTGGCTCGACTAATGGGAATTAAGCCAGAAAATCATATGTCTGAGAAATTATTTGATCAGGTGACAGAACTGATGAAGGAGATTGTTCCGGATAATAATTTGATCACAAACAACTTTTACAACACTAAGAAGTTACTACGAGGAATGGGTCTACCAGGGAAAAAATTTGATTGTTGTTTAAATGGATGCATGTTATATTGGGGGTGGCGATAGTGATTTAATTAGCTGTAAGTTTAGTGATCAGCCTTGATTTGGAAAGGTACCTCGTGTTGTAGATCCGTGACAAAAATTGAAGGTTGTCTTTAAGAAGATGTATTATTTTCTATTAATTCCTCGATTATAGAGACTATATGCATCATATGCTACAGCAAATGATATGAGGTGACATTCTGAGCATGAGATTGAAGGAGTAATGCGTCATCCATCAGATTCACCTGCTTGGAAGTATTTTAATTATATACATCAAGATTTTGTAGCAGAAAGTCGAGATGTGAGATTGGGTCTCTACACTGATGGATTTCAGCCATTTGGGCAATCTAGACAATAGTATTCAACATGGCCAGTTATAGTGACACCTTATAACTTGCCTCCGTAGTTGTGTATGAAGGAGCAATATATGTTTTTGTCAATATTGGTTACAGGGCCAAAAAATCTAAAAGACATGCTGGATGTTTTCTTAGAGCCTCTTATTGTAAATTTAAATCATTTATGGGATGTTGGTGTGAATACATAGGATATCTCAAAAAAGCAAAATTTTATTATGCGGGCAGCCCTTATGTGGACAGTAAGTGACTTTCTTGTATATTCAATATTGTCTGACTGGAGTACTGTAGGACGATTCGTATGCCCATATTGCATGACAAATTTTGATGCATTTACCCTCAAATTTAGTGGTAAACAATCATGTTTTGATAACCATCATAAGTTTTTACCTATGAATCATCCATTTCGAAGAAATAGAATTGCATTTTGAAAAAATAAAACTGTGATGACAATTGCACTAGTAGTTCATTCAGGAGATGATATTATGACAGAGATTCAACATTTGGGTTTGAAGAAGGTAACTGAAAGGATGCTACTGGAAGTAATGAACCAACAGGCAAAATTTTTGGCTAGAGGAAACGTAGTATATTTTGGGACTTGTGCTGTTAGAAGTCCAACTTAATTCGTCATAACTTAGATGTAATACATATTGAAAAAATTGTATTTGACAATGTTTTCAACACTATCATTAATGTAGAATGAAAAATAAAAGACACTTTAAGATCGAGACAATAGCTGAATGAATACTATCGGCGTCCTGAAATGAAACTGAATGAGGCAACAGAAAAATTTCCTAAAGCTTGCTACGCACATGATAAGAATGTTAGACAAATATTATGTGAATGAGTTAAAAATTTGAAATTCTCTGATGGATATGTGTCAAATATTGGTAAATGTGTGGATATAAAGAATCTTAAGTTATTTAGAATGAAAATTCATGACTGTCATGTATTTATGCATAGATTAATACCAATTATATTCCATGAATTACTTCCCCTAAATGTTTGGAAGGTTGATACAAAACTTAGTTTGTTTTTCAAATAGCTAACTGCAACCGCAATCAAAATAGATGACATGGTGAGGCTGGAGAATGATATTCTACTTATTATTTGTAAGATTGAATGGATATTCCTATTGTGTTTTTTGGACTCGATGAAATATTTTCTGGTCCATTTGGCATATGAAGCAAGGATTGCAGGGCCAGTGCAATTCAAGCGGATGTATACTTTGAGAGGTAAATACATATAATTTGATGTGTTTTATTATTTTGTACTTTAAGTAATATTAGAATCAAATTTAATTAAAACCTAACATTTTGGATGTAGGTATCTTCGTAATTTGAAATTGAATGTTAGAAACAATGCAAAAGTTGAATGTTTAATTTACAATACATATTTAGTAGAAGAAGCATCATTATTTGGTTCTTATTATTTTGAGGATCATGTCAATACAAAGAATATAAATGTGTCACAGAATTATGAAGGTCATGTGATGGTAGAAGATGATTCTGTGGACAAACTATCTATCTTCAAGCACTCTGGAAAAACATTTGGAAGAGCAATGAAAAGATGTATGACAAATGAAGAGTACATAGCAACCCGAAGCTATGTTTTACTTAATTGTGAGAATGTTGCACCATATATTGAGTATGTATACCCAAAATGGTTTTAGGTTTAATCATATTTTCATTTTATCTTTAATAGGAATTATTAAAAATTGATATATATTTTTTCTCTCTTTTTATATTTGTGTAGTATTTATGTTAAGCAGTTAAAATATAGGCATCTAGCAATTTCCAGTAATGATGTTGATTATACGCTAGAAACTAAATTTGTGAATTGGTTAAAAAATTATGTGAGACTTATGAAGTTTTATATTTTTGAATTATTTAATTTATTAGTATCTTTTATTTGTTAATATCATTTTTCTAATTTATGTCACAAGCAATTGATCCTTCAAATGGAGATTCAAATATTTTTATCCAGAATCTAAGTAAAGGCCCGTTTAGATATGTGACAACCTATCCTGAGTATTTTTTTAATGGATATAAATTTCACACAATCAGGCACATTTCTTCTAAAACAACAATGAATAGTGGTGTATGCATTAAAGGCTCGGGTTATAGTGCAGATGAGATTGATTATAATGGTCAACTCAAAGAAGTTATTGAGTTGGAGTATCCTGGACATGAAAATAACAGGATTATATTATTTAAGTGCAAGTGGTTTGATCCTACACGAAATGTGGGCACAAAGATTCATTCAGATTATAAGCTAGTGGATGTTAACCATAAACACAGATATAATCGATATGAGCTATTTATTATGGCAGCTCAAGCCGCTCAGGTATATTATTGTACATATCCGAGTTTATCTCGTGATAAGAGAGATTGGTGGGCGATTTACAAAATCAAAGCTCAATCAAAATTTGAAGTACCAACATCGTAACAAAGAAGTGCAGACTTAGAAATTGCACCGACATTCCAGGAAGATGACATAAATAATATTGAGCCTTTGAAGTAGATGAAGATCCATAAAATTTATGTGACTCAAATGGCGGCACAATAGAAATTGAAGATGATCAATTTCTATCTGAAGATGAGTTTGAACTTCTATCGGAATCAAATGAAATATCAGAAGATCCATTGGAGGATGACAGTGATGCCGATAATTAAATTGTTATAATTTTATTATAAATTTTAACTATTAAAGACTTTTTATATTTAGTTGAAATCTATCGGTATGTTTTATTTGAAAATGTATGCTTGTTTATCATATCTCTATTTTTTGTTCTATGTTTTATTTTGTACAGCAGATGGCGCCTAAAGGATGTGGCGGTGGTGGAGGTGGATGTAGACACAGAAATGAACCAAATTAATCTAGTATGTTACATCATGTTGCAGAATCAGTACCATATCATAGCCACCATATTTAGTCTTCAACATCACAATAACAATCTTCATTTATATCACCATCACTATCATTGAGACCTCTACTATCACCTTTATCAGATGTAAGCGCACCACCCAATGTGCTTTCTGCACCTATTTTTGATTCATCTCTATCTTCTACGCCACATTTTACACCGATTGTTCCCCCATTTATAATACCAACAACATCATCAAATGTCGTGCCTTTTTCTACAGTTAGTGTAAAGTTAGAAATTGAGATTGTGGATGAGAGGTAAAAGAAATATGTAAAAAAGACTTGAAAAAAAATTTTGATGTTACTATCAGTGGTTTTTTTATATTGTTATGATTTGCTTGTTTATAATGTTATTTATTTATTTGTACAGTTTTATTCCATCTCACAAGTATTCGACTATAATTACAAATGCTTTCAAGAAAATGGATGATTCAAAGCTTTCTCCTGAAAGAAAGTTTCTGAATCGACAAAAGAGTCATATTTTAATGACTTTTAGGTAAAAATAACAAAACAAAAGTATTTAAAAATAATTATCTAATTACTTAACTTTTATGTTGGTTATTATTCAAGTAGTAAATAATTATGTTCTTATTGTTAATATAAATTCTTTTGTCATTTTTATATTTATAGAATCAGTGCATATGGGCACTCAAATTTGATGGAAAGATAAAGTCATTATGAGAGATCAAGCTGCTCAACGGTATTCTGATTTTGTTCATAAATTAAAGAAAATGAAAGAAAGGCCTGATTTTATATCCAAGGAAGACTGACATGAGTGGCTTAATTATTGAGAGGAGTCATATGTGAAGAAAAAAATCATATATTGCTAGTAAAAATCGACGAAGTGAGGTAGCTGGACTAGGTACAAAAATCTGTCGACACACTGGAGGTTCAAAGTCGAGCATTGAGCACACTCGAGATTTGGTACAAATTTAAAATTCTAAACATTTCTATATTTTGTGGGTGTCCTAATAGTCCAATAAATAAAATCTCTGCATGGTTTTATTAATTTTGTTAAATTTTTTTATTATTTGTTTTTTTATGACTTAATAAAAACTATTCTAGGCTGGAAAATTGGGTCGAGATCTAAATTTTTATAAGATTTTCAGGAAGATGCATGTAAAGAAAGTGGATGGTCATTATGTTGACAACAAGTCTCAGATGATTGCTATAAAAAATTATTATATTAATTAGATTTTATAAAACTATAGTACATTATGAAAATTATTTTGAATGCAAAATATTTATTTTATTTTTTGTATATCTAGAATAGTTTTTTTCTCTATTTTATCTCAGGACCTAATGGAGGAATGTGTGACAGCTGCTCATCAACAAGTTGAGGATTCTATGGATCTTCAACCAATTGACTATGATCCTATTTATTTGGAGACAATAAGAGGTCGAAAGAAGTAGTGAGTGTATAGAATCGGCTCTAAGGGAGTGGCATTTTATTATAGCAGCCGTGCTTCTAATTCATATGTCTTAGTAATGGTTGATGAGGCAATCGAACAACAAGCACTGGAAACAAATAAATATATTGTAGTTATGGAGACCGAAATGAAAAAGAATGATGAGCAGATAACTAATTTGATGGAAGAAATGTAAGAAATTAAAGAAATGAATTATGAGATGAAAGAAATTAAAAATATAATGCAACAGCAGATGTCCTATATGGAGTCACAACTACGAATCCTCACATGAGATGCTAGCATTCCCTACAAATTATAAGGATGATTGAGTATGAGAATTATTTTTGAACTGTTATTTATTTTTGTCTATGTGTAGCAAATAATTATGATATTTTTTTGTAGATTTCAATTTTTATTATTCAGGTTTTATTCTTTGCTTTTCCGATTAACCAAATTATGAATCTTTGTGGGACACATAATGTGAGACAAAAGAAAAATCCTGATTCAAAGCATTTAGACATTACCAAAGTCCTTCCAATGCTTGGGTCCCATATTTACCGATTTCAGCTTTATCAAAAAGAGGACTAGCTTATCTTATCTTTATTATTCTAAAAACATTTTATTTTTGCACTCTCTTTATCTCTAAACATAATTGCTGGACATCTTTTAGATTTTTGTTGAAGCTGTATGACAATCAACTTTAATTTGTGTTTGTTCATGTCTATAATATTTGTTTTTATATATCTATGAATATGTTTTTGTGTCTCTTAATTTTTTGGGTAGAGTTTTAGCATATTATAGGTATGTAAAAGCCTATTTTCAGCAGTGGTAGTAGTGGTAGTGATGACATCGGTGGCAGCAAAAGCTGCAAGCGGCGGTGGTGGCGGCAACTGAGGAAGCAGTGACAGCGGCGATAGTGGTGGAAGCAACCGCAACAGTGGCAGAGGCGACATCAGTGGCAGAGGTGACATCAGCGGCAATAGTGGTAGCGGCGGCGGCGGTGGTAGTGACAGCAGTAGTGGCGGCGGCGAGGGCGGTAGAAGCAGCATCGGCAGCTGCGACAGCACCGGCAATGGCAGCAGCTATAACGGTAGCGGCAGTGGCAGTGTAGAGCTGTCAATCACGCCAGGCCGACCAGGCCCGGCAGGAGGCACGGCACGGTTCGGTCGTGCCTGGGCCGGCCCGACACGAGAAAATTCTGTGCCCGGGCCCGTGCCGTGCCCGGGTAAGGCACGAGCCGTGCCGTGCATGACCTGCCACGGCACACCAAAATGGGTTCGTCCCGTGTCGGGTGTCCCCCGAGTTCAACCCCCTTGCTTTGCCCCTCCCGCAAAAAAGACCACGGGTCGGGTATGATTGGACCCGACTCGCGGTCCCCCGAGGCCCGAACAGACCCAATTCCTCCTCCCCCCCCAACAGGAAAAAAAATTAATAAAAAATTTAAATTTAAGCCGTTGGATCTCACCTACAACGGCTAGGGGGCAGAATCCAACGACCCTCATGATTCTGCCCCCTAAAAAATTAAAAAAAAATTTAAAAAAAATTTAAAAAAAATTACCTTTTAAAAAAAATAGTTTCTTTAATCTATAAAGTCCACCCCCCCTCTCTTTAATATTTATATTTTTCATAAGCATATTTTCTCTCTAATCGCTCATTTTCTTTCTCAAAAATCTTGTTCTTCTCTCTCGGGACGTAGGATTTCGGCATTCGGCTTAGATTTCGGGAATCTCAACTTGAGTTTTGAATTTTGAGCTTGACTGTGGTGCACCATGCATGTGACCGACCTCACTGCTTTTACCGGGTAATTTATTTTATGTTTTTTTTATTCTCTATCTCTCTCTCTAGTTTCTCTCTCTATACCAAAAATAGAAAATATTAAAATCAATCTTATAGTCTCTAAATAACTATTCTGAATAACAAAAATCCTAAAAAAGACAAATACTAATGAAACATATTTAAATCTAGAAAATGAAAATATTAAACAAAGGTCTAACTTCTAAGGCTGCTGAAACTTTGGTTTCTTCAGTCGTCTCAACCCAAACTTCTAAAAAACAAAAAACTAGGAGAACTTCTGTAGTTTGGACTCATTTTAATATAATAAAACAAAGAAATATTAGGGGTGAGGAACAAGAAATGACCTAGTGTAAATATTGTGTGTGACTTTTAACATGTAAGAGTTTGTTTGGGACTAGGCACCTTAAGAGGTATGCCGAATTATGCACCAAAAATATGGTCCATTAGATCCTAGGCAAACCCAACTTGACACTGTATTTTTTGAGACTGGATCGAGTTCAGTCTCAAAGTTTACTCCCTTCATATACTCCAGTGAGTTGGGTAGGGACGGGATGACCATACTTATCATATTGATGGGTCTTCCGATCAGATTTTGGAAAGATTCACGGGTAGTGTATATCATGCATACATATTTTCAGCTTGCTTATTGTATGATTCCTAGGTCCACATCTAGGAATGACATATATAAGTTAGAAAAACAAAAAATAATTAATGAATTTATGACATATAGTGGAGTGGTGTCCGTGGCGTCTGATATCTGGACAAGTCACGATGAATCATCTTATGCATGTCTCACCAGCCACTATGTAGATTCTAACTGGACTATGAATAAAAAAAATTTTAGGATTCTCTGAGATTCTTCATCCTCGTGATGGCCCGACCATTTTTGAGTGTATGATGAAAATCTTTAGGGAATATAAAATTCAAAATAAAATTTATAGTGTCACATTCAATAACGCATCTAATAATGGAGTAGCGATCAACATGTTTGTTAGGAATATTAGAGACGCACCATTAGGAGAGATTTTTCATGTCAGATGCATGTGTTACGTGATTAACTTGATTGTTCAAGTGGGTATGAAGGTGTGTTTCCCCGTGTTGGATAATATACGTAATGCACTAAAATATATTCGCACTCCTCGCAGACAACAAGAGTTTGATAGTCTCTATTTGTCTACGAATCTTAAGAAGAAGAAATTCCAATCGGGTGTGAGACATCGTTGGAATTACACGTACCTGATGTTAGAATCATGTGTTGGATATGAACATGTGATATCCGACTACGTCAATAGCAAGAGTGATGAACTTTTATTGACGACACTGACTGAGCTTTAAGAATTTTATTTATGAAATTTCTGAAAATTTTTTATGACACGACGAACATGTGTTCGTCGATTTATACGCCCACTACTTGTATTGCACTCCGGTGCATATGCAACATTAGTAGCATGTTTAGTAAGTATCGAGCTGACCCGACACTCAGCTATATGGTTGTAGAGATGGAAACCAAGTAGTTGAAGTACTGGTCCACCGTTCCATCTCTTTATTGCCTCGCTGCATGCATGGACCCTAGGGTTAAGGTGGAAGGGGTATAAAACACCCTGACCTACATTTCCTCGTGCATGAACCTGGAAGAGCCACCTTAAGGGTTCATTCACGAGAAGTTGACTGACCTGTTCATATACTACGATACTAAGTATGGTGGTGGTGGTAGTGAGACTGTTATTACGGACATTGATACATTGTTCGGAGATGATGATTTTTCCATTCAGCTAGCGAGGGGGAAACGTAGGGGTGGACCATCACATAGGAGCGAGCTTTCTCAGTACTTAGATACCTTTTGCTGCTCAATCCTATCACATTCTGATACTAAGAATCTTGATATATTACATTGGTGGAAATCATACGAGTCCACCTTTCCCGTGCTATCTAGGATGACACGGGATCTACTGACTCCTCCGGTGTCGAGCATAACATCATAGTTTGCTTTTTTTGTTGCAGTGAACGTGATTTCGGATAGGAGATTGAGATTACGTCCAGATATTGTTGAGGCCTTGGCTTGTTTGAAGGATTGAGAGGATTTGAGGTTTATCATCCATGATCGTGCTGGAGCTGGGACATGGACAAATACTGCAGCCGCATCCACTGCGATAACGGAGGAATTGATTGCTGATGATGATGATCCATATGATACTGATCTTGATGTTGCGGCTGATGATGCTCATGATATGTCAATTGACGATTGATGATGATCTACTAATTTTTGATTTCGATGTTTTGTTTTTTTATTGATTGTACGCTTTATTTATACGTTATGTTGAAACTGTAATTTGTTTTGTTCGGACCTTCGGTATCAAATGGTTGATTGGTCATTTTTCATTTGAGTTGCTAATGTTTTTTTTAATTTTTATTTTTTTTAACAATATGTATTGATTTATTTATTTTTTTGTTTTAATTTTTCATTTAAAAATCTATAACTATATTATATAATTCTAATAAAATTTAACTAATTTTATATTACATTATAAACAAAATTTTAAACTTAGTTATTTTAATAAATTTTAACATTTTTCATATTATAAATATATAATATTATACATTATCTATAATTATATATATAATTTAATAATTTGAATAAATAAAATAAAAATAAAAATAAAAATAAAAATAAAAATAAAAATAAAAATAAAAATAAAAATAAAAATAAAATTTTTTACTGGCCCGTATGGCCAGGCGACATCGGCAGTAGTAGTGGCAGCAGCAACGGCAGGGACAGTGGCAAAGGTAGCGGCAATAATAGCAACAACAGCAGCAGTGGTAGCAGCATTGGCATTGGCAGCGGCATCGACAATGGTAGCAGCATTGGCATTGGCAACGACATCGACAGTGGTAGTGGCAGCGGCAACGGGAGTAGCTGCAACGACAACAAATGTGGTATATACGTACATATATAGTCAGTATATATACATACATATAATACTACAGTATTTTATGTACATATATACTGAGTATATATATGTACTCAGTATATAAGTACACATAATTCTATAATTTATATGTACATATACTACAGTAATATATGTACGAGTGAAATGCTAGTATATATGTACATATTTACTGCATCGATATATATTTACCTAAACATAGTTTTTTTTTATATTTTGATTTGATTTGGTGGTTTAAATTTTGTACAAATATGGTACAATATTGTTTCCCATACGAAGCTTATATAAGTGAAGACATATTTCAACAAACATTATGCACCGTGACTCGGATAGCATTTTTGCAGTGGGAAGTTGGTGATCGGAGGAGCAGAGGGAGAGAAAACAACGTCAATGCATTGATAGATTATACTTTATGCACAATCGGTCGATACATTGATTAATAAGATGTAATATATTTTTTGTTATTTGTTTGTTTTAATTTTTTAAAAATATTATATTAGAATAAGTTATTAATAAATTTTAATTGTTTAATTTAAAAGTTTCATTTATAGTTTCTGTTTTTATAAAATTTAATATAAAAATATAAAATTATTTATTTAAATTTTTGTTGAAACTGTATGACAATCAACTTTAATCTGTGTTTGTTCATGTCTATTTTAACTATTTTTATATATCTGTGAATATGTTTGTGTTTCTACCAATTTTTTGGGTAGTGTTTTAGCATATTATAGGTATGTAAAAGCCTATTGTTAGCATCGGTAGCTTTGGCACCGACGATAGTAGTGGTAGCTGCAGCAGCGACGGTAGCAGCGGTAGCTGTGGAAATGGCAGTGATGGCAATGGTGGCAGTGGTGCCAGAAATGGTAGTGGCTGCAGTGGCAGTGGCGGCTGCACCGACAGTAGCTGCAGCGACAGTAGCGGCAGCGACAGTGGCAGCAGCATTAGGGGCGGCATCGGCAACGAGAGCAGCATAACGGCAACAAATGTGGTATATACGTACATATATAGTTAGTATATACGTACATATAATTCTGTAGTATTTTATGTACATATATGTTGAGTATATACGTACTCGGTATATATGTGTGCATAATATTGTAATTTATATATACAAATACTGCAGTAATATATGTATGAGTGAAATGCTAGTATATATGTACATTTTGCAGCAGTAATATATTTTTATCAAAACATAATTTTTTTTAATTTATTTTGATTTGATTTAGTGGTTTAAATTTCTTACAGCTGTGGTACTGCATTGTTTCACATACAAAGCTTGTATAAGTGAAGGGTGTTTTCAACAGACATGAAGCACCGTGACTCGGACAGCTTTTTCACTACAGAAAGTTAGTGATCAAAGGAGAGAAAGCAACGTCAATGCATTGATAGATTATACTTTATGCACGGTCGATAGATACATTGATTACTAAGATGTAATATAATTTTTGTTATTTTTTAAATTTATTTAAAAAATTGTATTAAAATAAGTTATTAAATGAATTTTTTTGTTTAATTTTAAATTTTCATTTATAGTTTCTATTTATTAAATTTAATATAAAAATATTAAATTATTTAATTAAATTTTAGTTTAAGTTGTATCACAATCAACTTTAATTTGTGTTTGTTCATGTCTATAATAATTATTTTTATATATCTGTGAAAATATTTGTGTATCTTTGAATTGTTTGGGTAGAGTTTTAGCTTATTATAGATATGTAAAAACTTATTATCCGCAGTAGTAGCAGCAACAATGATGGCAGTAGTGACAACGGTGGCAATGGTGGTGGCGGCAGTAGTGGGGGTTGCAGCGACGGCAGTAGCGGTGGCAGCAGCGGCGACAATAGCCACGGTAGTGGTAGTAGCAGTGGCATCGATGGTAGCGGCAGCTGTGGCATGCAGTAGCATCACCGGCAGCGGGGGCAGACGCCAGCGACGTCAGGGATAGTGGCAGCATTGGTGGCAGCGGTGATAGCGGTGACAGTAGAGGTAGTGGCGGCAGCGGCGACAACAACAGTGTTATTGGCAGCGACAGCGACAATGGCAGTAGTGGCAGGAGTGGCAGCGGGAGCAGCAGCAACAACACCAAATGAAGTATGTACGTATGAATAAAGTCAGTAAATACATACATATAATACTGTAATATTTTATGTATTTATATATATATATATATACTGAGTATATTTGTACTCAGTTTATATGTACACATAACATTACTATTTTTATGTACATATACTGCAGTAATATATGTACGAGTGAAATGCTAGTATATATTTACATATATATTGTAGAATTATATATGTATCAAAACATAACTTTTTTTTAATTTGACTCAGTGGTTTAAATTTCTTACAGATATGATACCACATTGTTCCTCATACAAAGCTTTTATAAGTGATCGGATTTTTCACTAGGTATTACATGTCGTGACTCGGACAGCTTTGTCAAAGTAGAAAAATGATGATCAGAGGAGTAGAGGGAGAGAAATCAACATCAATGAATTAATATATTATACTTTATGCACTGTCGGTAGATACATTGATGAATAAGAAGAAATAAAATTTTGTTATTTTTTTATTTCAATTATGTAACATATTAAATTAGAATAATACATTAAATGATTTTATTTTTTGTTTATTATAAATTATTTATAGTTTCAATTTTTATTCAATTTGATATAAAAATATTAAATTATTTAATTAAAAAATTTTAAAATAATTTGAATTCTGAAATTATTTTTGAAATTAAAATACCTAGGAAAAAAATCCCTTGCTAAATTTGAAAGGGAAAAATCCCTTGCTAATATAGTTAGGGAATTTTCCATAGCTAATTTAGCTAGGAAAAATATTAAAATTGGTGATGGATTTTCCATTGCTAAATTTATTTAGATAGTGACTATTTCTATCACTAAAATTTATAGACCAGCACTTTAGCTTGGGAATCTTTCATCGTTATTTTCGTTTAGTGATGGAAAATCTCATTTAGCTTGCTAATTTAGTTAGGAAATTTGTCTTTTTTAGCAAGAGATTTTTCCATCGCTAACTTTTTAGCTAGGGATACTTTCCGTCACAAAATTTTAGCAATAAGAACTTTAGATAGGAAACTGATTCGTCGGTAATCTATCGCTATGCCCCATTTAACGATAGAAAATACTCATTTAGCTAGGGAATTGTCCCTAGCTATATTAGATTTTTCTTGTAATGAAAAAAACAGAGAAAATAATTATGAGTGGACTATCATTAGGAAGAGTCTAATAGTTGATAACCATCTTGTATGTCAATATAATATTTGAGCATTTCCACAACAATCTTACCTTCATTTTATACAAGCTCAATAATATCCAAACTATTTAAATAAGTCATCTTGTATAATGGAATGCACCAACCCAAAAATATAAAATCTTACATAAAACTCAATCTTATACTCTCAACAAGAGCAACAATTGACTGATAGTTTGTTGATCAAATTATCTACACAACCCTTATTTGATTGATATCTCGACAAAAAGTCCATCTTACTACTTGTACATTTAGTATACTTATGGAACATATTAGAAAAGAGACCCTCATTTAATAATGTTTTGAGACTTTGCCTAATCTTAAAAATTAGATAACATAACAAGTCATAACAATCTTTAGTTTTAACAATATCATGACTTTTTCTCCTACCATGACTTTTTAGTGATCCAATCTTCATAGTCACATCTATAAAAGTTGTTATTTCTTTTTGCATGTTAGCCTCTGCCACTTTTTATTTATGAACATCATGAATAATAGTATTGGTTTCTTTTTTTTCTTCAAGTACATCATCAATTGGTAGTGGAACTTCATCCTCTTATAAAATTTTTATAGTCTCAAGAGTCTCCTCAATGATTCATTAATGTAATTCACATAGAAATCTTGCAGTATCAGCAACATCTTTCGCAACTTCATAGCAACATGTCTCTTGTTCTATTTTTGTCATGACTTTGAAGAAATAGTACAACATCATAGCAAGTTTCATCATCATGGCTTACTTCAACATTTTTTGTTCTAAAATTACTTCTAATTTTTCAAATTCTCCCTCTTCTTTGAGCCAATAATTGTGTAGACAATTCTTTTATCTAAATTTTAGATCATATCTTTTGGCTGTATGCGTGAGGCTATCTATTTTCTAGTTGTTTTTCTCATTATAATATATAATTTATATGCTTTTATGCATGTTTAACTTTATTTATTATTAGCCTACATGAAGAATAAAATTTTCTTTCACATTAATCAACATCTATGATCAACAAGGAATATGAGTCTTTATCCATGTCAAATACCACAAAGTTAGAATGATATATTGACTTTCAGCTTTTTGAAGATAATAAAGAATCTATTAAATTTCTCATTTAGCTTTTCTTATCTAAATTGTTGTAAAAAGGAGATTAGGTTGGAGAATTTATTGACCTTTTACATAATCATTATTCAACATGTCATCTTTCTATTCATTATTTTGGTTCATCTGTATCTCCTCATCAAATTTCATTTCTTTAGGTACTACTAGTAGTATAAGTTGGGCAATAGATTTTGGCAATGCTACAACTTCAGAAAATGTCACGGCATTGAATGTCATGACACTAGATTTTTCCATTTTGGATGTCACAACATTGTCTGTGACAACATCATTTTGTACATCAGCTTCCCCTTTATATTTTTCTGATATTTTTTGCCTTTTTATTTCTCTACCACTTTTGAGTGTTATAGACATACATCTCTTTGGATTTATATTAATATTGCTTGGTAATCCAATGATACCTTTTCTCTTTAATTATTAGAACTAGTTGTCCAAATTCATTTTTTAATAGTCTTTATTATCATGTTTGTGTGATGTATCATTATTTGCATCCATTCCACTTTGTTCTTTTACACATCATTTCTCCTATTTGTCTCCAATAGTAGCACAATGATACTCTCTTCAAATGATGGTTTGTCTACTTCATTTGGTTGGTTATAATTAAAACTTAAAGCTCCTTACATTTGGTATCTTGTCAAATTTCTTCCAAATCTAGCATCCTTGGCTCCATTAGCTTCCACTTAGTTCTATTTTGTTAATATTGTTTAATATTCTACTACATATTTCTTTGGCTTTCATATGATAAACTCTTATAATTTCTTACATTAGAATGATAATTTTTATGGACATTATTATTGAGTTTGAAAATATACCATCTAGTTTGTAGAATATTAGCTTTTTTAACTTGATAAATTAGATCAAAACTGGCAACTTCTTATGGTTTCAAAATTATCATTTCTCTCACACTATGAATTTTGCCATGTTGGGCTTAAAACTTGTTGAAAATAACATCTTGCTTCACCTCCCTCACTGTTAGTCTATCTAACTTTAATATTCTAGCTTGTTTCATTCCACTTAATCTTTTATTCAGAGTTGGTAGTTATTCTTGGCTAGTTATTCAATAAGAAAATGAGTCTCTTTAGATGACTGACTTGTTCATGATAGAACTACTTGAAGCTATATTAACTATGAACCTCATCATATAGTTTAGACCATCATAGAATGTTTGGACGTGAGACTATATCTTGAATCCATATTATGGGTACTATTGTGATTTTATTATAGTGCCTAATTTTATTGGTTAGGTAATGTCTCGAATATTCAATATTAAGAATATCTCATCAATAAAGATCCATAATTATATAGGTCATACAAGTAGTAAAAATAACGTTTGTTCATATATCGATTACATAGAGATTATATCAGTAGTTTAGTCAACCAATAGTTAGACAACATAATTTTAGTAAATGAGATAATCAAGAATTTTGGTATGACTCTTAGATATTAAGGTTTATCCACTTAATTTATGTGATACATGTTTAAATAATTTGAGTTTTTTGGGTTTGTATATAGAATGAAGGCTGTGTTGTTATGTAATGATCATTTGCTCTAATAGCATACAAGGTGATTATCATAATTGAGTCCATCTCATTGATAGTCTTCTCATAGTTGTCCATTTGGTACTTCATCATCGAGATAAAAAATCATCTTTCCTTGAGAGTCATTCATAAGTTCATATTTTTTATATAACTTATCAACTTTCCCTGATAGTTAATTCATATATGCATTCTTATTCTCTGGTTTTAAGTATCATAAGGGCAAGAACTAATGTGATTTATAAGTATTTGTACTTTCATCTTCATAAACATCATACTTATAAATTTAACATATAAGTTTTATTGGTGAAAAACATATGAGTGAAGAAACTCAAAAGATTATCACCAGCTTGTGAGTTATAATATACTTACACGTGCCCCATGAATTACCTATCATCATTCTTCATTATGATGATGTGACTTCCATACTAAATATGAAATCCTTAGGAGAATATTCTATAAAATATCAATCTCAATTGAGAACTAGTTCTTATAAGACATGTACAATATATTGGCATGTAAAATCATTCATGCTTTTGACTTCATGAGTATCATACTCACAAAGATTAACATACCAAAATGTTGAGTTTAATGTACAAGTTTATCTCATGAATCATAGTTAGAAGAATTATCACTTTCTTCCTGCCATATGTGCAAGTGAGCCTCATGATTTACTTGTCACTATCCACCACAATAATATATAAAAATCTATAAATAGTCAAATCTCTAATTATGTAATTATTTTATCCATCAATTTCTATTCTATAATATAAATCGAATATATTTATTAATCTCAAATTTATATTGTACATCACATAAAAAAATTTATACAAATCATACACCTCAATTTATCATAATATTGGAGAGAGAATTATGAGATACAAGAAAAAAATTCTTGTGAAACTCAGATTCCCAATGATAGAACTCATGAGAATCTAGGATACAAACCTTAATCTCATATTATTTTGATTGATTTTCCTATATCAATCCTAAAAAGGGAGGAGGTTTTATAGTCACGCCCATCAACTCTAGATTTAGTTTATTTTTTGCATCCATTACTTGCTTTTCCATCCTATAGAGAGTGAAAAAATCTCCTTTATGATTATTTTCTATGTTGACTTTATGTTTGGTGCTTGAAGAAGAAGATGATGATCTTTTTGAATCTATTCTCTTTTCTCTTTTATACTTTGATATTTTTGTATTTCTTCAAGTAGAAAATCATGGCCTTCAGAAGATGCTATGACTTTGACCTCATCTCTCGAGCTCAAGATCTCAACTATAGAAAGTGGTTTTGGCTCTAGAATGTGTCATGATCTTACTAAAACACTAAGTTGTAGAAATGGGAAGTGTTCATGACTTGGGAGAATTATATTTGTAATATAAAGTCATGATGCTGAGAATGACTGTGATTTTTCCACTGGTCTCTCATTCATCATATGGTTGTGGTATTATGAATGATCATGGTGTTTGGAATGACCTCTTATCTATATAGTATGGTCATGATAATGGTGAATGACTATGATGTTTGGAATGGTCTTTCTTGTACATAACATGGCCACAAACAATGAGAATGGCTATGACATAAAGAATGATCTCTCTTGTACATTAAATGACCACGGTGCTACGAATGACCATGACTTTAGACATGACTTTTCTCATATATCTAATGGCCATGGTGCTGTAACGAGCCATTGTGTTGGTAATTAGCCCAAATATATGTCATGGCTTTGCTTTCTCAAGAGGAAAAGAGTCACAACCATGTGCAATTCTCCATGGTCATGACTCATTCACCATTACCATGACCATTCTTTTTACAAATCTACTCAAGTAAATGTCATCTATAATATTTTGTGGGTAAATATCATGACACTAGATAATTATCATATCTTTGGCCTAAATAGTTTTGCCTTTATTATTTTCTATAGCTTAAAAGGCATAGTTTTATAAAAATGCTATGACTCCGACTTAAGAATTCAAAGTCTTATTAAAGATAACATTGAGGCACTAAGAAGTGGCATGACTTTTAGTACCAATAGATAACTTTGCTACTTCAACATGAAATTAATGTCAAAATTATTTAATTATTACAAGATAAATATGGCAATGACTATATGATAATATTGTAACTAGAAAGAATATATTACATAGTTAAAGGAATATGCTAATGAGATAGTTAAGTTATGGCATATAAAAATTACTAAAACAAATTTAAAATAGTTTTAGCTAAGAATGAATATTAAAATTGCTCGATAATTCATAAATTACCAAGTAGCCTAATGCCTCTAAAAATATATTATTTTCATGATTATTCTTCAAAATCTATCAAAACTTAAAATTCATAAAAATGATCCAATTATGTGTCACTCTCATACTTACAAAGTATCTAATAGAATCAAATTACTTAAGAATATTTAGTAATTTGAATACCAAATAAGCACCTCCTTAGTAGATTTTTGAATTGATCACAAGTATCATATAAGGTCTCTTGCTCCTATTGTCTAAATGGGCTGATTTTCATCCTCACTTATGAAGTATTTTGAGGTGAAAAAATTTTAATTTGAAAAGCATGCACAAGTTTATCCCAAATTTAAATAAATCCTCGAGATAAGTATTGAAACTAGCTTCTTAACTTTTCCCTGAAAAAAAAATAGAAATATTCATAACTTTATCACATTCAGGCTAGCTCCATTCTTCTTGATAGTGTTACACAACTCCAAAAAGTTATGACATGAATATTTAGATCTTCTGAAATTTGTACACTATACTAATATTTTGCAACAAAGCTACAAGGCTAGGCTTCAACTCAAAATAATTTATATGTATTATTTGCTTTCAGATTCTAGAGCAGGTATCTATTAATATTGGCCTCCAATAATCTCCTATGGTTCTATGGAGAATAAGATATTGAATAGCTTGCTTGGCACCTCCTTGTTTTTTCTCACAGTTGCCACCACCTTCCATGCTTGCTATCTCATCTCTATATCTCAATATTTGACTTCGTGTTCTCTCAATATCTGAGTCCATGTGCTAGCTCAGTCCAAGATCTTAATTTCATAAATTTTTGTGGCTAAAATAAATAAATATACAAACACAAAAAATAAAAATTAAACAATAATAGATATCCAATCAATTAAAAATAAAATTACACCTTTTGAAAGATATTTATGTCAACTCAAGTTAGTCAATCAAATAAAAAATAATTCCTAGTAATTGTGCCAAAAATGTGTTGCAACTTAATTATAGTATCAAAACTTAATTTCTATAGCATATCACCAAAAGTTTATTAGAAAATTATATATGTATAATAGAAATTAAATATATTGATTCTATAGGAATTATATGAGTAATTTTATCAACTAGTGAATAACTACTGCTTAAGTTGAGAAGATAAACTTGGGTTTCGAATAGAAACTCAAATTATGTGGATAATTTTTCTTTCTTGTGTATGATGAGTTTTTCTTTAATATCGTGTCATTGTCCTGCCCTTTCCCACTGCTATGACTTTAAAATGAATTAGGTTTTAGTCATGGCCCTAACAAAAATGACATGACTTTTCACACTTCCATGACTTCTCATTTAAAAAGAAAGTCATGACATAGTTTGAGTATCGTAACTTCATTCTACTTACAACAAAGCTATGACTGAGTTTGAATGCCACAATTTCATTTCAATGCCTATTTTATAGAAGTGTTAATAATGTATGTATACATTCATAACAAAAAAAATAAAAGATTTTATTACATGATACGTGTAAAAAGTAAAACCTTGGGTTGTCTCCCAAATAGTGTTATGTTTAATGCCCATAGATAAGTATATTTTTGGGTCGAATTTCCTCATTGTCGATCTTAGTTATCTATGCTATTTTTCCCATATAATCTTTTCTTTCCATTATCCTTATACCCTCTCTGTCGATCAATGATGCTGAGCTAATTATATACAAACTTCTTTTCTTTCTTTTGATAGTCATATCAAAAAATTTCATTGCTCCTTCAAACCCCCTATGACTTTGTTCCTCATCAGTCTAGTAATGATGGACACAACTTTTCTAGTATCACAACTTTATACTACACTCCAACCTCAATCATGCCTTTGTTTTGTTCATATTTCTTTTTGACCTTATTTCCCTCCATGTCATCCTCATAGATTGTTAAACCTATGGGAGGAGTAACTTCTAAAATCATGCCTATATCTTCAAGTTTCACTACATCTATTTATTCATTCATTCTTCTTTCACATCATTATTCTTTTTAGTCTTTGTCAATAATGCTGAATTATTATCTTTAAATGATGGTTTCTCTGTTCAGTGTGTATATTCATATTGTGATGGTTATTCTAGACTTCCATATAATAGACTTTCTTGACTTTGAGTGCAAGGATGATAGTACAAATGAAAATCTTTGTTCGGTCTAAAATATCACCCATTGTTTTGAAATGAATTCATTTTTTTAGCATCTAAATTTTTGGGTCCAGATATTTGAACTTAGTTTTAGAAATTTTACTCATGTGATTTGTGGTAGGTACAAAACAAACAAAAAGAAAAGTCTAGAACAAAATATAATAATAATTATGTCAACTTAAGTCATTTAATCAAATTATAATAAAATAATTTTTAGTAGCAATGCCAAAAACTTATTATAACTTTGTGAATATGTCAAAATTATTATTAATTGATATGATCCCAAAATCTCATTGGGTAAGAATCTCTAGTCCAACATAGCTTTACAAATATATGAGTCATATAAGTAATAAAATAAATATAAATTCAGATATCAATCCTACATGAATTTATAGATTGTTTGACTAATCAATAGTGAACTAATGACTACATGGGTTAAATTGATGTACATGGTCTTCAAAAAGATACTCAGATACTAGAGTTGGCTTACGTCCTTATGTATGATGATGTTTCTTTAGTATTTGGTCAATATTAAGTTCAGTTGTCAGGTGAAAGATATATTGATATGAAAAATGCTCATGTGCTCTCTTGGCATACAAGTTGACTATCATCATTGAACTATCACTACCGATAATGATGCCATCAGAATTATCTCCTTGATATTTTAATACCATAGTAACATGTCATTTTTGTGCAATAGTCATTGTCATATCTATACATTTTAGGCAATACATTAACAATTATTGATGATTACTTTGAATGTTATTCTCTAATCTCTAATTATTTTAAAGATGCAAAATAATGTGGTACTAAATATATTTATGATTTTGACTTAGTTTGTACCATACTCACAATAATTAAACATATTTTCTCATAGATCTCACATATGAAAGTTATTTAAAATGGAAAGACTTGTAGGACTATTACCACCTTATTAGTCTCCCCCACCCGTGTATGTCTCATGGCATAATGTAACTATCTACCATATTTGATATATGAATTCTATACTATAATAAAATTCTTAGGTTAGATATTCTACTTAACCTTCATGTTATATGGATATTAGTTTTTATAGAAAGTACATAATGGATTATTCTTAAATACATTCATACTTTCAGTTTTGTAAATGATATACTTGCATTAATGAAACTTAACTCAACTTTGGGTCTTTATACATTAGTTTATCTTATATATTATGATTAGAAGGGATACCACTTCCTACTTTTTATATCACATGAATGTGTTCCATGATTTATATGTCACCATCTAACATGACCGATATGCATAAGCCTATGTATTCATAAAAACTCTAAATTTAAGTTTTAATTTGCATTAATATTCATCAATATCCAAACACAAAAATAAACTCATAATTTAATTAATTCACCATAACATAATTCATTCACAAATCCTAGATATCAATTTAGTAGGACATTAGAGAGGAAATCACATGAAATGTGTCGAGAGATATATTGTAGATTTGAGGATTCCCAATGAATACTCAAGTCAAAATCTAAGTAAATATTTCTAATTCTAATCAAATAAGGTTATTTGTATTCTCCTTAATTTTCCTTAAATGGAGTTGAATTATGTCGCATAGGATTCTTGGCATTGTAATTTATATTTTCCCCAATGTTTCTCTCTTTCTTTTCTTTTTTCTTAAGTGTCACTTTATACATAAGGATCTGTGCGATACTTTAAGTTAAAAATCATAACAAAGACTTGAGATCATGACTTTATTATCTCTTCAAATATTTTCTAGAGAATTGATGTCGTAATATTAGGATTAGCCATAATTGATATATTTACTTACTATAACACAAAGTTTTGATGATATTGGTATCAACTTTGGTCATGGTTTTTTAAGCAAAATATTATGGTGCTAAGATTATCATGACAAGGATAATTATTCTTTGTAAGAAAAAGTTTTGGCCATGACTTTGATCTTGGCTTTTTGAGCAAAGTATCATGAGATGAGGATTATTATGATTGAGACAATTGAAACCTATAACAAAATTCCAGGACACTAAAATTAGCTATGGCATTGATCTTGGCTTTCTAAGAATGGTATCATGGCAATGATATTGTCACAACCAAGACAATTACTCTTTGTAATATAAAGTCGAAGCATTGAAATTCTAACTTTGACATTTTCTCTCTTATGTACAATGTTTATGCTCCAAAAAAACCACAATCAAATTAAGTGTTATTTAGAATCAAAAATTATGGCAGATAATAATGTCACAACTCAAAATATTTGATATTTTGGCTTTATATTGAATCAGTCATGACTTTGAAAATTACTATAACTATTTGTACTAGTGAGGTACTTTACTGTCATGACCCAAAATATAATGCCATAGCCATTAATTATTTTAGAGATAGTATGGTTATGACTCCAAAAAATATCATGGTCACGTTGATTATATTGATTAGTAAAATAATTGTGTCAGCTCATTTGTGGAGTCATGATATAAAAAGAATACCATGACTATTTTTTAGAGTTATAGTAAAGAAAGGACACCAACACTATTCAAGAAATATTATAGAAGATATACTTCTCTTCTCTCCAACCCTTTGCCCCACCAAGTCAACCATTTCACCAAGTTTATAATTTTTTATAAATACTCATCAAATTTTCTTAAAATAAGAATTTAATAAAATCTCTCTAATAAATACTTGAATAAGTGTACACACAATGAGATAAACTCACTAAGTAACCTAAAATATTTAGAATGTAAAGTGATAAACAAAAATATTACACAATCAATATATATTATTTTGTGGAATGAAATTAGTAGATAATTTTTTGGTAAGAGTCAACTTTTTGGTTCTTTGAGAACTTAATGAATTTATTATGATTTTTCATAATATTCATCTATGACTTATCAATCATTCTTTAATAATTGATTATGACATCATTATTATACCAATGTTCTTACTTCTTTCTAAGAAACAAGTTGAAATCTTTTTTTATAGATTTGATTGTAGAATGATCTTGGTCATGAAATCTAATCATAAGTCTCATTAATTTATATGAGGTTTGTTTCATTTGGTATCAAAGTTCATATCTACTTTCATATTTACATTTTTAATAATATCTAAATACCTTTATTTCTACTTTTTAAACTTGTATTCAAAATTAGTTTTAATTTGAATAAAGTTTCCAATTATTTTTCTTTTTTTTTGCAAAATAAATAATAAAAAGAAAAAATCAAAAAAAGAACAAAACAAAAAAATGAAAATCGATTGAATACATTATACTATTTGTTGGGAGACACTTTTTGAATATTATTTGTCTTTAATTTAAATTTTTATCATGACCTCATTTTACCTCAAAAATTCTAATTATTTGATAATTTCATTGAAACTACCTCTCATATCTCAATTCTTATTTATGTAAGTTAGATAAGGGAAAAAAAAGCTTTATAGAGTATTGGCTGACATGCATAAAGTGTAAGTAACAATCATATGATAAAACTAAAATAAGACATATGATGAAGCTAAAACAAAAACATATATATGAATGGTTGGATCATATGAAGAATAGTCATTTAGGGCAGTCATAGAATACTCCAAGGAGGGAGAAAATTTAGCCAATATAATATCCCAATAATTACTATGGAGCTATGAAAAGGATAATGAAGAAGAATATGAGTGGGCTTCCTTAATCAATCATGGAAGATGTGATCACTTTAGAGAAGTGAGGAAACATGAAGATAACAACCTAAGTAACATCAAGATGAAAATTGTTCAATTCAAGGTAAAAATGATTCAAAAACTTCCATTGAATAGGAAAAGAAGATAAGATTAGTTTTTAATTTCCATAATTATTCTAACTTAAAGAAATTGAGCTACAATTAGATTCAATGATTATGTTATTGTTTGGTGGGATTAACTTATTATTAGTAGAAGATGAAATGGAGAATCTATTTTAAAGACATGGAAGGAGATGAAAATAATAATGAGGAGGAGGTGTGTTCCAAGCCATTGCTACTGAGGCTTATATAAGAAATTAGAAAACATGATACAAGGGAGCTTAAGTGTAGAAGATTATCATTAAGAAATGATGATTTCTATGACAAGCAAATGTAGAGGAGGATCGAGAAGCTACTATGGCTAGATTTCTAGCAAGATTGAATTGAGAGATTACAAATATAATAAAATTGCATTATTATGGGGAAATAGAAGATATAGTGCATATGGAAATCAAATTGATTGCAACTCAAGACAAAGGGAAACCCATGGATAAATCATAACCTGGGCCAATCATCTAAAAAACCAAGTTATATAAGAAAAAAAAATAAGCTACCATAAACTAAACATGAGAGAAGTCTAAAACCTAACTTTTCCAACCATGGTTATCAAAGAAAGATTAAAACTACTACACTCAAAATCATGATATCAAATACTTCAAGTGTCTTGGGAAAGGCCAATTGCAAGTCAATGTCCAAAACATGAGGGTTATAATAATGAAATAAAATGAAGAAATAGAAACTGATGATGAGGAAGATGCAGGGTAAATGCCATCCATAGAAGATATACCCAAGGAAGAAGCTATTCAAAGAGTACTACTAATTACAAGGAGAACTCTAGATATGCAAGCTAACGAAAAAAGATGATAAAGAACATTAGGAAAACGTATTTCATATTAGGTGTCATGTGAAAGATAAAGTATGTAACATGATTATTGATGGTCAAAATTGTACAAATATTACTAGTACAATCATAGTACAAAAATTAAAATTATAAATTATGAATCACCCATGGCCATATAAGTTATATTGGTTAAATGGAAATGAAAATATAAGGGTGAACATAGAAGTCTTATTGTCTTTTCAAATTGGAAAGTATATAGATGAATTATTATGTGATGTAGTAACATTGCAACTTTGTTATTGTGGAAAAACTTCTCATTTGTGATATAGTTCCAAAAGCTTATTGGGTGATTACCTCTCATTTAAAGGAGTTTTACAAGTATATGGGTCATACAAGCAGTAAAGTAGACATAAGTCTATATATCAATTCTATAAGAATTATATAAGTAGTTCGATAAACTAATAATGAACTAATTACTACTTGAGTTGAGTAGTTAGACTTGAGTTTTTGAAAAGATATTTAGACTCTAGGGTTAACTCACTTACTTATATAAGATGATATTTTTATAGTATTTGGTCAGTGTTGTGTTTGTTTATCATATGAAGGGTAAATGAGTTTCACATCTTAGCATACAATGTGGATGTACCTTTGACTATCACTATCAAAAATGATTCTCTCATAGTTGTGCTCTCTTGGCATATAATGTTGTGTTTATCTATTATTTCGAGTATGCATTTCTATTTTTTGACCTATAATGTCTCAAGGATATGAAATAATATGATATTAAATATGTTTATACTTTTTAGCTTTATAAACACTATACTCATGATAATTAACATATATCTTACTATGAATCTCATATATGGAAGTCATATAAGAAAAAAAACTTATAGGATTGTCACGACCATACGAGTCTTCTTGACTTGTGTGTGTCCCATAACATTCATGTCACTTTCCTCCACAGTAAACACACGACTCTCATACTATGGTGAAACCCATATATTATATATTCTACTTAATCCTCATATCACTCAAAGATTAGTTCTTCTAGAATATGTATAATGGATAGATTATAAGTATGTTTATACTTTCAACTTTAAAAATATCATTCGTAATGATTAAACTTATCTTAATTTTGAGTTTTCACATATTATTTTATCTCACACATTAATATTAGAAGGTGATCACTTCATTCTTACTATATCATGTGAGTGTATCCCATGATTATCTATCACTATCCAAATCATATGAGATATTTTGAGAGATATATCTTGGAATCAAGTGATCCCAACGAAAGTTTAAGTAAGAATCTAAGTTTCAGAATCTAATCTCAAATAAATATTGCTTGCATTGACATTCTATTTACTACTAATTGAGGGTTAGAATCATGCTACCTAAGATTTTTGTATGCTCTTGGCTTAAAATTCATTTCCCCTCATCTTTTTTTCTTTTCTTTTTGTGAATTTCTCTAAGTATTACTTTTATAATTTAGGAATCCATGTGATTCTTTAAGCTAAAAGTTCTAACACTACTTTGAGGTTGTGATTTTATTATCTTATCCAATCTTCTATAAAGCACTATTATCATGGTGGTAATGAATGTCATGACTCTAGTAACTCTACCCTAGAGCATGATATTCTATTAATAAAAATGTTGTGACTGAGATAAATTTTCTCTAGGATACAATGTCACAACATTGAGAATGACAATAACTTTGATATTTTCTCTCTAAAGAAAAATGTTGCAGTATTGATTAAGGTTGTGAATGATATATTTACTCTTTAGAATACAAAGTCATAATATTTGGAATAACCACATCTTTAATATGTTTTCATTCTAGCACAAAGTTATGGTACTAAAAATATTGAAACCATAATAAATGCTCTCTAGAATAAAAGGTTTTGGTAGAAAATATTATCATGATTCAAAATATTTTTTGTTTTTGGCTTTGAACCGAATAAGTCATGGTGCTATAAATTTCCATGACTAATTGTACCAATAGAGTACTTTTTTATTGCGCTGTGAAAATAATGTCTCAATCATTATTATGTTTTAGAGTTAATGTGGTTGTGACTCTACAAAAATATCATGATCATGAAGACTATATTGCATAGTGAAAAGATTGTCAATTTGGTGCTAACGCCATAGTGTGCAATGATTATTATGATTGGTTTTGTCGAGTTATGACTATAAAAGGATGTCGCAACTACTCATTAAGATCGTGGAATGTATCGTGAAGTCATGATATAGAAAATGTCATGGCTATCCACCACTTTTTCCACTCAAGTCATCACTCCGCCAAATCTACCAATTTCACCCAAATAACTCAAATTCTACTAACATTCATTAAATTCTTTCAAAATAGATATTTAGTGAAATCTCTCTAATAAATACTCAAATACATACTAATATAATATTAAATACTTTACAAATAACCCAAAAATGTCAGTATGTGGAGCACCAAACAAACTCATACTAAAGTATTGCTCATCTTTGAGTAATAAATCTCACTCTATCTTTGAAATTCACTATCACTATCAACAAAACAAGAAGAAATACAATTCAATCATCATCCAAGAAAACAAATATACAATATCTCAACATGGAGAAGTGGGATGATATGATCGGCTATGAAGATCAAAATATTGATATAGAAAATTTGCTCTAGAGGGCTAAAATGTGGGCATGGATGTGGCAGATCTTTCTAAATTTCTTTAATTGCTTGCTATATTTTCCATCATCTTCACAATCATGTTTCATGATGTATTTTGTTGTCTTCCAATAAAGTTCAATGAATCTTCTAATGAACCAAGTATAAAATATATATATATATATTGGTGTTCACTATACATTCCCACTTCTATAATCTATTATTTTTCTCTATAATGCATGTTTTCTTCAATTATTTTATCTCGCCCATAAATATTTTTTATCACTCACTTGTGATAGACTCATAAATTTTTCCAAATATTTTGGTATTTTTTATCACTCTAGTCTTTAGTCATTTAATCACCTCTTCTAAGATTATAATAATATGATCTTAGAATTTTTCTTGGGAGATCAAGAATAAAAACTTCTTATTGAGATGCATCTCCTACAATACATCACTTTTCTCTAAATAAGTTTTGTCTATATTTTCTTTTCTTTTTATATATTCTTCCAACTTGTTATCTCTTTTCATCAATTCAATTGCTAGAAACCTATTAATAGACTTTGTCTCCACCTATAAGCATATATTTGGTCTCTAATTTCATAGTTTCCATAATATTGAAACATCTCCCAAGTCACCTCTTTGCCTAGTCAAGTAATAACTGAATTTGAGCGGCAATTCTTCATCATGTGTTTTTATACTTCTTTCCATCACTTTTATGTTAACTTTGGAAAAAAGTGACATTTCTTGCCGAACTTTAGTTGATTTATCCCCTTTAAGAACCACTTTTTTTCTTCTCGTATTTTTTAAGCTCTCTTTTCACACCCCCAATGTCATGGTGGATATCCTTTGGAAGCGGAAACCATTCATCTCTTTCTTCATTTGTAAGGACTCCCTTAGTTCAAAATAGAATTGTTATTAAAGAGGGATAAAATATTTGACTGGAAAATTTAACCTTTTAAAATTGAGATACTTTCTTTAAAATCTTTCTCACTTGGATCTTGTATCCTTTTACTAGAATAGAAAAAATATCATCCTATCTTATGTGATGGTGGATAGATGGAGAGTCAACTAAAAAACACAACATAGAAGAAAGTAAAACTAAATTGTGCACTTTTCCATAAGTTCTCCCTACACTAAGTATCCAAATACACTTTTCAAAAAACCTCACCATGTCTCCTCTTCTATTTATCAATGTCTTGGTGTGATTACCTTGTAGTATAATTGCATCTTTAGAGATTTGAAAGTCATACCATTTATGTTCCCTTGCAATCCAAGTACTTCCTTGATAAATTTCCTATCAAAGAATATCCAAATTCTTTGTACATAGCACATCTTATCTTGTTTATCTTCTATGTTGAAGTAAAACTCCCTTATAAATATTGTATTTCCCTATTCTATGCACGCATAGACGTCATTCCTAATTTCTCCTCTCTATCAATGCCAAGAAAAGGTGAAATAAGCTTGCTAAACTCTCTTTTATAAAGCTCTTCTTGGCTAGAAAAGATATCATCCATCTTCTCATTCCTTTGGTATGAAAATTTGATTCTGGTACTATGTCTTTGAAAGAAAGTCTAGGTGGTAGATTGCTTATGTTTCTTATATTTAGCCTTGATACTCATCTCTTCTTGCATTCAAATTCAAAATCATTGTTTATTCCTCCATTATTAGACTTTTGAAAATTAGGATTATAATGATTTTTGTCATTTTGAAGAAGAAGATGAGTGAAATATGTCGAAAAAAAATTAAGATTAAAGCTATATATATGATTATGGTTTTGTCACGGCTAATGAGAAAGATATTATGACTTTTTATGTGGCTATTATTTCCTTTTCATAAAAAAATGGGTCATAAAAGTAGTAAAGTGGATATAAGTCTAAATATCGATCATACATGGATTGAGTTAATAGTTTGAACAATGAATACTGAATTATTATGACTCTATTATGATGTCCAATTTTTAGAATTAAGTAATATTTTAAAATCTCATTTGATGAGGGTCTTTCGTCCAACCAATCCAATAAATATATATGTCATACAAGTAGTAAAATAAACTTTCATCTAAATATTAATCACACAAGGATTATATAGGCAATTTAATCAACTAATGATGAGTTAACTACTACTCTAGGTAAAATGATAAAACTAAGTTTTAGGTTAGACTCTTTGATTTTAGGATTAGTCTATTTTAATTTTGCATTATGCCCTATTTAAATAGCTTAGTTGTTATTATGCTTGATTATAGAATGATGATAGGACTATTATAAAAATACCCTAGTACCCTAATAACATACATAGTAGAAATCAATTATTAGGCTCTCACCAATGATGATCATTTTGTAGTTGTTTGCTTAGTACTTTATTACTGAGATGATAAATTATCTCTATTTAAGGGGCATTCACATGTCCATAACTCTTAGGCAACTCATGAACTATTCTTGATAATTACTTCATATATTTATTTTTATTATCTAACCTCATATATCATATTGACTATCCAGTATGTGAAATACTATATATTCTAGTATACTCGGGTTATTTTTAATGATGTGTAAGTATGAAAATATGTGATAATAGAAATAATTTTATGAAATTAGATTTTTGATAATTTATGATGAATAATAGTGAAATCATTATGTTTTTATAGGTAGTTAGTAACTTGGTGATGGTTAGGCATATCAAGTAGTTTTGGCATCAATTATTAGTTGAAACTCTTTATAATTGGTTGCGACAATTTTTTTTGTATACCATGATTTTATCACCTCATTAGCATAGTTATTTTATAATAAAACACATTCTTTTTGGATGTGATATTATGTTGGAGTCATATAAATACTTATCTCATAACATTTAAATAACTATAATATTAATTTTACATCATAGTAACCAAGTACTCCACTAGTACTAAAAGTCATATCTATTTTCTAGTGTTATAGCTTTACCTTTATCAAAGCTTAATATTCTTAATTTTAGAGCCATGGTAATTTACTAGTGTCATGATTCTTGGCTATAGAATGTTATAAAAGGTAATATCTGAGCCACTTTCATTTCCAAAGTCATGACTTTTGTCCCTCAAGAGAAGACAAACCTATGGTCATGGCCTAGTGCCATGACTTTTGTATTATAAAGATTAAATACATAAGTCATGATCACTTACCAATATTGTGACTTTGTGATATAGAATAAAAGGAAAAAACCATGGCCACTTTCTAGCATTGTGATTTTTGGAAACAAATAATTAAAAGAGTATTCCAAAACCAAAACCACTTCCAAGCTCCATGACTTTTAGCTTAAGAGACCAATGGCCAAACGCGTGGAATCTTCTCAAAGTCATAATTTTATACTTGGAAAATGCTAAGAATTCATGAAGTATAAAAGTCATGGAAAAAGTGTGGAGAAAAAAATTGATAGACTGCGAGCCATCTTTCCTTCTTTTTCACCTTGAACCAAGTTCAACAATTACCCTAGAGGTAATATTTCACACTCCCTAGATTTGTTTGTTATAATAATGAATGGTGATAAGTAAACCAAAAAGCTCACTCTTGTATATGGTAGGAAGAAAGTAATAGTCTTTCTAACTATAATGTGTAAGGTAAATCTTAACATCAAAATCCAAAATTAAAGTATATTAATCATGCTAAATATGATTCTCACAAAGCTTAAGGTATGAATATTTTTACATCCCAATCTATTGTATATGTTTTAGAAGAATTGACTCTCAATCAATCTATGTAGTTTATAGAATAATTTCCTAAGAGTTTCACGATAAGTTTTTAGAATTATTCACAAGGATTTATTTAGTTTAATTAGTCAATCTGAGTTATCAAATTATCTTTGAAAGAGGTTAGTTTTATTTGTAGTCATTGTGATAATGATATTTTGATTATTTTCTAAAATCTCTATTTGCTTGTCATGTTGTCATGTTTTAATTGTGGATTAGTTGTGCTTGATGTTTTCTATTATTTTTTAGCTCAACTTATATGAGAAAAAATAATGTGACTAAGTTAATACCTCTGGTCCCATAAATTAAAGATCTAGGAGAGTGATTTTGAAAGAATGATCTAATAAATGAGTCTATGGAGTGAATTGACAACAACTAAGAACCAAAAGGTAGTGATGGAAAAGTTGTCCAACAGCTCATCTACCACCATATATTGGGAGATTATCAATGGCCAATTATAAAATATAGTATTTGGGTATTTAGATGCAATTAGTAGTATGGAATTTTTTAAGTTGAAGCTAAGTCTGATATCTATGATTCAATAGTACCAATATAGTAAGAGAATATCAGAGAATCTGAATTTTGAATAGGCATGTCATAATATTTTTGAGGTTTTGTGGCATGATAAAAATGAATTGAGTTAGCATTGATGCTATCATATTATGTTTATTTTCATTTTCATTAAGAGATAAGATGTAGAATTTGTTCTAGTACTTATCTCAAGGTTATATTGAGAGTTGGATGACTTATGAGGATATTTCTAGCATAGTTTTTTTTTTACTTCAAATCACCTTGTAATTACGAAGTAAGATAAGTTTATTATGACAAGATGAGCATGAGACTTTATATAATATTTAAGACTATTTTAAGGAGTTGTTAATGAGGTGTATTCAACACAAGTTCGAGTTGTGGTTCCAAGTCTAAACTTTCTATAATTGGCTAATTATATGATGAGGTATACTATTAATGTGGCCATGGGCATGTAAATTATGAATCGCTCACTAGAAGAGACACATTATTTGTTTGAAAAGCTAGTAAAGAATAACTATCATTGAGAGACTCTAGCCAATCGCTCATTGGGAGAAGACAATCCAGAGTATTAGAGTTGGACCAAGTTATCACAATTGAAACAAAGATGAAAGATTTTTTATAGAAGCTTAAAACCAAAGAGGATAAAAGAAGAGGATCAAGAAAAGTCACTATTTTTAAACTATATATAGAGGATAAGTTGAGTGTGCTATTGATAACAATGAAAAGAAGAAATGTCCATCAAGATAATTGGATAGAGAGACTTGAAGTGTGATTGAATCATATGAGTTTAACAATGTATAATATAAAGAATTAAAATTAAATAATTGAAATTATCGATGAGAGGGAAAAAAGTTAATAAATTACTAACTTTTTGAAGGTTCTAATTTTAATTAGATAAATAAAATTAGATAATTGAAGTTAATAAAATTAGATAACTTTTTGAGGCAAACCCAAATCGATATTTCTACTAAGCAAAAAAGTGATAGATGGTTAATTAATAGAGCAAGCTGAATTTGAAGGTTCTGGAACTAATATTATTATGACTTTCCCAAAAATCATGACCCCCACTATAATTTTTCCAAAAGTCATGGCCCTCACTATGATTCACTCTAGTGATGAAAAATCCATTGCCATGGAATTTTTATAGTCACGACTTCTATGAAAGTATGTGCCTAGCTCTCACCCCTAGCTAAAAATAAAAGAAGTAAAGAAACAAAAGAGCGAATGAAGGTTACCTAAAGTTATAAAGAGAATAATATGAACTAGAATGAAACTAAAAGTAAGTTTTCAATGAATCTTCTATTTCCATAATATTTTAGGAAGGAAAAATTGGATGAACAATTTGAAAAATTTTTGAATATTTTCTAGAAACTAGAAGTTAATATACCATTTACAGAAACATTATCTTAGATACTGAATTTCATGAAATTTATAAAGGATATCATAAATAGTAAGAAAGAATTAGAGACATGAGATTGTGAATATGACTAAGAAATATAATATAATTATTCAATGAACACTCCTAAAAAAATTGAAGGATCCAAAAAGTTTTATTATACCTTATATAATAGAATATCATACATTTAGGAAGGTATTATTTAAATTATGATCAAGTATCAACTTGGTTCCTTGTCAATCACATGAAGATTGAATCTCATAAAAATTACTCAAATATTTCTCTCACTCCATATGACTAATAGAAAAATCAAGTATCCATATGGTATTATCAAAGATATTTTTGTTAAGGTTGGTAACTTTATTCTTTTAGTAAATTTTATTGTATTTGATATGGAGGAATATCATTATATATCATTGATCTTGGGATGACCATTTTTGGCCACTAGAAAAATACTTTTTGATGTCAAGAAGGGGGAGTTTATTATCCATATCAATGTGGAGCATGTATAGGTCAATCATTACAAAGGCTTTAATAAGTCTAGATGATAATGAGATAAGTTATTGGAGAATATATAATCTCTTCCATATGAAAATACAATAAAAAACTGACTTTAGATGGAAGAACTTTGTAGAAGATTACTAGCAAATGAAGATGAGAAAGATGACTTAAAAGAGAAACTATTGAGTGGTAAAAATAATGAACTTGAAGATGAGAAAGATGATGTAACAGAGCAATTTTGAAGTTGTGAAAATGTTGAATTAGAAGTTGAAGATGATGACTATTATAAGGTCATGACATTCTTTGAAGCTGTGACTTTGGAAGATTCTAATGAAGATGCCAGTTCAAATAGGCTGAGGAAAGAAATGAAACACCTAAACTCTCTATCCAATCATCTTGAGAAAATGATGTGAGAGAGTGTGGAGACTAATTATGTTGTGCAAATAAAAGTAGAAACCTAATTGGTAGCTAAGCAAACAAATGAAGAAGATATTACTAAGATATAAATTCTATAGGATTAGAAGAAATGTAAAGTTCAAATTATGGTAGAGATGAAAGTCGCATCTCTTAATAGTGCCATGACTTTTGTGTTACATAAAAAAAATATCCATTAAAAAATAATGTCAAAGCGATGACCATACTTAGTGCCATTACTTTGGGATTATAGAAAGTAAATGGCCAAGCTAAAACTTAAGAAGTCATAATATTTTTTAAAGTCATGACATCCAAAGAGAAAAGGCCCAAAGAAAGAAGTCCTAATTATGTGATGCTGAAAAAGATACAAGAAGAAAGGAAGTAAAATTGTATATTAAAAAGTTAGCATGAATGAAAAAGATCATTGATAGAGGTGAGGAATTATGTATGGTCTAATGATGTACATTAAACATAGAATTGCTTGGGAGACAACCCAATGATTTTTCTGTTCACGTGGTGTGATGTAATAAATATAATGCACTCATCACTTAAATCATTATACACACTTAACTAACCCCATAGATGTAGTTGTTGAACTCAAACCTCACTACAACTCTTAATATGTCCTTAACTAGAAATTACTCCACTAACTTGAACCACTATGAAGTTCAAATCCAGTCATATAAAAAAATATGTTGTTTGTGATGATGTGAGATGTATTTTTTTATTGAGGGGGAAGTTATTTCTCGAGGTTGAGTAATAATTTTAGTATGAGAGTTTATTTGGTGAAATATCAAATATTCTAGTATATTTGAGTAGTTTTTGATATTGTGTAAGTACAAAAATATATGATTATTAGAATGATTTCATGAAATTAAAATTTTGATGAATTATGATGAATTATCATAATACCATTATGTTTTTGGAGGTAATTTGTGACTTAGTGATAGTTAGTCATATAGAGTAGTTTTAATATTTATTCTTAGAAAAAACTCTACATAATTAGTCATGACAATCTTTTTATGCATGACTCATCACCTCGTTAGCACAATCCTTTCATAATGCAATATATTTTTTGGTTATAACATTATTTTAGAGTCATAGTCATACTTATCTTGTAATATTTAAATAGCTATGACATTAATATCATGTTATAGTAACTAAATAACTCACTAACACTATAGAGAGTTACAAATAGTCATACTCACACCTCATCCATTTCCAAAGCCATGATATTTTTCTCTCAAGAGAAGGCAAAGCTGTAACCATGTCCAAGCACTATGGTTTTTGAGTTATATAGATGGAATTCACAAGTCATGGTTACTTCACAGCACCATAATTTTATGATATCGAAGAAAAGAATAAAACCATGACCACTTCCTAGCACCATGACTTTTGGTGTACAGAGAGTTTAGGATATATTCCAAAATCATGGCTACTTTCAAACATCATGACTTCGAGCTTTAGACACCAAAGACCTAAGTCATGATATCTTCTTAAAGCTATGACTTTTAACTTGGAAAATATCTATAATTCATGAAGTATAAAAAACACTTAAAAAGTAGAAAGAAAAAATTACTCTACAAGCTAGTTAACCTGCTTTCTTATTCACATTGAACCAAACATAACAAAACCCCTAGGGGTGATTTTTGCACTCCCTAAAGGATCCACAAGAAAATAATGGATGTAAAACTAAGGATAAACCTAGAATTGAGGAGTGAGACTTTCATATCCCCTTCTTTAGGGTAGATTTTAATGATTCAATCGAAATAGTATGAAAACTAGGTTTTGAATCCTATATTCTCATGAAGGTTGTCATCGGAAACCATAGATTTGTGAGATTTCTTCTATTATATTCTTATTAATCTTTCCCTAATGGAAAGCTAATTTGAGGTCTAGGTATATGAAATATGGATACTTTGATATTTAATTATGATGTTTGATTTATGTTGTGAAATGAATATTGATTAAATCAATGATTAAATATAGCTAAAATTAGGATTTTAATATTAGTAGGTTTGTCAATATTATCATGGTGGATGATGAAAAATAAAACTATGAGACTCACTCATGCATATGATAGAAAGGAAGTGACAAACCTTATGATTGTGATATGCTAGACAAATATATACATAAAAACCCAAATTGAAGTATGTTAATCATTATGTATATGGTGCACATGATGTCAAAGTCATGAATACATTTACACACTGATTCATTGTATATATCTTAGAAGAACTAACACTCGATGTAAAAATTTTATAGAATCTTCACCTAAGGTTTTTACCATTAGTGTTAGAGTTGCATCACTACTATAGAGGATGATGATATGTAATCCAAAGGGTATACATGAGTAGTAGTAATTCATGAGATGGTGACAATCCTTTAAATTAATTTCACTCATCTGCTTCCCACTAATAAGATTTGAGGGAAGATATATATTAATTGTATGATTATGGTACTTACACAACCAAAAGTATAAATTATTTTAAAACCACATAAGTTCAAAGTCTTTAAGACACTCAAGGCTAGAGAATAAAAATATATATATAAAGAAATTGTCAAGGGCATTTGACATGTTGCCTAAAATGTATAGACTTATGAATGATCCTTGAGTAGAGATAATTTATTATTTTGCTGGTAAAATACTAAGAGGATATCTATGAGGAACTATCATTAAGATAAGTTCAATAATGATTATCATATTGCATGTTGTTAGTACAAAGAAACAATCTAATAATAATCCAACTTTCATTCTTTATCCAAACTCAATAGAAACCGAATCATTCAAATATACATTATACAAATGAAAATGAACAAATCCTAGGATCTAAGAGTCTTACTAAAATCTCAAATTATTTTTATTACTAGAACAATGTTATCCCATTGTTGGTTGATCAAATTATCAATACAATTTATGTGGAATTAATATTTAAATAAAAGTTCTCTTTACTACTTGTATGACATGTATAATTGTAAATCTTTGTTGACAAAAGATCATTGCTAATGAAATTTTAGGATATTGTCTAACAGATAAAATTAGGAAACATAACAAAATCACAATAAATATATGAACTAATGTGTTATTAAAAGTATTTATACTTTGACTTTATAAGTATAATATTCATACAATAAATACATGTTTTCCCTCAAATCTCACCAGTATGAGTCATATAACAGAAACTAACTCATATGACTATCACCACCTTATAGTATGATGACATGCAACTCACATACTAAAGGTAAAGCTTTTAGAACAATATTTTATAAAACTATCATATCAATCGAGGATTAGTTCTATCTATATGTGTACAATGTATTGAATTATAAAAGTATTCATGTTTTTAGCTTTGTAAGCACAATACTTGCATGATTAAATTTATCTCAATAAGATTAAGCATACCTCAATGTTAGGTTTTGATATATAAGTTTATCTTATATATCACAATCGGAAGGATTGTTACTTCCTTCCTATCAATGTTAGCTTTGTAAAGTGTGTTTTATAGTTTACCTATCATTGTCCATCATGATAACAATCACAAACATACCAATTATAAAATCTTAAATTTTAACTATACATAAACTCCATATCCATCTTTAACCAAACAACAATAATATACAAACATAAAAATCCATTACTTAAGTATTCATCACACAAACAAAAAATATACTAACTCTATACCTTAATTTAGCCTAATATTGGATCTAAATTCACATGAGACAATTTGAGATAAATCTCATGGAATTTTTGATTCCTAATGATAACACTCAAGAGTGTCTAGGAATCAAATCCTAAACACATAATTCTTTTTCATGTACCTTAGAATTTATCTTAGGTAGGAGTCAAAATTAATGCTTTCCCCATAGGGTTTATGCTTGTGCTTGCATCACCTATTTGCTCTTGGATCTCACATAGGTTTGGGAAATTTGTGCTCCCCAAAACCTAACTTTTTATTTATTTCTAGCGCCCTTGAATTTCTCTTTTAAAATCCTTGTTTTATAATTTTATACTTGAATGATTGGGTGTGATTTTTAAGTGGAAAGTCATAGTGCTATAAAATATCATAACTTAGACTTTTAAGTCTATAACACAAAGTCATGCCATTGGGAATGAATCATGACTATGATCTATTTCTTGCTTTAGAATGTCATAGTGCTAGGAATGGTCATGGATATATATTTCATCATTATAACACAAAGTCATGATGTTGTGAATGAGTCATGGATTTGGTCTTTCTCGTGCATCATATTTCCACAATATAGAGAGTAGTTGTAGCATATATATTTTATCTCTGTAACACATTATCAAGATACTAGGAGTACCCATAATATGTGTATTTCATCTTTGTAACACAAAGTCGTGGTATTGAGAATAAGTCATGACTTTGATCATTTCTTAAGAGCAAAAACTCGTGACCCTGGAAATGGTCACAACTCAAGTAAATAATCTTTTGAACTCTCTATAGCTAAAATTAATGGTTTTGGAGAAGATCCATGCTATTGCCTTAGTCTTGGTGGCTCTATAATGAGAAAGTCACGATGCTAGAGGTTGCCATGGCTTTTAGCTTTTAGCACCAATGGTGTAATTGTTTGATGTAATATAAAATTATCTTCACCATAAAAAATATAATGAGATAGTATGGTTACAACTCCAAGAAAGTTCAATAATCAAAAAGAATGTGTTGTATAATGAAATAATTGTCTCAACGTGGTGGTAGAGTCATAGTATATGAAGATCTCTATGACTAATTGTGTCGAGCTTCAACTAATAATAGATATCAAAACTACCTTATAAGCTCATTGATGTAAACAAAGTTGTAACTCAAAAAATATTATGATTTTAAATGTCTTTTTGCTTCATTCCTACTTAACTAATCCTTCAAGTTTCACATTTCAAACAAAACTATCTAATTTTACTATTATTTATCATAATTCATCAAAACTATAATTTAGTGATATGGTTCTATTCAAAGTCTTTTTTTTATGCACCACATCATGCATAATCACCAAAATAATTAGTATTATTTAGTATTTAGCATATCAAATAAACTCTCATAATTAAAATGATTGCTCATCATAGAGTAATTACTAGCTCTATATATAAAAAAAATCCTACAACTTAATATCAATTACAAATAACATCAATACAATGAGATTATAATACTGTAATATTCATGAAAATAAAAATACATATCAATGAGATGAGTAAGACTGGAAGTAAGACTTTTCTTTATGATTAAACTTTTTAAATAGAGAATCTACTTTAAAGTGTTCAAATGGTGGAATAGAAGTGGGTGGTTGCTCGTGAGATTGTTGGTTGATGCCCAACCCAACCCAATATCTTTTCACAATGTTACACAATGTTGCACAATGTTTCTTATATTTTCCTAATGGAGCTCATTGATCTTTCAAAAGATCCCATCGCATAATATAATTCTTTCCTGATGCACACTACAATTTTTCAATACCTCGATCCATCAGTTCTCTCGTCACCTACAAATCTTTCATTTCTATTTGCCTTCATTTTCTTCCATTCTGTTGTGATGGCCTCAAAAAGATTCCTATTTGATTTAGCATAATGCTTCATCCTATTATCAACTCATTTATTCTTCAAAGAGTTTATAAATCTTATCTTTAAATTTCTCATGGGTCATGACAAACATCTCTTTCTTTTTTTTTTTTTGGAAATGCACTCCCCACATTATTTCTCATATTTTAGTTTCCTCCTCAATTGCTACATGGAGGGATTTGATCTTACTTTTTAAGCATTCCTCCATCCTTTTGGCTCTCAGCTACATATTTTCCAAAAGACAACAAAATATCACCCATTGTATCTCCTTGTGTAGTGAGAAAACACTCAATGTAATCTTTCTTTTTTTTTCTTATATTTCACCTCTTCTTTCTATAGCTTCTATGTTGGCTCTGAGAATGATGATCCTTCTTGTCCAATATATATCAAATCTTCTCATTTGAGAATTGACTTATTTTCTTTTTTGTCTTTTTCAAGCTATCTTTTATCACTCAACAATGTCAGGGAGGATACCCTTGGGCATCATTTATTTTTATCCTCGTCGATCGAGACTCACTTAGCTCAGATAATAATTTAATCAAGGAATGGTGAATTATTGGCAAAAAAATTCACCATCTTGATAATTGAGAATGAACTTATCAAGTATTTTTTCCACATCAAATCTACAACTAATCAAGAGTACATAAAATAGAATTATCCTATCTTGTGTAATAGTTGAGACATGGAGTGTCAATTGCAAGAAAAAGAAGATAAAACACAACCACACTTAATCACCTGCATGAGTTCTCCATGTATCAAAAATACATATATACTCTTCAAAGTTACTTTTTATTCTCTCTTTCTATCCCTCAATATATTCACAATTATGTTAAAATTAGGTTGTATTTTTAGGGATTTGAAGGTTGTGCTATCTCTACCCCTTGTAATCTAAGTAATTCATTAATTATGTTCCTATTAAAATATATCCAAATTTCTCGCATGTACCATTTCTTTTCTTCGTAATCATTGAGATGTGCATAGAATTCTATTACAATTGATGTATTTCCTTTTTTATGTGAGTACAAAATAAGCTGTAATCCTTCTTTTCTATAATATGTCGAAAGGAGGGATAAATTCCATGATACCCTACTCTCCTATAATGTTTTTCTTTTGAGAGAACTAAAGATATCCACTTTTTGTGGTTTCCTTCAGAAAAATCACCATGTGTGCAGTGTGCTATGACTTTCTGCGGGACTTTAGTAGTGCTTGACCATGATTTATTACCCCCTGCCTTGTTACTCATCTTTATTGTGCCACTCTTCCCTCATTGCTCTGATCACGAGGGTGAAAGGTTTGGGATTTAGGGTTTGCCTTCATGGTGCTACTTAAATATCAAAGGAGAGTTATGACTTTGCATTTTTTTGAAAGTTGATATGCTAGTTGACAGTTGCTTTGAGTCTAATTTGGTTAGAATTATAGCTAGGTTTCTATATGTGACCCATTTGTGTGAGTGTGTGTGGGAGGGGGGGGGGGGGGGCATTATTGTATGTCAATATATAAGTGCAATACATATACAATGAACAACAAAAGATAATTTATTTCATCATGCAATAAAAAAAAACTTTTTGGGTTGCCTACCATGTAGCACTATATTTAATGTCCATAGCTTAATATTTGCTAATGTATTCCTCTCATCTAATTTCAATAGTCTATATCAGCTTCTCTATGTATTATTGCATATCAATATCCAAATGCAATACATATACAATGTACAACAAAAGATAATTTATTTCATCATGCAATAAAAAGAAACTTTTTGGGTTGCCTACCATGTAGCACTATATTTAATATCCATAGCTTAATATTTTCTAATGTATTCCTCTCATCTAATTTCAATAGTCTATACCAGCTTCTCTATGTATTATTGCATATCAATATCCAAATGCAATACATATACAATGTACAAAAAAAGATAATTTATTTCATCATGCAATAAAAAGAAACTTTTTGGGTTGCCTACCATGTATCACTATATTTAATGTCCATAGCTTAATATTTGCTAAAGTATTCCTCTCATCTATAATTTCAATAGTCTATGCCAGCTTCTCTATGTATTATTGTATATCAATATCCAAATGCAATACATATACAACGAACAACAAAAGATAATTTACTTCATCATGCAATAAAAAGAAACTTTTTGGGTTGCCTACCATGTAACACTATATTTAATATCCATAGCTTAATATTTGCTAAAGTATTCCTCTTATCTATAATTTCTATCGTCTATTCCGACTTCTCTATGTATTGTTTTACTTCATTTATCCTTGTATCTTTCATGTCGTCCATTACTACTATAAAGAAAAGCATCTTAATAGTAGCTTCTACGTAGATTATTAGTATTAAATATCCACATATTTTATTTTGTTTTGGCCATGATGTTATCAAGTATCATTGCTCTTTTGACTACTTTGACCTCATAATTGAGAATTGACCATATTCATTTCAACCACTAGGAGTTTTGATGTAGCAAATTTTTTTAAGCATGCCCATATTAGTATCTTCAAGTCTCATTTCTAATTGACTTACCTACTTTTCTTCCACTTCATTCACTCTTCTTGTCTCAATAAGCAACTTGATGATTATATCTTCAAATGAAGATTTAAAGGTTAGATAAATATTATCAAATACAATTATTGCATAGTTCCTAGATCTCAAATCTTCATAGCTTACTATGTTCTATATAGAACTCAATCAAGTTGTCATTATGTATGAGTTATAAATCACTACTTGGTAAGACATAGGATTCATCATTATAATTAATTAGGTTGTGCATGTTCATCTCCCATTCCCAAAGTTTTCTTTTGATTTTCTTACTTCCTGTGTCCCAAGGAGTTAGCTCGGTCCCAAAGTTTTGCTCTATTAATTTGTGGGTAAAAAAATACTAAACTAAAAGATACAAACAACTAACACAAGATTAGCAATGCAAATCAAAGCGTAAATAAAATATTATCCAAATTACTAAAAAGGAACTATTATTTTTTAAGGATTTTTATATCAACTAAAGTTATTTTAACCAAACTAAATAATCCCCACGGGTGATAACAAAAACTTGTTTTGACTTTGTTATGATGCCCAATTTTTAGGATTAGGTAATATCCCAAATTTTCATTAAGTGAGGTTTTCTCATCCACAATTATACAGGTCGTAAAAGTAATAAAGTAAATTTTCATCTAGATATAGATTCCACAGGAATTATATAGGTAATTTGATTAACTAATGATGCATCAACTACTGATCTATTTGAAAGAAAAAAATTGAGTTTTTTATAAGACACATAGAATATAGGGTTGGTCCATTTCATTTCATTTGATGATCTATCTAAATAGTTTCATATAAATTGTGTATGCAGTTTGACTAACTAATGATTTAACTGCTACACTAGTTAAAATGGCATACAAAGTGGTTTTCAACATTTGAGTCATCCCCAATTATAATTCCTTCATAGCTATCCCCTCGATACTTTACCAGCAAAATGGTAAATCATCAATGTTCTAGGGTCATTCACAAGTCTATACCTTTTAGGCAACTTGACAATTATCCTTAATGGTTACTTCATATATACATTCTTATTCTGTAACCTCAAATATCATAAAGATGAGAACTGGTATGATATTAAAAATATTTATACTTTTAGCTTCATAAGTATCATTCTCACATAATCAATATATGATTTGCCTCAAATCTCACTAGTATGAGTTATACAACAAAAAAGTAACTTACACAAATGTCACCACCTTATGAGTCACCCCCACTCATACGCATCTCATATCTTATGTTTCACCATCTACCACGATGACACATGACTCTCACATAAAATATGAAACTCTTAGGATAATATTTTATTAAAACTACCACATCAATTGAATGTCAATTATTCTAAGATCTACATAATGGATTGACTTATAAAAACATTCATGTTTTGGCTTCGTAAGCATTATACTCACATGGTAAAACTTGCCTCAATGTTAGGTTTTTATGTATAGATTTATCTTGAGCATCATAATCAAAAGGGCTATCACTTTTTGCCTACTATTATGGGTGAGTGTGTTTCATGGATTACCTATCATCATGATAATATCAATAAACATACCAATAGTAAAAGTATAATTTTAGTTGTACATTTACACCACATCCATCAATAACCAAACCACAACAAAGTCTAAATATAAAAATTCATTACTTAAGCATCAAACATAAGAAATAATATACACTAACCATAGGCTTCAATTTAGCCTAACATTGAGAAGATATTCACATGAAATAATTTAAGATACACATTATATAATTTTGTGTATCCAATGATAGCACTCAAGAGTATCTTGACATCAAACCCTAAAATCATAATTCTTGTTTGTGCACCGAGGTCATCTATCTCTTGTCCATTTTTATAAGAAAAAGCAGCTATGACACTACAACTTTTGAAGAAGTCTCAATTGTAGATTACTTTTTTTTTCTTTCCTTTATCTTTGCAACTTGACTTAGTCATCATTTTTCTTTTTCTTAGCTTTGAAATCAATGTTTCATTATCTATGTTTGCTCATATCTTTGATAGTTGGGGTTGCAAAAGTTTGTATTTGAAGAGAGATAAATTTTAGAAATAACATAAAATTATAGTTTTGGGCTTTATATATAATTAGAATTTGTCATTATAATAAGAAAAATACTACTACTTTTTGGGTGAACGTGATTTCTCTTTTAGAAGGAATTTTGTGATTGGGTTTAAGTAGCATAACTTCACTTGACTTACAAGATAGTAGCATATAGGTTTGAGTATCAGGACTTTTGAGCGTAAACATGTAAAACTATCTAGTTGTGTGTGTATACATAAATCAAAAAAATATGAAACCACTTATTACATCACACAATGCAAAGAAAAAAAATTCTTTTGTTGCCTCTAAAGTAGCTATATATTTAACATTCATTGTTCGAACTTCATTGACTCTCTAAGTTAATTTGTGGTATAAGCATTATAACTTAGCTTCTCCATATAATCTTTGATCTCCTTTCACCTTGTATTCTTTCTGTTACTCAATGATGTTGAATAAAAGATAACCACCATTCCATTCTTTCTTAGGCAAAGAAATTGTCAAAATGTTTAAAACAAAAATTGGTAATCTATTGTCTTCTTTCCACTTGGTTAAATGGCTTCCAATGTTGTAGCACTATTCAATCCCATGACATTATTTTTTTTATATCTTCCAATGGAATTGCTACGTTAAAAATTATCATGACTTGGCAACATTGAAAGATATCATGATTTCCTATTATGTTACTTTCTTTACTTGGACCATGATATTGGGAAAAGTCACATCTTCTTTATTTTGTAAGATAAATATCATTACTTCTTCATCTTATATCATAACTTCATTCATTATTAATCTAGTCATGGTATTCACATTCTTTGTAGATGTCATGATTTCTTCCTGCATAGTTGCACCAAAGTTTTGAAATTTTTTTCCCTATAAGTAAAGTAAGAATTTTTTTTTCAAGTGATGACTTAAATGTCGGATATTGTTCATAGTACTGTGGTGGTTGCTATGGAATCTCATAAATTAAATTTTGATAATTTTCAACATAGATAGAAGTCTTTGCTAGATGTGAAATACACTTGTTGTTTTGTAGGTAATTTATTTCTTCTATTTGATAGATTTGGTTGGACTAGGTCATCTTCATAATCTCTTTGAACTCTTTATCTTGGTAGTACTCTCATAGCTCTCACTCCATTTTTGGGTTCATATGTGTTAACTTAGTCCCAAATCTTTCTCCTCGACAAATGTGATTGCTTCCAAAGCAATCACATTTTTCGAATGTTATCTCAATATTATGTTTGATTATTGAACAAAGTATAAATTTGGGTGAAAATGTCAATGTATCCTCTTAGCATATAATGTGACTATTATTTTTGAACTATCACTACCAAGAATGATCTCCTCATAGTTATCCATTTGGTATTTTACTTCCAAAGCAACATGTCTTTCCATTCATGGATCATCTATATGTCTACTCCTTTTAGGCAAATCATCGACTACCCTTAATGATTACTTTGAATATGTACTCATATTCTCTAACTTCTAATATCTTAAAATGTAAGATAGTAGGGTAATAAATATATTTATATTTTGGTTTCATAAGTTTCATACTCATAAAAAATAACATATACCTTCTTATGAAAATCATTTATGGAAATCATACAAAAAAAATTTGACTCTCAAGGCTATGACTATCAAATGGGTCACCTCCTCTTGCATGAGTCCAATGACTTTTTTTTGTCATTATCCATCATGGCCAACTCATGACTTATATATTATGGTGAAACTCCTAGGTTATATGTTCTACTTAACCCTCATATTATTTAAGGTTAGTTCTTCTAGAATATGCATAATTAATTAGTTATAATTGTATTCGTGCTTTCAATTTCAAGACTATCATACTTGTAAAAATTAATGTTGCCTCAATTTTAGGTTTCTACATAAAGGTTTATCTCATACATTAATGTTAGAAAGGTTATCATTTCATTCTTATCATATCAAGTGAGTATGTCCTATGATATACCTATTACCAATGATCATGGATGACATACATAAAACTATTATATAATGAAAATCCTAAATCTCAGTTCTATAACATATCCATATCAATCAATATTCCACAACACATCAATAATACAAAAATTCAATGATATATAAATAATATATTCATAATATATAATTACATAATCAAAACCCATATATCAATTTAACTAAATATTATGAAAGATTTTGTGCAATATATTTTAAAAGGCATTTAATACAAATCTAGGGTTCCCAATGTGCGTCCAAATGTGAATATATGCTTTAAAACCTAAAATTCAATAAATATTATCGCATCCACCTTGAATTTGTCCCTATGTGGGAATTGGAATTGCATGCATAGGAATTGTAGTGGCTCTTAAACAACATTTGATTCTCATTCTCTCAGTCTTTAATATTTCTTCTAAGTGTTGCTTAATACTTTGAGATATCCATATGACACACTTAGTTGGAATTCAAAGTGTTGACTTGAGGCCACGACTTTTATATCTCATTAGATCTTCTCTAGATTGCCAAAACTATGGTAGTAATGAATATTATGACTTAAGGTGACTCAACAAAATGCCATAACACTAAAAAAATAATGATTGAGATAAATTTTTTGAAACAAAATGTCATGGTACTATAAATAGCTATGACTGATATATTTACCCTCTATACCCCAAATTCATTATATTGAAAATATATATGATTTTGGCAATTTATCTCTAGTGCATAAGATAGTAGTACTGAAAAAGGTTGGGACTAGAGTAAATGCTCTTTAGAATGAAATGTCGTGGTTAAAAATAACACCACTACTCAAAATACTTAGTATTTTAGCTCTGTAATAAATAAGTCACGATGATAGAATTTGTCATGACTAATTGTACTAATATGATATTTGGCTATGATGAGATTAAAATAATATAATGACAATTAAATTATTTGGAGATAGTATGGTCATGACTATAAGATAATATCAAGCATATGAAGATTATGTTGTACAGTGAAAAGATTATGTCAACTTGATTGTAGAAGCATGGTATATAATGATTTTCACAACTAGTTTTGTAGAGTTATGGCTAAGAAATGATATCATACCTACTCGGTAAGATGGTAGAATATAAACTTATGTTGTGACATGGGAAATGTCCTAATTTTCCATCACTTCTCTCTCTCCTCTAAGCCTTTGCTCTACCAAGTTTAATAATTTTTACCCAAATAGATATGATTTCACTAACATTCAACAAAATCTCTCAAAATATAAAGTTAATCAAATTTATTTAATACAAGCATAAATATGTGCAAATACCTAAGAAATACACCATAAACTACCCAAAAAGTTAGTATGTGTAGTACCAAATAGGCGTGACTTTTATATAAAATGGAAAGGCATGGTTGGGTTTGAGTGCAATGACTTTGTTTGACTTAGAAAATATTCATAATTAGGTTTGAGTTCTGCTACTTTATTTTGCTTGCAACAAAGTCATGATTGGATTTTAGCATTATGACTTTGTTTATTTAATGAGAAAGTCATCGTTGGATTTAGATACTATGACTTTTGTTTGGATATCTATATTATAAAAGTATTTGAGTGCATATACATATATGTAAAAAATATGTATTATAACACATAGTGCAAAAAGTAAATTCTTGGGTTGCCTCTAATAAAATATTATGTTTAATGTCCATAGATAGTGCTTCATTGAATCTCTCCAATTTAGTCAATAATTTCTACGGTTTAGGCTAGTTATTTCATATAGTCTTTCTCTTCTACTTTTCTTCCTTATTTCTCCTCTAGCATGAAGTCATCCTTTAGAGTATATTCTTTGGGGTAATGCTTCATGGATGCCACAACTTTAGAAGAAATTATGGCATCATTGCCTATAATCTTTTTTGATAAAGTCACAGCATGTGAAATTCTTCTCTGGATCCCTTTTGTGGCAACTTTGGAAAAAGGTGAGACTTTCTCTTTAATCTTCCATTTCTTCTTTGTCATGACTTTGTCTCTTGCCATGATTTTCTTCATTGATCTAGCATGTAAAGTCATGACTTCTTTAGAAGTAATAAATTTCTTTGTTATAACTACTTCCTCTTCATTTGTCTTCATATATTCCATGTTTATTGTTTTTTCATCTTTATCTTCTAGTAAATGAATAATTAGTGAGTGACTTTTCTTTACTTTACTTCTTCTATAATCTCAAAAATCTCTTCAGTAGTTGGATTGAGAATTTCATCATTTTTGCTTCTACCTTCAAATCTTTGGAGTGGTTTGACTTAGATCCTCCAAAAGTCACGACCTTGAAGAATGATGCAACTTCATAGTAATTTTTTTTATTGTCACTTCTACTATTTCCTTTAATTAAAATTCTTCTAATTCATCATCATTTATATTTTTTTGGCCTAATAACCTTCAACAAAATCTTTCTATCTGAAGTCTATTTTTTGTCTCATGGCAGTGCATAGGATGTTGTTTATTCTTTAATAATCTTCATCTTCATCATCTAGACTTTGCATGCTTTTATAGAAGTTGAACTTTATTTACTCTTTGCCCATTGAAAATGTGAATCTTTCTTCCTGACATTAATCAATACCTATATAATAGCTAAGAATAGTCATTCCAAGATAAATGAAGCATATTGATCTTCCTCTATATCTAGCACAATAAAATCTACCATAAAAATAAATTTACCTACCTTCAACAACACATCTTCATTAATGCCCCTTGAAATTTGATTGAATAATCAATCATTTGAACTAAGAGAAAAGTTGGAGTAACCTCACTTAGGTTCAATCTCTATACTATGGATAATAATATCAAATTAATACTTGACCTCAAGTCACATAGCACATTTTGAAAAATATGCTCGCTAATAATGTATAGAATCATAAAACTTCTTGGCTACTTCATTTTTCTCGAAAGTATTTGTTGGATGATATTTCTATATTTCTTGGTTAAGTTCACCATTTAATAAGTCTCCATCTTTTTCTATCTTTCATGAACTTAATATAATTTAACATTGAACATAAGGCTTTGGAAAATGGATATTAATTTCCAATTTTTGGAAGATAATGAGAAATCTCTCAAATTACTCATTTAGCTTTCCTATTCTAAAACATGGTGAAAAAAGAAGGTTACATATGATATGTTAGTTATCATTTTCATACTTGTTTTCTTGTAGATCCTTCTATCATAACTTCTAGCAATCTATATCTTCTCCTCCATCTCTACTTCTTTATTTTTCATGATTGGGAGTGTGAGTTGGGTAGTGGGTTGTGTGGATGCTATGACTAAAAAATATCACGGCTTAAATTGCTGTAGTGGCGAGTTATGTTGCAATTATAGAAAAGTCATGACTTTATCAATAAAAGCTTCCTTTATTTTAATTTCTCTTTTGGCATTCTCTTTTGCTTATTACCTCTCAAACTCTTTGTAGTCTATCCATGCTCTTCTCTTTCATCGATAGTGCTAAATGTGCAAGTTAATTTAATAATATTTATTGTCACTTTCATGTGTTTATTATCATTTTATTCCATTTTATTATTTTCTTGAAGATCATTTCTCTTCTTTATCTTTATGAGTAAGCTAAGCATATTGTTTCCAAGTTATAGTTTTTTCTACTCTCTTTAGGTGCTTACAATTGGAGCTTTAGGCTCCTTGTATATGATATCCCATTGAGTTATTATTAATTTTTTTTAGAAATTTACCCACATTTTGTTGCACATTCACATAACTCTCATACAAAATCCTTCGTGATTTCTCATGTTCAGATGATATTATGTGAAGGCATTATTATTTGCTCAAAATATGTACTCTTTGTTTTATATAAAATTAGTTTCATCCACATGATATATGATATTGAATTTTACTATTTAATGCTATTGAGAAATAAAAATCTCCCACACTTAACAATTTATCATTTTGGGCTCCATACTTATTGAAAAATATGTCCATTTTGGCTTCCATTGTGATTAGTCTATACAACTCGAATACTTCGACTTTCTTACTTCCAAAAAATTAATCATTTAGAGTTTGATAGTTATTATATGTTAGCTCTTCAAATAGATAATATACTTTCTCTAGTAATTTATTCATAATAGAACCACATGAGGCTGCATTAATCATGCACCTCATCATATAGTTCAGCTCATTATTCAAAGTTTGATCTTAGAACTATAATTCAAATCCATATTATGGATATCTCTTCAATGGTTCTTTGAATTGATCCAAAGCATCATATGAAGCATTCTGTTTTTCTTATTGAAATTGATTTATCTTTTCCCTTAGTTCAAATATGATTTGAGGTGAAATGAACTTGGTGAGAAAAGCAAGCAGACGTTCATCTCAACTCTCAATCAAACCTCTAGATAAACGCTATAATCAACACCAAGCTTTGTCTCTCAAAGAAAAAAAAAATTATAACTTTATAGTATATGATCTAACTCTATTCATCTTCATCATGTCTTACAACTCAAAAAAAGTTATCATGTGACTATTTAGATCTTCTGAAAATCTTTTACTATATTGATTTTATTGTACCATGACTATCAACCTAGGCTTCAACACAAAGTAATTTGCTTGAATATGCTATATCCAAATCCTAGAATAACTATTCATCATTTTCTACCACTAATAATCACCCAAGGTATAATGAGGAATGAGATGGTGGGCACCATTTCATTCACTACTTTGGTAGTTTTTATTATTACCAATTTCTTCTATAATATCTTTTTTAACTCCCTATCTCAAAGTTCTTGTGTTGTTCTTTCTATTTCTATGTCCAAATGTGTTAATTTTCATAGAATTTCTAGTCATGTAATGATAGAAACTATAAAACAAATAAAGAAACAAAGAAACGCAAAATACAAATACAATACAAGCGCAAACAAATAATTTTATCCAAACAACTAGAAACACAACTATCTTTTTGCAAGGATAGTTATGTTATCTCAAGTTGATTAATCAAACTAACAATCTCAAGCAATGATGCCAAAAACATGTTGTAACTTTGTAATAATACCAAAATTTCTCTTTTGTGGCACGGTCCTAATAACTTGTTGAGTGATTATCTCTCATCCAATAAAGTTCTAGAAGTATATGTATCATATAAGTAGTAAAATATACTTAAGTTTAGATATCAATCCCAAAGCGATTATATGGGTAGTTTGATTACCCAAATAATGAACTAACTACTACTCAAGTTGAGTAGATAGACTTGAATTTTTGGAAAAAAAATATGATGAATCATTGTGCCTTCTTAGCATACTATGTGACCATTATCTTTTGATTATCACTGCCAAGGATGATATCCCATAGCCACGCCCTTAGTATATTACTACTGAAATCACATGTCAATCTTATTATGAGGCATTTGAATGTTTACTCATTTAGATAATATGTTAACTACCCATAATAAATAGTTTGAGTTTGCATTTCTTTTCTTCAACCTTAATGTCTCAAGGAAGTGAAATAATGTGGTAGTAAATGTGTTTTTATTTTTGGATTTGTAAGTGTCATATTTGCAATAGTTAAAATACATCTTCTCATGAATATTACCTATGGAAATCATATAAAAAAAATAACTCATAGAATTATTACCACCATATAAGTCTCCTCCACTTATATGTGTCTCATGACATACCTATCATCATCATTCATAGCTGACACTTGACTCTCACACTATGTTAAAACTCATAGGTTAGATGTTTGATTTAATCTTCATATTGCTCGAAAGTTAATTCTTCAAAAATATGAATAATAGATTGGTCATAAGTATATTCATACTTTCAACTTCATAAACATCATTTCATAATGATTAAACTTATCTTAATATTAAAATTTCTCATAAGTTTATATCGTGCATTAAGAATATAAGGTATGTCAGTTCCTTATTATTGTACTATATGAGTGTACATATACAGCATAAACTTGTGATATAGTAAATTTCTAAATTTTAGTTCTAAATAATATATATATCCATACCATCCAAATCACAACGTTACCACAACTATAAATATTGTAAAGTTAAATCACATCATACAAATATTAATTAGTTTTATCAATATAAATATTGATAAAACTGATTCTATATCTCAATTTAGCTTGTTATTTGAAAAGAATTCACATGAGATATTTTAAGAGATATCATGTGGAATCGATAGTTTCCAATGAAAGCCCAAGTAAGGATATAAGTATCAAAATCTTATTCCAAATAACTATTACTCATGTACATCTTAGATTTGCCCCTAATTAGGGGGTTAGAATAATGCTGCATAGGGTTTTTACATGCTCTTAGCTCGAACTCTAATTCCTATTTTCTTATTGTTTATGAATTTCTCTAAGTATTACTTTTATACTTTAGAGATCTGCATGATTATTAAAAATGAGCATTTTGGTATTTACTTTAGGTTATGATTTTATTTTCTCATTGGATCTTATCAATAGTACAAAAGTTAGGGTGCCAATGAATGTCATGACTCAAGTAACTAATGTATGGAGCATAATGTAATAGCATTGGGAATGCTATGATTGATACAAATTCTATTTAGAATACAAAGTCATTGTAGTAAGAAGGATCATAGATTTGATTTTTTCTTTCTAGAGAAAAATATAATGACACTAGGAATGCTCCAACTGCAACAAATTTTTTCTGGGACAAAAAATTGTGGCTTGAGAATGGTCTAGGCTTTGATCTCTTCTCTTTGGAGCAAAAATGTTCTGACATTAGGAATGACCATGAGTAATGCATTCACTCTTTGGAATACAAAGCTGCAGTACTAATAATGGCCATAAAATTGATATTTTCTCACTAGAGTACTAATTTATAGTGTTAGAAGTATTGTGACCCGAGTAAATACTCTTTAGAAGGAAAAGTCGCATTTAAAAATATTGTTAAAATACTTAATATTTTGGTTCTATACTGAATAAGACATGATACTAAAAATTATCATGACTAATTATACCCATGAGATACATAGATACTGTGACATGAAAATAATATCACATTTAATATAGTGTTTTAGAGTTAGTGTGACCATAACTCCATAAAATGTCACTACCATAAAAACTATGTTGCAAAGTAAAAAAGATTATGTCAAATCAATGATAGAGTCATGGTGTATAAAAATTATCACATCTAATTTTATAAAATTATGGCTAAGAAAGGATGTCACAACAATTACTCAATAAGACCATAGAAAGTGTACCTAAGTCATGACATTGGAAATGTCACGACTCGCCATCATTTTTCTCCTCTCTAAGCTATTATTGCACCAAGTCTACCAAACTCACCCAAAATAACTCCATTTCACCAATATTTATTAAATATACTCAAAGAAGATATTTAGTGATTCCTCTCTAATAAATACTCAAATATGTACAAATATAATAGTAAATACATGTCAAATGACCTGAAAAAGTAGGTATGTAGAATGTCAAGTAGGTATTTATGCAAGCTGGACACCTTCTTTTAGGCAGACCATATCAATTTGTATGTTGTTTAGTATGTTAAAAATATCACATATTTTAGTATATTTGGATTGTTTTCGATGAAATGTAAGTAAAAAAACACGTGATATTTAGAATAATTTCATGAAATTGGATTTTAATGAATTATGACAAATAGTAATGAAATCATTATGTTTTTAGAGATAATTATTGACTTGATGATAGTTGATCTTATCGAGTAGTTTCAGTATCTATTTTTAGCCAAAACTCTACATAATTAGGCATGAGAATTTTTGTATGCTGACATTATTATCTCATTAACATAATCATTTCATGATAAAATGTATTTTTTTATGTGATATTATCTTATAGTCACAACCATACTCGTCTCATATTATTTAATTAGTTGTGATATTAATTTTATATAATAGTAATCAAGTATCCCATTAGCTAAAAGTCATGGTCATTCTCTAGTGATTTGGTTTTATCTTTACCAAAACTTAATATTTATAAGTTTAGATCCACAATTATTTCGCATTGCATTACTCTGTATTATAGAGTTAAAGAGTGTAAAGAGTGTATTACTCAAGCCATAGTCATTTCTAAGGCTATACCTTTTTTTCCTCACGAGAAGACAAACCCAAAACTATGTCTCAATATAATGACTTTGATATAAATGCTGATTACAAAAGCTATGACCACTTTCAATATTATAACTTTTGGGATACAATGAGCTTAGGGATCATTCCAAAGTTGTGATCATGGAGTAAAGAAGATTTAGGGAGCATTCCAAAGCTCCTACCACTTCCCACCACTATGACCTCAATCTCAAAAAACCAAAGGCTAGGGTTGTGACATAATTCAAAAGTTATGACTTTCTACTCTAAAAATACCTAGAATTCATGCAGTATAAAGATATGACAAAAGTGATGAGAAAAAAAATGGAAACCAGCCAACCTTATGACTTCTTCACCTTCAACTTGGGGTAGCAATAACTCTAGAGGCAATTTTGTTCACTTCCAATGGATCCATGAACAAGCAAGGGATAAAAGATCAAGGCTAAACCCTAGAGAGTGTCTCTATATCTATATGCAAAATAAATTAAGTTGGAGATTGTTGTATATAGTTTTTTTTGATAAACTATTTTGTATAGCCAAAATATTTTCTATTTTAATATTTTGTTAGTACGGAAAATAAAATATTGAAATGTTGGGAATGCAGGAACAGCTCAATATCGAGGTCCCGCTGCCCGGTTAGTGGGCTGAAGAAAATTTTGGACACAACCTAGTTCATCCAAGTGATCCTGCCCGCTTCATTTTTGATATTGAGAAACTGTTTAATATAAATTGATTTTTTATTTCTATTTGTTGCTGCTGCCAATTTACTATGAAATTATTCATTTTTATCTTCTCTCTCTAAGTGATTTTTTTTCTTCATGATTGTTGTATCTGTAAGACATTATTTTGGTTATAATTTATATATACATAAGTATTTTTCTGGTGGATGTAGCTAGTCATGCTGAATGACTAGTGAACCACGTTATTTTCTGTATTTTTGGATTATGGTTTGATTTTTTGTTGTGTTTTTGGATTGTGTTTGTGGATATATCATTTTTCTATTTTCTTCTTCTTCTGAATCTATAAAATTACAAACATTGGAAGTAGAATTACTAACAGTCTCGACCTAAAACCCATATTCCACCTAAAAAATAAAAAACTAAGCGAACATTGGTAGTATAGACGCACTTCAAAATAATAAAAACAGAAAATTCTAGGGGTATTGATAAAAAATCAGCATAACATATATATTATACCAAAATATATACAAATAGGAGTGCATGTATTACTAAGCACCTAAAAAGACATGTTGATCAATGTATCAAAATATATATTGCATTAGATTTGAGGTAAATCCAATTTGGTAGTGAGGTCTTTGAAGCTGAATTTAGTTCAGCTTTGTTGATCCCTTCATATACCATAATAATTTTTGGAGGAAATACATAACCAAACTGAATATAATTATAGATCTCCTGATTAAAATTTTAAAGGATCATAAGGTAGTTAGTATTATACACCCTACTTCTAACCTACTTATCTTCTAATTTTTTAGGTCCATATATTTGAATGACATAATAAAATATTATAGGTTAGAAAAATAATTAATAATTAATGAATTTAAAAAATATAATAGAGTGGTGTCCATGACATCCAATATATGGACTAGTTACAATGATGCACCATTTGCATGTTTCACAGCCTATTATGTAGACTTTAAATGGATGCTTAATAAAAAATATTATGATTTACTATGATTCTTCATTCTTATGATGACCCTACCATATATGAATATATGACATGGATCTATATGAAATTCAAAATAAACTATTTTATATCACTTTCCATAATATTTTAAATAATAGAGTAACTATTAGTATATTTGTTATAACTATTTGAGATGGGGCACCAGGTGAACTTTTTATGTTAGGTGCATATGTCATATGATTAATCTCATAGTATAGGCAGGGATGAAAATTATTTATTTTACACTAGAAACAATAAGAATTTCACTAAAATACCTTAGGACACCTAGCAAACAACAAGAATTTAGTAGCTTATATCTGTATGCGGGGCTAAACAAAAAATTCCAAATGGAAATGAGACACCATTAGAATTACTCCTATCTTATGTTGGAGTCTTATATTGGCTACCTATCTATCTATTAAGAAAAAAAGGCCAATTCATACTAGCTTGAGTCGGCCCAATACCACCTGAACTAGCATAGCCCACTCTAGGCCCAGCCTGGCCCATCACGACCCCACACTAGAGGTGTCAAACGTGACGGCCCGGCACGAAGCACGGCACGGTTCGGCCATGCCTGGGCCGGCCCGGCACGTTCTTAAACCGTGCCCGGGTGAAGAAAATCGCGTGCCGTGCCTGGCTCGGCAAGGCTCGTGCCTTGGCACGGCACGGGTCCATCCCGTGCCGGTTCACACAGGCACGCGTGGCACTGGCGGCGTGCCACGCGTGCCGTGGCGTGAGTCGTGACCCATCCGGGCCCCCCCCCCCCCCCCCCCGGTAAAAAGACCTCGGGTCGAGTCCGAACAGACCCGACCCACGGTCTTTTCTGCCGAAACCTGACTCCCGAGTCCGATCCGAGCATTTCCAACGGCAAAAAAAAAAAAATTCAAACTTGAGCGATTTTCAGCCCTTGGATTCACCTCCAACGGCTAGGGGGCAGAATCCAACGGTCCTCGTGATTCTGCCCCTTAAATATATTAAAAAAATTCAAAAAAATAATAAAAAAAAACTTTATTTAGCCTATAAAATCTACCCCCCTCCCTATAACATTTATGTTTTTCAAAAACATAAAACTTCTCAATATTTTCTCTCTCTCACATAAACCGTGCATCTCTCTCTCGGCCCTCGTGATTTTGATTTCGGCTTGGATTTTCGTGAAACTCAACTTGAGTTTTGAACATCAGAGCTTCCTGCGGTGCACCTTGCATGTGAGTGACCTCATTGCTTTTACCGGGTAATATATTTTACGTTTTTTTTGTACTTTCTCTCTCTAAAGCTTCTCTCTCTAGAAAACTTACGAAAAATAAAAAATGACAAATACACCTAACACGTTTTTAAATTTGGAAAATGAAAATGTTAGTGTTACACAGACGTCCGTGGCTCCTGAAACTTTGGTTTCTCTTGTCGTCTCAGCCCAAAGTTCTAAAAAACAAAAAACTAGGACTTCTGTAGTTTGGACACATTTTAAAATCATAACACAAGTAGATGTTAGGGGTGAGGAACATGAAATGAAACAGTGCAAATATTGTATGAGACTTTTAACATGCAAGAATACATGTGGGACTGGGCACCTCAAGAGGCATGCTGAAATATGCTCCAAAAAACATGGACCCTTAGATCCTAGGCAAACCTAACTTGGTACTACATTTTTTGAGACTGGATCTAGTTCACTCTCAAAGTTTACTCCCTTCATATACTCCAGCGAGTTGGGTAGGGACGGCATGGCCAGACTCATCACATTGATGGGTCTTCCAATCAGATTTTCGGAAGATCCGAGGGTAGTGCGCATCATGCAGACTTATTTTCAGCCATCCTATCGTAGGATTTCTAGGTCCACATCTAGGAGTGACATACTAAAGATATATAAGTTAGAAAAACATAAAATAATTAAGGAATTTTTGGCATTTAGTGGAGTGATGTCCGTGACATCCGATATATGGACATGTCACGATGATTCTTCTTATGCATGTCTCACGAGTCATTATGTAGATTCTAACTGGACAATCAATAAAAAAATATTAGGATTCACTGAGATTCTTCATCCTCATGATGGCCCGGCCATTTTTGAGTGTATGATGAAAATATTTAGAGAATATAAAATTCAAAATAAAATTTTTAGTGTCACTTTCGATAATGCTGCGAATAATGGAGTAGCGATCAATATGTTTGTTAGGAATATTAGAGACGCACCTTTAGGAGAGATCTTTCATGTCAGATGCATGTGTCATGTGATTAACCTGATAGTTCAAGCGGGTATGAAGGTGTGTTCCCCCGCGTTGGAAAATATACGCAAATCACTCAAGTATATTCGCACTCCTCGCAGACTACAAGAGTTTGGTAATCTCTGTTTGTCTGCGAATCTTAAGAAGAAGAAATTCCAATCAGATGTGAGACATCGTTGGAATTACACGTACCTGATGTTGGAATCATGTGTTGGATACGAACACGTGATATCCGACTACGTCAATAGTAAGAGTGGCGAACTTATTATTGACGACACTGACTGGGCTTCAGGAATTTCATTTATGAAATTCCTGAAGATATTTTATGACACGACGAACATGTGTTCGTCGGTTTATACGCCCGCCACTTGCATTGCACTTCGTTGCATATGCAACATTAGTAGCATGTTTAGGAAGTATCGAGCGGACCCGACGCTTAGCCATATGGTTGCAGAGATGGAGACCAAGTACTTGAAGTACTGGTCCACCATTCCATCTCTTTATTGCCTCGCAGCATGCATGGACCCTAGGGCTAAGGTGGAAGGGGTTGAAAACACCCTGACTTTCATTTCCTCGTGCATGAACCTGGAAGAGCCACCTGAAGGGTTCATTTACGAGAAGTTGATAGACCTGTTCACATACTACGATACTAGGTATGGTGGTGGTGGTGGTGAGACTATGAGTACGGACACTGATACATTGTTCGGAGATGACGATTATTCCATTAACCTAGCAAGGGGAAAACGTAGGGGTGGACCTTCACATAGGAGCGAGCTGTCTCAGTACTTAGATACCGATTACTGCTCAATCCTATCACCTTCTGACAATAAGAATCTTGATTTATTACAGTGGTGGAAATCATATGAGTCCGCCTATCCCGTGCTATCTAGGATGGCACGGGATCTACTGACTCCTCCGGTGTCGAGCGTAGCATCGGAGTCTGCTTTTTCTGTTGTAGTGAACGTGATTTCGGATAGGAGATCGAGATTACGTCCAGATATGGTTGAGGCCTTGGCATGTTTGAAGGATTGGGAGGAATCGAGATTTAGCATCAGTGATCGTGCTGAAGCTGGGACTGTGACAGACACTGCAGTCGCATCCACATCCACTACGATGGCGGAGGAGCTGATTGCCGATGATGATGACCCATATGATACTGATCTTGATGTTGCGGCTGATGATTCTCATGATATGCCACTTGACGATTGATGCTCATCTGCTCTTTTTTTCGATGTTTTTTTATTTATTTTATTTATACGCTTTGTTTGTACTTTGTACCATACGTTGTGTTGAAACTTATACTTGTTTTGTTCGGACTATTGGTTTCAAAAGCATTAATGGTAATTTTTCATTTGTGTAGTTTAATTTTTTTTTAATTAAAATTTTTACTAACTTAATGTATTTATTTATTATTTTACCATTTAAATTTTATTTTAAAATTTAATAACATTAAATTTTAATATATAATTAATAAATTATAATAATAAAAAAAGCTAAACTTAATTGAAAAAAAAATTTTTTTTTTCTAATATTTTTTTGTTTTATTTAATTTTAAATGTTATATTTTTTACAAAAAATTATATTTTTTAATTATTACTAATACTCTAAAGTATATACAATAACTTAATAAAAAAATTTTTTAAAAAAAAAAAATTTGTAATCTGCCATTTAGGGCTGGCCTCCCGGGACCCGGACCCCGGTTGACCCGGTCCCGCGTTGCGGCACCCGCCCCGCCTGCCCTGCCGTGTGCCCGTGCCGCCTCGCCTGGCCTGTGAGTGGCAAGGCGTGCCCGAGCGTGCCGGGCACGGCACGGCACGGCCTTGCCGTGCCCACGGGCCGTGTCGTGCCTGCCTTTAACTGACCGTGCCGTGCCGGGCACGACACAGTGGCACGACCGTGCTTGTGAAAAACGGGCCGTGCCGTGCCCGGCACCATGCATACAAACCATGTCGTATTGAGTTAGCAAGCTAGTTCATGTACCATGCTAGGCATGACATGAGAATCATACATTGTCATGTTCGACATGACATGGTCATGCCACACTCAATCAGGTCATGCAAGCATGTCATGACCCATTTAACACCTCAATATTTATCATAAAAAATTTAAATAAAGAAGTTATGACTTTTCTCATTATCACTGCCCATGTAGAGAAAGAAACACAAGAAGAAGTCATTATATCTTTCAATGTCACTATAAAGGAAGAAAAAGGTGTAATATTTCTCAATGTAATGACTCAAGTAGAAAAAAGAAATACAAGAGGAAATCATTATATCATTCAAAGCCATGGAAAAAGAAGAAGTCTTAATTTTTAAGGGTGTGATCCCATTGGAAGATATAAAACAAAATAATAATATTTCATTGTTATGATTTTCTTATGTTGCCTAATTATTATGACTTCGTCATTTCATTCTTATGACTTTGTTAGTTATACAAGTAGTAAAATAGATTTTCATCCAAATATATATATCCCAAATGGATTGTGTAGGTAGTTTGATCAACTAATGATAAGTTAACAACTATAGTTGAATAGATAAAACTAGATTTTTGGTAGACTCCTAGATTATAGGGTTAGTCTATTTCATTATGCATGATGATCTATCTAAATAGCTTGTTTATGATTGTACTAAATATAGAATAAATATTTGATTATTATGAAAATGCTCTAGTATACCCTAATAGCATACAAGATGATTGTAAACTATTGGACATTTTCTAATGATGGCCCCCTAAAAAAATTTCCCTCAATACTTCACCATCAAAATGAAAAACCATTCATACTTGAGGGTTATTCAAGAGTACATATTTTTTAGGCAACTCATCAACTAACCCTAATAGTTTTTTGATATATTTATTCTTATTCTCCAATCTCACATGTCATAAAGACATGAATTAATGTGATATTAAAACTATCTATACTTTTGGTTTCATAAGTATCATAATTATAATAACATACACTTTCATAAATCTCACAATTAGAAGTCATATGATAAAAAATAACTCACAAAACTATTACCACACCTTATAAATCACCACTACCTACATGTGTCTCATACCTTACCTATCATAATTTACTATGATAACACCTGACTCTCACACTATATGTGAAACCCTTAGGATATCATTCTATAAAATTCTCACATCAACTTAGAGTTGGTCCATCTAAGATGTGCATAATGAATTGACTTATAAAAGCATTCATGCTTTTAGCTTTGTAATTAGTATACTCCAAAATTAAACATGACTCAATGTTGGATTTTGAAATATAAGTTTATCTCATATATCATGATCAGAAAGATTGTCACTTCCTTCATATCATTATGAATGAGTGTGGTCATGGTTTACCTATTACTATCCACCATAATAATACCACAAACTCACTAATAATAAAATTATAATTTTAGTTCTATATAAATATCACATTCATCAATAATTAAACCTTAATAAAATTTAAACATAAAAATTCATTACTTTAGCATCTATCACATGAAATAAGATACACCAACCCTAAACCTCAATTTAGTTGATATTGGAGAGGAATTAACATGAGATAATTTGAGATACATTTCATAAAATTTTTGATTCCTAATGATAGACCTCAAAAGTGTCTAGGAATTAGACACACAATTATTATTCATATGTCATGGATTTGCCCCTAGGTGGGAGTTGAAATTCATGCCCCCTTTTATGATTTATGTTAGTGACTTGTGTTGCCTCTTTGCTCATGGATCTCCTCTAGGTTTAAGAAATTTGTGGTCTCCAAGCCCTAGCCTTGTGTCTGTTTTTGGTGGATTCTCCTTCAAACATCTCTCATTTTATGCTTTTATACCTTGGATAGTTGGTGTAATTTTTAAGTGGAAAGGCATGTCACAAGGATTGTGACAATCTTTTTGTCTATGTAACACAAAGGTGCAACACTATGAATGAGTTGCAACTTTGGTTTCTTTCTTGCTTTTGATTTCCACAGTGCTAGGAATGATCATAGTTATGCATCTCTTTTTTGTAACCATAAGTCATTATATTGGGAATGAGTCATGACTCGTGACTTTCATCTCTCTCCTGCATTAGATTGGCGTAATATTGGGAATGACTGTGGTTATGTATTTCATATTTGTAACAAAAAGTCACGATGCTGAGAATGACCATAGATTATGTATATTTTTATGTAGTATAAATTCATGATGATAGGAATGACTGTGACTATGTATTTTGTCTCTATAATCCATAGTCATTGTACTAAGAATGAGCTATGACTTTGGCATTTCTCAAAAGGAAAAGGTTATGGCCCTGAAAATAATTGTGGCTTGTGTAAATATTCTCTAGAACACTCTATAACTCAAAGTAATGATGTTAGAGAAGCATCATAATTTTTACCTTAGTCTTAGTGGCTCTATAATGAGAAATGCATGGAACTAAAAGATATGGTGATTTTTAAGACCACTAGATACTTGGTTACTGTGAAGAAAAATTAATGTTACAACCATAAACAATATTATGAGATAGGACAACTATGACTCTAGAAAAGTTTCATAGCCAAAAAAAATATGTTGCATAATGAAATAATTATGTTAACAATATAGTAGAGTTATGGCATATAAAGATTGTCGTGACTATTCATACAGAGCTTCGGCCAAGAATGAATATCAAAACTACTCTATAAGCTAAGTAAGGTATAACAAAGTCATAAATTAAGGAATGTTGTCTTTATATGACTTTTCACTCCCCTCATATTCAACTAATCAACCAAGTTTCATATTTCACAAAAAAATATATATATTATTTCAGTACTATATATTATAATCCATCAAAATTATAATCTAGTAAAATAGTTTTATTTAAATCATTTTTCAATGCAAAAACAACATATAAAATTACCAAAATAACTAGAATTATTTGTTATTTGGCATATTAAACAAACTCTCATACTAAATGATTGCCCTTTCTTGAGTAATTATTCTCTCTTTATAAAAATATGTATTTTCCATTCATTATACATAAGTGTTTTCTATGACCAGGATTGAGAATCATAGCATATCTAGATAATAGTGCTAATACTTTTTGTGGTTATATTAGCAAGTCATGGTAGGGTTTGAGTTTCTCGAATAAATTTTTGGGTACAAAATTTGTGGACAATTATTTGTGTAAGTGAATATATTTATTTCATCATACCATACAAAAAAAATCTTAGGTTGTCTTTTAAGTAATGATAAATTTAATGTCTATAGCTAGATCTTCATTAAAGCATTCACTACATCTATAATTTATATAGTCTATGCTAATTTTTCCATGTATTATTTTACTTTAATTCTACTTGTATTTTTTGTGTCAGCTAGCAATATTCTATAGAAGAGCACCTTAATAGTAGTTTACACATCGTCTTTGGTATTGAATACCCAAATATATATTTTTTGGCCAAGACATTTTGAAGTCATATCTCATTTGACTTCCTTAACCTCCTCACAACTAACCATATTTATTTCAGCAACTAGAAGTTCTGATATAATACTTTCTTTAAGCATGCCTAAGTTAGTATCTTCAAATTTTATTTTCATTTGTTTTATTAGTTTTTTTTCTCTTCATTTGTTCTTCTTGCATTAATAAGCAACTTGGTGATTATGTATTCAAATGAAAATCTATATGTTGGATAAGGTCTATCAAATACAATATATTCAAGGCTTTCCTATCTCAAATCTTCATAGCTTACTATATTTTGATAATAGAATTGATTTTGGTCTCCATTAGGTATGAGATATAAATTACTATTTGGCAGGAAATAGGCTTCAACATATTGATGAATTGGGCTATGCATGTTTATCTTCTACTTTTGAAGTTCTCCTTTTTATTTCTCACTTTCTAAGTTCTAAGGTGTTAGCTCGGTCTCAGAGTTATACTATATTGATTTGTAGCTAAAAAATACTAAACCAAAAGATACAAACAAGTAATATAAGATAATCTATGTAAATCAAGGTACATAAAAAAGATAATATTATCCAAACTACTAAAAATATAACTAATTTTTTTTCAAGGATAATTATATCAACTAAAATTATCAACTAAATTGAATAATCCCCATTAATAGTACCAAAAACATATTATGACTTTGTTATGTTATCTAATTTTTAGGATTAAGTAATATCCCAAAATTACATTGGGTGAGGGTCTCTAGTCTAATTAGTCTTGATAATATATGAGTCGTATAAGTAGTAAAGTAGATTTTTATCTAGAAATCTATCCCATTGATATTGTGTAGGTAGTTAGATTAATCAATGATAAGCCAACTATAGCTCTAGTTAAAAGGATAAACTGAATTTTTGGTAGATCATTAGATTCCAAGGTTGGTCTATATCATTTTGCATGATGGTTTATCTAAATAGTTTGGTTATTATTATACTTAGTTATAGAATGAACATTGGGTTATTATGAAAATATCCTAGTGTCTTAATGGCGTACAAGGTGGTTGTCAACTATAGAGTTCTCCCAAATAATGGTCCACTTATTGTAGTATGCTCAGTATTTTATAACTAAAATGACAAATTATTTTTGCTCGAGGATTTTTTACAAGTTTATTCCTTTTAGGAGACTCCTCAACGACCCTTGATAGCTACTTCATATACGTATTCTTATTCTCCAATCTTGTGTGTAATGAATATATGAATTCATGTGGTATTAAAAATATTTATACTTTTGGCTCTTTGAGTATCATACTCACACAATTAATATACACATTTTCTCAATTCTCATCAATAAAAGTCATATGATAGAAAGTAACTCCAAACACTATCACCACCTTACAAGTCAACTCCACTCATGTGTATGTCATGACTTACCAATCACTATTTACTATGATAACACATGACTCTCACACTAAATATGAAAATCCTTAGGATAATATTCCATAAAACCCTCACATCAATTGAAGATTAGTTTATCAAAAATATACATAATAGATTGGCTTATAATAGTGTTCACTTTTTTGGCTTCATAAGCATTATACTCACATAAATAAACTTACCTCAATGTTAAGTTTTGACATATAGGTTTGTCTCATGTATCATGATTAGAAAGGTTTTTACTTCTTTGTTACTATTACACATGAGTGTGCTTTATGGATTACCTATCACTATCTACCATGATAACACACAAACCCATTAATTGTAAAACACTAATTTCAATTTTATATTAATATTATATCCATCAATAACTAAACCACAATAAAATCTAAACATAAAAATTCATTACTTAAGCATCCATCACATGATATATTATACATTAATCATTGACCTCAATTTAGACTAATATTAGAGAGAAATTAGCATGAGAAAATTTGAGTATATCTTATAGAATTTTAAGTACCTAATAATATCTCATAAGAGTGTCTAGAAATTAAACCCTAATTCCACAATTTCTATTAGATATTATACTAGATGGGAATCAAAATTCATGCCCCCCCCCCCCCCAGGGTTTATACTTGTGTCTTGCATCACTTCTCTTCCCTATGTGTGGTAAAAATTATGCTCTTCAAACCATAGTTTTTTTATATCTTTTTCATGGTATTGAATTCTCTCTGAAAAATCTCTCATTTTTTTACTTTTATATTCAGATGGATCGGTGTAATTTTTAAGTGAAAAGTCATGATATTGAGGAATGTCATAGCTTTGACTTTTTGTCTATGTAACACAAAGTTGTAATATTGAAAATATGTCATTGTTTTGGTCTCTTTTTTATTTTAGATTGTTGCAACACTAGAATAGCTATGACTATGTATTCCATCTCTATAACCAAATTCAAGGCATCAGGGATGAGTTTTGACTTAAGTATTTTATATTGTATCAGATTGTCATGGTGCTGTGAATGGTCATTGATGTGCATTTCTTCTAAATAATATGAAATAATAGCGTTGGGAATGGTAATGGTTGTATATTTCATCTATATAATGTGAAATTATGCCATTAGAAATGAATGTTGTTTGTGCATCTTGTCTCTATAACACAAAGTCATGGTGCTAAGAATTGATATGACTATACATTTTATTTCTGTAATACAAAGTCATCGTGTTGGTAATGAGTCATGGTTTTTGTCATTTTTCAAGAGCAAAAAAGTCATGACCTTAGAAATGTGCACAACTCAAGTAAATGATCTCTAGTACTTTCTATAGCTAAAAAGTATAACTCTAAAGAAGACCATGGTTTTTGCCTCAGTCTTGGTTTTTTTTGTAATAAGAATGCTGTGGAACTAGAATATGTCATGACATTTAGCACTAGTGGGGTTCTTGGTTATTATGATATAAAATTAATTTTATAGTCATAAAAAATATCACGAGCCACTGTAACTTCATGAAATTTGTACAGCTAAAAAGAATATATTGTATAGTATAATAATTGTATCAACAATGTGGTAGAGTCATTGCATATGAAGATTAACATGATTATTTATGTAGAACTTTGACCAAGAAAAGTTGTCAAAACTACTCTATAAGATCATTGAGGTGTAATAGTCATAACATAAAAAATACTATGATTTTACATGACTTTTTTCTCTCTTTTTCTACTCAACTTATTCAACAAGTTTCATATTCCATATAAAAATCATCTAATTTTACTACTATTCATCATAATCTAGCAAAACTATAATTTAGTGAAATAATTTTATTAAAAGTCTTTTTCTATGTAAACATATCATGTAGTATTATCAAAATAACTTGTATTATTTGGTATTTAGTATACCAGATATAAATTTAACAAAAGCATGTCATTAGAAGTCATTCATCCAAAAGGAAAGAAGATAATGAACAACTAATTTTTAAAAAAGATATTTTGCAAAGATGTTGGCATAAGAAAGAAAGAAATGATAATTATCTTCTATTTAACATCGAGTAGAATAGAAGGTAAAAGGACATCAAAGATTTTATGGAGAAGCTCACTTATACCACTAAGATCACATATCGAATTAGAAATTCAATGAAAGTCTAGCTATGAATATTAAACATAACATTGCTAGGGAGGCAACCCAAATTTTATTTTTTACATTGTGTGATGTAATAAATGATTTCATCTTTTGATTTATGTTTACATACACACCTAGATACTTATATACATATTCACTCAAAAGAAGTCAAGATACTCAAACTCAACTATGACTTTCTTATAATTTAAGTGAAATCATGACACTCAAATCTAGCCATGACATTTCTTTTAAAAGAGAAGTAATGAACATACAAAAAACCATGATATATTTCTTATTAGCCATGATATACCCTAATCTTATATAAAATCTCAAACTCTAATTTTGTGACAATTCTAAAATTTTTCTCCTCTCTTTGGATGCAAATTATATCATCCTAACTACCAAAGATATGAAAAAACATGAATGATGAGATATTGATTTTGAAGCTAAGGATGAGAAAAGAGGTAATTGAATCTACTTGCACAACCAATTAAAAATGACAGAGACAATCTATCATTAAGACTCCTTCAAAAGTGATAATGCTAGAACATTGATAGAGAAATGGATGACCTATGTGTTGGAGAAGATATGCTTTATAGGAGAATGGAGATTCAGTAAATTAATTCAATCTTTCTAAGAATTGATAGAGAGAAGGAATTGAGATTGATTATATATGTACATGGAAAGATGTAATGCAACTATTAGTGAGTATTACTCCAATTTAAAAGATAGGCAAAACAATAGTTGTTAGGTATGAGGAGTTTGGCTGCATTTTGATTTAGTGTTTATCAATGTGATATATGGATTGAAAGGAGCCATGGATGATATGACCTTTAAATTCTTAAATATGTAGCCAAATTACCAAGTCATTACCAAAATATTGATGGGTGGAACAAACAAATGGAGAGTTTCATCGAAGAGTACATATGGCATTTAGTATGAGGAGAACTCATAGAGGAGAACAAGATTTGGTTATAATTTCTATGCTCTATTTCATACTCGACTCTCCACATCTTGACAATCATATAAGATAGGGTAATCTTACTCTTTACCCTAATCAAAGAGTGCAAGATCCATGTGTGAAAGATTCTTGAGAATTCTATTCTCAACTTTCAAGAGGGTAAATTTTTTGGCATAATTTATCCTTCTTTGATTACTTTTCTATTTTGAACTGAGTGAGTTGGTAAATTTCTATTCTCAATTTTTAGGATTAGATAATGTCTCAAAATCTCATTGGGCAAGAGTCTCTAATCCAACCAATCTGACAATTATATGAATAGTATAAGTAGTAAAGTAGACATTCGTCTATATATTGATCTTACAAGTATTATGTATGCAATTCAATCAACCAATGATAAGTCAACTACTACTATAGTTAAAAAGATAAAATTAAGTTTTTGGTAAGTTTCTTAGATTTTAGAATTTGATCATTTGATTTTGTATGATAATCTGTCTAAATAGCTTTGTTGTTATTGTGCTTGATTATAAAATAAATATTGGCCTTTAATAAAAATACTCTAGTGCCCTAATAACATACTAGGTGGTTGTCAACTATTGGGTCCTCCCCTATGATGATACCCTCTTTGCTATCCGCTTGGTAATTTACTACCAAAATAGCAAATCATTCCTATTTAATAGTTATTCACAAGTTTATACCTTTTAGGCAACTCATCAACTATCCTTAAAAGTTATTTTGTATATACATTGTTATTCTTTTAACTCATGTATCATGAAGATGTGAATTGATATAGTAGTAGCAATATTTGTACTTTTAGCTTCATAAGTGACATACTTACATAATTAATTTATGTTTCCCCTCAAATATCACTCATAGGAGTTATGATAGAAAGGAACCCATAGTTTTATAACCACTTTATGAGTCACCTTAAATCATGCATGTCTTTTGGCTTATCTGTCACCTCCGCTTATGTGTGTCTTATGGTTTACCTAACAACTTCTACCATAATGACATGCAACTCCAACACTAAAGGTGAAACTTTAGATTGATGTTACAATAAAACTCCAACATCAAATGAGGGTCAGTTCATCTAAGATATGTATAATGGGTTGGCATATAAAAGTATTTATGCTTTTGAATTTATAAATACTATACTTGTATGATTAAACTTACCACAACATCAGGTTTTGATGTATAGGTTTGTCATGCATCGCAATCAAAATGGTTGTTATTTTCTTCCTATCATTATGTATGAGTGTGCTTCTTGGTTTTCCTATTGCCTTCTACCACAATAACACCATAAATTCACTAATAGTAAAACTCTAATTTTAGTTCTACATAAACATCATATCGATCTATAACCAAACTAAAACAAAATTCATAGATAAAAATCAATTGCTTAAGCATTCATCACAAGAAATAAAATATATCAATCCTAAATCTTAATTTAGCTTAACATTGGGTAGGAATTCACATGTAATATTTTAAGATTCATCTTATCGAATTTTAGGTTTCTAATGATAGCCCTCAAGAATGTCTAGAAATTAAACCATAAACTCATAATTCTCATTTGTGTGCATCAAATTTGCTCCTAAGTGGGAGTCGAAATTCACACCCCCTAGGGTTTATGCTTATATCTTGCATCACCTCTTTGCTTGTGGATCTCCATTAAGTTTGGACTAATTTGTGCTCCAAAAATCATCACTCTTCATTCATTTCTCGTGCCCTCAAATTTTCTCAAAAAAATCTGATTTTGCGCTTTTATATTCAAGTAGTTAGGTATAATTTTTAAGTGGAAAATTATGGTATTTAGGAAAGTAATGGATTTATTTTTTTTTTGTTTCTGTTATACAAAGTAATGATTCTAGGAATGTATCATGGATTTAGTATTTCTCTTGCATCAGATTGTCATTGTATGAAAAATGAGACAACTTTGGTCTCTCTCTTATACCAGATTGTCACAGCACTAGGAATTACCACAACTTTACATCTCATTTCTATAAGACAAAGTCTTTGCACTAGTAATGGCCATGACTTATATATTTCCTTTTTATAACCCAAAGGCACAATGCTAGGAATGAGCCATGGCTATGATCTTTTTTTAAGAGAAAAAAGCTACAATCTAGGAAATAATTGTGGTTCAAGTGAAAACTATCTATAATTCTCTAACTCTATAGTTAAAAGATATGGCACCAAAGAAGCATCGTAGCTTTTTAATGAGAAATTCATGGTATTGGAGAATGTTATAACTTTTAGCATAAGCGAGGCTTAGTTGCTGCAATATAAAATTAATATTATATTTGTAAAAATGTTATGTGCTAGTATCAAATAGGTGTTAGTATAATTGTTGTTTTGTAGTTATCATACCGAAATCTGATGAGTAAAGCTTTTAAGATAAAGTTAAATCCTCTAGACTCAAAAATTAAAATAATGAAATGAGCATTTATGAGATAGAGATTCGATAGAGAGATGATGGAAAAAAATATAAGTAATAGAAACAATTAAGGAAATGAAAGGTAAGTTATCCATTAGCCTAATTCACATTATATCTTAGGTGACTATTAGAGGCCTACTATTATGTATAGTTACTCTAGGATTCAAATGTAATTGGTGCAAGTAAATTATTTTGAGTTGAAATTAAATTTAATAACTATGATATATAAAACTTAGTATTGTTGAAAAATATTAGAGTATTTGAATTTCCACATAACAAATATTTTAGAACTCTATGTTAAAGTGAAGATACATGGAGTTAGCTCAAATTCTATTAGGTTATGACACCCTTTTCTTTGAGATTTTATAATAGAAACAAAACTTATAGTTGGTTCTAGTATTTATTTCAAGGTTTGATTAAAGTTAGGATGAATTGGTAGAAGCCTTTCCCACCAAGTTTTTCCTATCTCAAATTACATCTCAATTAAGAGGAGAGATAAGTTAATTTTGACAAGAAGAGCAAGTAACATTATATGATGCTTGAGCTGATTTAAATAGCTTTTGAGGAGGTGCTTGCAACATGGATTTGAGTTGCGATTCCAAGCATAAACTTTTTACCATCTGCTAAATTATATGATGAGATATATAATTAATACGTCCTCGAGTGGCTCCATCATGAACAAGTCACCTGGGGAATCACACTTTTTATTTGAAGAGATAATAAAGAATAATTATCAAACTCTAAATGATCAAGTCTTTAGATTGAAGCAAGCTAGATTATTATAGTTGGATAAATTGACTAGCATAGAAATGAATATTGATATATTTTTTAGTAAATTTGATTTCCAAAATGACAAGCAAATTAGAGTGGACATTTTTACTTTGCAACAATATGAAGAGGTAGAATTAAACTATGTATATTAAGTGGATGCAACTAATGGTCTACAAATTTAAGGTATATTTTCTAACTCAATAACATTGTCCCCTCTCATTGACATCGGAATATGAAAAATCATGAAGCCTTTCATATGGAAGTCCTATGAATGTTTAGCAGAACTTGGGCCAATATTATAAAAATTTTGAGAATAACTTAATATATTATCACATACAAGAAGCATCAAGATCCAACTATATTCAGAGTACAAAAACCATTGTATAAAAATAATTTCATGGATTTCTCACATAGATGAAGAGAAAAAAATGATCTTCAACAAACTATATGGAGTGGATTGAAATGAAGAAATAACACATGACATGGTGATAAAAATCATTGAGAATTAACTTGGACAACTAGCAATCTTAATGAAAAAGAAGAATAAGAATGAATTACTTAAAAACAAGGTAAATCCAAGAAAGTATCTTTCCATAATACTGAGAAGTGACAAAAGAATTAGAAGCACAACAATTTGTAATAAAACTAGAAAGAGAATCAATTACATAAGGGAAATGAAGTAAATGAAGAAGTCGTGATTTTTCCAAAGTCATTATGACACCTACCAATGAAGTAAATGGTTTTGTGCCATCTTTCAACATCATGACACAACATGCCATAATATTTTCCAAAGTTGTTGCATTACAAGAACTTGTCACCCAATTCTTGCCCTCAATAAAGATAAATGAAGGAGCAAGGAATTAGGAAGAGATGCAATGTACTAGAAGTATTGATCAGAAAGGTGTGTAATAGAAAGATAATGTTGAAGGTAAACATTTCCTCTAATCTCCCTTTTCTACAATATTTTAGAAATGGAAAAATGGACATGTAATTTGATAAGGTTTCTAAATGTTTTCTGAAAGATGGAGGTAAAGTAGTAAATATTCTATTTGTCAAAGTACTAGCCCAAATACCAAATTATGTGAAATTTATTAAAGACATAATGGGTAGCAAGAAGAAGTTTAAGACTTTTGAAATAAAAAATATGACGGAGAAGTATAGTATTATCATCCAATATAAACTTCCAATAAAATTGAAAATTCCAAAAATAAATACAATTCTAGGCATAATTAGGGAGCATACTTTCTAAAAGATACTATGTGTAAAGGTGGCAAGTGGGTCGGGTAGACATAGCACGACATGAGGAATGGCCCAACTAAGTCATGTCTAGCTTGGCATTGAATGATCCAGAGTCATGATGGACATGGGTTGTGCTAGCCTAAGGCATTGGCTTATGCCATGCTAGGCCAGAGGCTATCATGCCTCATGCTGAGCTAGACACGACCCACATGCTTGAGCTTGACCCATTAGCATGATCCACCAGCATGGTCCACCAACATTGTGACCATGACTCGGGACCAGGAATGGGTCATGTGTTATAGAAAATTAGATAACTAGTATTTTGTGGTAGTGTTGTGGTGGTGGTGGTAGTGGTAATAGATAGTGCCTATGATGACGCTACCCACAAAATCAGTATTATCTAGTACAATGCAAGATGCCTAGGTATGTTGAGCATGAGTATTTTGAATCATGCTAATACAATACTGTCGGGCATGTCAAGTCATGCCCGACATAGTACAGTGACTCAACTAGGCCACCCAAAAAGGTGTCGTACCAACACAACATAGCCCATTTGATACTTCTAACTATGTGACTTGGGTTAAGGTGTGAACTTGATACCTTTATCAATAATATAGAGGTTAAACCTTGGAAAAACAACACCAACTATCCTTTCACTTCATATGGTCAATCATTTAATCAAATTTCCAAGTATAATGATTGAAGATTTTTTGGTGAAAGAGGGTAAGTTTATTTTTTGGCTAATTTTGTTGCGTTTGACATGGAGAACGATCAATATAGTATTTAATCTTGGGATGGTCATTTTTAGCCACTATAGAGATATCAATTAATATCAAGAAGGAAAATTCATATTTCAGGTAGGAAAGAGCAAGTGAAATTTAATTTCTAAAGAGCCTAGAGAATCCAAATTTTAGTGATGAAGATTATTAGTTAATAGATACCCTCTTACACACCACAATGAGGCATAAGGTAGATTTCAGAAAAAAAAAATAGCTCATAGAAAGGTATTGGCTCAAAGAAGATGGGGAAAACAACAAAGAATATGAACTATGTCTCAAATTAAATAATGATATTGAAGTTTTAGATGATGACTTTTATGAAGTTGTGGTCTTCTTTAAAGTCATGAATTCTAAAGAATTATAGTTATGCAACTCAAAAGATTCAAATGAAGATGAAGAAACAATAAAGTTATCATGTCAACAACACACAAAAGCTATTAAAGAGATTATTGAAATGGTGATGAAATTACAAGTAAAAGAAAAATCTCAATTAATCAGTGATATGATGGAAAAGAAAGACAAGACTAAAATAATATTAGTCAAACATCCGAAGATTGATGAGAAAAAAATAATTATAATGAAGAAAGTCATGACTTTAATGAATGCAACAACTTTTCCTACTAAAATAATGATGAAAGACACAACATGAGGAAAAGTCATGACCAATATGATTTAGAAAGCAATTCCACTAGCCGCAACCACACAAAGAATCACAATACTTTCCAAAGAAATCATAGGCAATGATGTCATGGTAATTCCCAAAGATGCAACATCTGTGGCAAAATTTTTGATACAAAAGTATTGAAGAATGTCATGATGATGAATGATTAATTGGGAAGACAATCTAAAGATAAATATTATATGGAGATGCTAGCCTAATAAATTTAAGTTGCTAAAAAAATTATAGAACTAAAAAGGTTTAGCTATGGGTGTTAAATGTAATGCTATTTGGGAGACTACCAAGACACTCAAACCTAGTCATAATCATCATAAATGTATTTTTCTCTTGGTGTGGATGTTTGAAGGAAAACTCATTTACATAGGGATGAACAATATTTTTAGTATGAGAGTTTTGTTTGATACTCCAAATACCAAATAATTTGTATCATTTTGGTAGTAAATATAGGCATGTTTTCATATATTCTAATATATATCAAAGAGATTACCCTAAATTTCTATTTTGAAAAGATTTGGTGAATATTAGTGAAATCATAAAGAATTTTAGTAAAACTTATGACTTAGTGAATTAAAGGTTTAGAGAGGAGATGAGTGATAGAAATTCATGACAATAACTTATCATGATTTATGTACACCCTCCACATTCATTTTAATGTGTTATGACATCATCTCTTGGGTGTGACTACTAAAATAATCATAATGTCCTTATTATGTCATAATTCTACAATTGAGTTGATATAATCATTTCACCATATAAGACATTCATCATAGTTATGATATTTTTGGAGCCACAATCATACTAGCTCTAATCTACTTTATGACTTTAATATTATTTTCACATCATGATAGTTGAGTACACCATTTGTATAAGTAGTTGTGACACATTCTAGAGCCATGACTTATTCAAAGAAGAGCCAAAATATTTAGTGTTGTGGGCCACATCTATATTTTTTGGCATGACTTTTTCATTCAAGCAAACAACTACTCTAGCTGTGGCTTTTTTCAGTGCCATGATATTTGTGCTCTATAAAAATAAAACCCAAAGTCATGGCCAATTACTTCATCTTGACTCTGTGTTATAGAAAATTTAATCTCAGTATTGATGATCTCAAAGCCATGATAATTTAATCATAAAATCAATACCAAAGTTATGACCATATATAATCACACAATTTATGTTACAAAAAGATAGGTGGCTGTCACAACCATTCCTAGTACTATGAAATTTGTGCTCCTGAAGAATCTAGAGAGAAGTCAAAGTTGCAATTTCAATTCCGTGCAACAACTCCCAACTTAAAGTATCATATGGATCCTCAAAGTATAAAAGCTATACTTAAAAAAATGGGGAACATGATGTGCACACAAAGAACCCTTGGCAATGCAAATTTAACCTCAAATTAAGAGTAACTTTAAGTCAAATAACAAGCAACTTCGAGTGAAATGAGGATTTTGTGCTTAGAAAATCATTTGGCCATTTATTGGGACACTCAAATACATGAGATGTCATTCAACATATCATGTGGAAATTTCTTCCCCAATATCTAGTTAAATTTAATTTTAGTGTTAGTAATATAATTATATTATGATGAATTATTAATTTTATGAGCTTATATTTGTATTTATGTGATATTTTGATGTTTATGAATATAGATAAAATTTAGAATCAATAATTAGAATTTTTATGAAAATACTAGTTTATGCATGTTGATTATAGTGGATGGTAATAGATAAGTCATGAAATACACTCACATGATTTGATATGAAGAAAGTGATAACCCTTTTAATATTAACATATGAGATAAACCATTATATGAAAACTTAAAGTTGAGGTATACTTAATCACTTATGAGTAAGGTACACATATAAACTTAAACTTGTAGGACTAAAAGAAATATCAAATTAAAAATCAATCCATTGTGTACTATCTATGAGAATTGACCTTCAAGTAATATGAAAATTAAGCAGAACATCTTATCTAGGAAGTTCACCATAGTTTGGGAGTCATTTGTCGATTATGACAGATAGTGATAGGTATATCATGGGACACACAAAAGAAGTATAGTAATATGATGGTAATGATCTTATGAATCATTCATGCTTGTATGACTTTCATAAGAATACATATATTTAATTATCATGGGTATGATGCTTATGAAGTTAAAAGTAAAAATACAATTAGTACCACAATATCTTGCATCATCGAAATAATTAGAGATTAAAGAATATAAGTAAATACTCAAAGTAATCATTAAAGATAATTGAGATATTACCTAAAAGGAGAAGATATGCAAATAAACCTTGCATAGAAAGATATTTTACTTTAGTGTTGAAATATCAAAGGGACAACTACGAGGGAATCATCCTTGATAGTAATAGTCTAATGGATGGTGATCACCTTGTATAGTATGGGCATTTCCATACTTTTCTATCTTTCATCCAATAACCAAATATAATATTGCCCATATACAAAAAAACTTCATCACACATAAGTATGTTTTCTAACTTAGAGTTTATAGATATTATTGAATATTAAATATATTTATTCAACTCATACATTTGTTGGTTATTGTTGATTTATCAAATCATCAACATAATCTATATGGCATCAATATATGGATATATACCACTTTATTACTTGTATGACTTATATACTTGTTGAGTTACATTGGATGAAAGATCATTGCTTAGCTAGATTTTGAGGTCATATCAAATAATTATCAAATTTAGTATACCAAATATCAATCTCATAGGGATTATGTATATATTTTGACCAACTAATAGTGAACTATTTCCTGAGTTGAGTATATAGACTTGGAATTTTAAAAAGAGACTTAGACTATAGGGTTGACTCATTTTTTTATGTATGATGATGATGTTTTCTTTAATATTTAGGCAATGTCATTTTGTCGGTCAGATGAAGGGTCAATTAGTGTGGAAATACCTTTATTTCATCTTGGCATACAAAGTAGTTAACATTCTTGGACTATTACTATCAATGATGAACTCTTCATAGTTATTCTCTTATTCTTTCACCACCAAAACCACAAAAAATTTTGTTCATAGGCCATTTGCATGCTTTTAAGCAATACGTCAATTGTCATTGACTACTTTGAGTATGTGTATCTATTCTTTGACCTATAATATCTCAAAGATATGACATGATGTGGTAATAAATATATTTATACTTTTGGTTTTATAAGTATCATATTTATGAAAATTAACATACATCTTCCATTAAATCTCACATTTGAAAGTCATACAAGTAGAAATGACTCAAAGGACTATCACCACCATATTAGACACCTCCACTTACAAGTGTCCCATGATATACTTATCATAATCCAGCATGGTCGACACATGACTCATATACTATGTTGAAACTTCTAGGTAAGAAGTTCTACTTAACCCCACATCACTCAATTGTTAGTTCATCTTTATTATTTAAAATGTATGTCTTAAATATATTTGTTATTTCGACTTCATAAGTACGATACTCATAATAATTCAACTTATCTTAATTTTAGATTTTTATCCATATTTTATCTCATTTGTTAAGATTAGAAAGACTATAACTTCCTTCTAATCTAACTGTGTGAATGTCTCTAATGACTTATTACTATTCAAAATGGATGATGCATGAACCTACAAAATCATGAAAATCTTAAATTTTAGTTCTAACCTTTATCTTAATGCATCAACATCCAAATCACAATATTACCATAAATATAAATATTATAGTATCACATCATCAATATACAAGTACATAAAAACCAACTTAGATCCTGACTGACATAGAATAAGAATTTTTGCAAGATATTTTTTGTGGAATCTCATGGAATCAAGGATTCTTAATGATAACTCTAGTGAGTATTTGAGTCTTAAAATATAAACTCAAATCATTATTGCTCAAGTTCACCTTGGATTTGTCCCTAATTGGTAGTTGAAAGTTACGTAACTTAGTGTTTGGTGCTCTTAGCTCAAAATTCAATTCTTCTTTCCTCTCTTCATTCTTTTTTCTTCTAAGTATTACTTTTATACTTTGGGGATCCATGTTATTCTTAAGGCTAAATGTTATGGTACTGGCTTGAGGTCACAACTTAATTATCTCATTTGATTTTTTTTAGATTATAAAATTTATGGTGCCATCGAAGTTGTGACTCAAATAACTCTCCTATAGAGCAGATATCAAAAAAATAGAAATGGCTACGACTAAAATAGTTTTCTCTAGAATGCAAAGTCCAAGCTCTGAGAATGGCCATAGCTTATTCATTTTTCTTTGGAATACAAAGTCATTGTACTAGGAATAATCATGACTTTAGTATTTTCTCACTAGAGCACAATGTCATGATATTGGAAATACTATGACCAAAGTAAATGCTCTTTGTGACAAAAATTCATAGTGACAAAAAATTACACTACTAGAGTAATGCTTTTTGAAGCATAAATTCACAACAAAAAATATGGTTGTGACTATTTACTTAGTATTTTGGCTTTAAATCAATTAAGTCACTACTACCACGATACTAGAAAATATTGCAACTTTTTGTAGTAGTGTGGCACTTGGAAAATATTATGGCCATAAAGACTATATTGCACAATGAAAGGATTGTGTTAATTTAGTTGTAGAGTCATAGCATTAAAGATCATGATGACTAGTAATGTAGAGTTATTGCCATGAAATGATACCATAACTACTCAATATGATTGTGGAACATGTAAGTGTAACCAAGTCATAACATTAAAAATATTATGATGCTCTATTCCTTTTCTTCCCTCAAAGTTATCACTCTATCAAGTCTACTAATTTCACATAAAATAACTCTGATTTTACTAAATATTGATTACAATTTCTCATAACATATACATACAAACATATCAATAGATGAATGGAAAATGACCCATAAAAGGTAGTATGTGTAGTGCCAAAAACCTATCTTGAATTTAGTTCATAAAAGTAAGCTAGTAGTGATCCTTCCTCATTTTTTTTATTCAATTCCTGATAATCTATACATATACATCATCTAGTGTTTACATATGTAAAAGCCTTTTAACTATTTGAACTTTTTGCCACAACCAATCCTCCCTTCTTTAGGACTATATGAATTGGACTAACTCATAAACTATTTGATATGACATAAATAATTCTTATCTTGAGCCATTTCACAATCTCCCTTCCTACCACCTCCTTTCTTATCAGATTGAGTCTTCTTTAGTTTTTAATTGTTAGACTTACACAATCTTCCATAAATATCTTGTGCATATATATTGAAAGATTGATACCTTTTATATCTTCTATTGGCCATGTTATAGTATTGATATATTGATTAATTTTTTCACTTTGATCTCCTCCATCTTTTCAATCAACACTGCTAAAATGATGATTGAATTTATCTTTTTCCCCCAAGAAGGCATAACAATGGTGGCTTGGTAGCACTTTAAAGATTAGTCTTTCTGGTGTCATCCATATTTTAGAAGGTTCTTATTTTGTCATAATGAATTAAACTAAATTTTCCACATCATCAAGTGTATTTTATTTTATAATTATTATGGCTTTGACATTAGTCATAAATTTTGCATCTAGTGTCGTGACTTTATGTGAAGTCACTGCATCAACATTTTTTCTCATGAGTAATTGTTTTGTGACTAAGGAATATGTTGTAACCTCTTTTGCAACTTATATTTTATCAAAGTTGTATTTTTTCTCCAATCATGACTTCTTTCTTCTCCGAACCCATTTGTGTAGTTGTGACTTTTTAAAAACTTACAACTTCATTTTTAATAGGAATTTCAATTTTGTTTTTATTATAATCATCATTGATAATGGTCTTTGATTCATTTTTATGTTCTAGTATATTCTTAGTCAGTAGTAAATTGTCTTCCTCTTGTAATTTTTTTATAGTCTCATAAGCCTTCTTTATGATATCTCTATGCTCTACATTTAGAAATTTTTTTAGTATCAACTACTTCTTTTGCAACTTCAAACTGTCATGTATTTTAGTTGTGTATATGAGGATATCTCAAGTAGTTTTCCTTGTCATCATCTAACAGTTTCTCTTTACAAACACATAGTGTAAATTTCTTCTTCTTCACATCAATCAATGCATATCTAGTCACCAAGAATGATCATCACAAGATTAATAAGGCATTTGTGTCTTCCTTGATGTCCAACACCACAAAATTAGTAGGGAATATAAGCTTTCTAACTTTGAATATCACATCTTTGATAATCCTCCTTGGAAACTTGATTGATCGGTCTTCTAACTATAGTAAGAGAAATCTGAGTCATGTCATCAAGATCCAATCTTCGCACTATAGATAGTGGAAACAAGTTGACGCTTACCACCAAGTCTTATATATCTTCTAGATTCTAGAATATGTGCTCCCCAATAATACATAAATTATAAAACTCATTTGATCTTTGAGCTTTCTCAAGAGTTTATATTGAATAATCATGTTGTACTTCTCGATCATGCTCACTACTTCATATATCTTCAATTTCTTCTTGCTACTTATAATATTCTTCATAAATTTTACATGATAGGGCATCTATGATAATATTTCATCAAAAGGTATGTTAACTTCCAATTTCCTAAAGATATTAAAGAATCAATTAAATTATTCATTTAATTTTTCCTTTCTAAATTATAATGTAAAAAGAAAATTAGGATGGAAGTTTGTTTATTATTTGCATAATCATTTTTTGGCATGTTATCCTTTTGTTTGTTATTTTGATTCATCTGGATCTCCTTCTCCAATTCAACTTATTCATATGTGGTAATTAGTGACATAAGTTGGGTAGTAAGATCTAGCAATAACATGACTTTAGAAAATATCATGGCAAAGGGTGTCATGGTGCTAGGTGGCAAACTTTGAATTTCATGACTTTGTCAGTATAGCTTCATTTTCTACATCATCCTTCCATTTGAATTTCTCTTTTGTTTTCTACTATTCTAATCCTGTATTGCTTATGAGTATGGATTTGCATCTTCATAGATTTGTCTCAGTATCAATTAAAATTCTATTAATGCTCATCTCTTTCATCATCAGTTCTCTTGTACTCCATTCTTTTTTTTTGTCTCCATGGGTAGTGGTAGAATGCTCATCTCCTTCTCTTTAGTTTGTTGTAGTTGGAACTTGTAGTTCCTTGTAATTGATATCTCTTTGAGTTACTTGCAAAATAATTTTAATACTGTCTCATGTTCTATAATATATTCCCAAGGTTTTCATATGATAAACTTTCAATATTTTTCATGTTTGGATAGTAATATATAGGAAAAATTTTTGTTTTGTCTAAATGATTACTCTCTATTTTATAGAATATTAGCTTCCTCCAATTTATAAATTGGGTCAATATTGGCAACTTCTTACTTTTGATAAATGGTCACCCCTCCCACATGATGCCTTTTGTCATATTGAGCTCCAAACATATAGAAAAATGCATCAGGATTCATCTCAATCACTGCTAGCGCATCCAAAGCTAATAATCTAGCATATATTTTTTTTACTTGCTCTTTCATTTGGAATTTGATAGTTAACTTTGACTAGTTCTCTAAATATAAAATGGGTCAACTTGGGTAATTTATTCATGATTGACCCACCTGATGCTACATCAACTATGTGACTTGTCTTTTAATTTAAATCATTATAGAATTTTTGGGCTTAGAACTATAATTCAAATACATATTGTGGGTACCTCCTCAATATATCTTTGAATCAGTCTGAAGCATCATATAACACCCCTTGCTCTTTTTATCTTAATCGGCTTATCTCTCCTCTTAGTTATGATATAATTTGAATTGCAATGAACTTCATTAGAAAAGCTTATACAAGTTCATCCCAACTCTCGATGAATCCTCTAGATAAACATTAGAACTAGTTTTTTTCCTTCTCTTACATAAAATGGGGAAAGTTGCAACTTTATCACATATATGCTAATTCTAGTCATCTTCATGATGTCACACAACTCCAAGAAATTTGTGACATGACTATTCAGGTTTTCTGAAAATCATCAACCATATTGATGTTGTTGTACCATTGCTATAATGCTAGGCATCAACTCAAAATGATTTGCATGTATTAGTTGCATTTGAATCCTAGAGTAGATATCCATTACTGTTAGCCTTGATTAATCTCCTAAGATTAGGCAAGTAATCGAACAATTTGTTATGTACCCTATTGGTTATTTACATAGCTACTCTTGTCTTCCATGCTTACTCTTTCAGCTCTCTATCTCAATATGTCTTCTTGTTCTCTCAATTTCTAGGTCTAGAGGTGTTGATCCTATCTTAGATCTTCATTTATAAATTATTATGATTGCAAAAAAAAAAAAACCACAAACACAAATATAGAAATAAATATTAAATAAAAATAGTTATCTAACCAACTAAAAATAAAATTATTTCTTTTTAAAAGTTGTTATATCAACTCAAGTTGACCAATCAAACTAAAAATAATTTTAAGTAGTAGTACCAAAAACTTATTATGACTTTATTATAATACTAAAACTTGTTATTTAGAGTATGACTCCAAAATTTAGTTGGATGATTGGATATTTCTAATAGAAATTTACAAGTATATGGGTCGTATAAATAATAAAATTATCATAAGTCTAGATATCAATCACATAGGATTATATGAGCAGTTTGACCAACCAATAGTGACTTAATTGAGCTTGAGTTGAGAAAATAAACTTTGGTCTTAGATTGATACTTAGATTCTATGGTTAGTTTACTTCCTTATGTATGATGAGTTTTATATACTATTGAGATAATATTATGCTTGATTATTGGATGAAGAGTAGGATAATATGGATTTCTCATTTTTCCCCTTAGCATACAAGGTGGATGATAACTTTTGATTGTCATTATGAAGGTTGATTCTATTATAGTTATACTTTTGGTATTTTATCACTAAAATCATACTCATATCAATTAACATACATCTCTCTAATGATTTCATATATGAAAATAATACAATAGAAAATAATTATAGTGCTATAACTATCTTATGAAGCACATCTTATATTTTTCATATGACTTTCTTGTCATCATATATCATAGTCAACACAAGACTTCAATATAATGACAAAACTCCTAGGATAAACATTTTAAATAACCCACATATCATTTAAAAGCCAATTAATCTAGAATATGCATAATGGAATAGCCATAGTTTTATTTGTGCTTTCAGCTTTATGAGCATCATACTCACATCAATTAAACTTATATAAATTTAGGGTTTTCACATATAAGGTCATCCCATAATATAAGAATAGAAGGATCATGACTTTTTTGAAAATAAAATTATCAGTATGACCAATGACTTATATATCAATGTCGATCATGGCCAACATACATAAATTTATTTGGGGTGGAATTATAAATCTTAGTTCCATTTATTATTCTCATCAATCAACATTCAAAATACAATAATTTAATCTTCTTTTTTTTTGAAAATCTTTAGGTTATTCTTTATATCATTCAGGTCCCATCAAGTTGCTATGTGGATGTTCAAGTTGAGAGTCATGACTTTATAGGTCGCTACCCTGGGTGCTCTTTGAATCTTTTCTAGAGCATAAATTCATGGTAACTAAGAATGTTGAGACTAAATTAATTCATCTCTAGAGCACATGGTCATAGTTGCAAGAATGATGTGCTCAAGATACTTTTTCTCTAGTGCACTTGATCACAGAAGCAAGAATGCCATGACTAGGATAATTTTTCTTTAGAGTACATAATCATGATGACAAGAATGCCACCATCAAGGTTATTAATCTCTAAAACACAAAATAATAGTGGCAAGAATATAATATCCAGAGTCATTTCTTTTTAGAATATAAAGTCATGGTAGCAAAATGACCAGACCAAGAGAATCCTTCTTTGGAACAAATAGTCAAGGCATAAAAATGTTAATTGGTATTATGTAATTTTAGCTTCGTAATGAATCAATTGTGATGCTAGAAATAATTGTGACTTCTAGTACTCATTTGATACTTAGTTTCCATGACATAAAAATAATATCGTGGCTAAATTTTTGTTTGAAAACTAATGTTGCTATGACTCTGAGATATTATTTTGACTACACACAATATATTATATAGTAAAAGATTATCACAACTAGGTGATAGAGTCATGGAGTACAAAAATTATCATGACTTATTTGTAAAGTTCTGATTACAAAAGGCTGCCGCAACTTATCAACATACATGTGCTAGTATAAACACATCATGAAATTAGAAATGTCATGAATTTTTTTTGATGTCATATCCTTCATTTCACATTTCCACTATGTTTATTATTTATATTCAATTTATATAGGATTTTACTACTATTCATCTGATCCCATAAATAACATAATTTTATTAATTTTTCATATATACGGCCCAAATTCATGATAATCACATCATGAAAGTAATAAAAAGTCACTACTTTGGGTGCTGCAATATTTTTAGAGTAGAACGACATGATAAATATGAATGGAGTTAGCCAAGCTGTAATTAAGCAAAGTCTCTTTTCATTTTCTTTGATGGACAAGGAAAAAAGCTGATTTCAGTGCTATTAAGAGGATCAATTGAGAGTTTGAATGAAATTATGAAAATATTTCTAATAATATTGTTCCCACCTCAAATCACTTGACAACTAAGGGTAGATATTAGTTAGTTCATATAAGATGAGTAAAAATTAGAAAATATTATATGATGTTTGAGATCAATTTAAAGTCTTATTGAGAAGATGTTCACTATATAGATTTGAGTTATGGCTCCGAACTCAAATATTTTATAATGGGCTGAATTACATGATAAGATGGATGATAAATACAACCTCAAGTGGTTCCATAATGAACAAGGCACCCGACTTATTTTAAGAGATAGCCAAGAATAACTATCAAAGTCTAAATGAAAGAGCGAGTAGAAGAAAATAAGTAAGAATTTTTGAGTTGGATAAAGTGAAAGTGATGAATGCTGAAATAGATGTATTTTTAGGAATTTTGTAGCCCAACACAATAAGAGACAGTATGAAAGAATAGTATCCTTACAATCACAAGAGGTGGACAATTTCAGCCCTATTTAAAAAGTAGAAGATAATATCTTTGTGACTAGCAGAAGGTAGAAATGAAGTCATCATTTGAAGATAATATCTTTGTGCTACTAACAAAGAGAAAGGGGAAAAATAATGTACAAGAGAATATATTTGAACAAATAGAAACAAAGTTGGATCATACTAATGTTGACAATGAAAACTAATGAGAATGAAATTGGATAGTTTGAAGTTTGAACTTATAATAAAGTAGAAAAATATCTATAGATAGCCTAGTGATCTAAAGACAACTCTAAATTAATGCATGTCCATAACATTGAAAAGTATTAAAGAAGTATAATGAAAAAAAAAATAATAGTAAAATTAAAAGGAGAAATTGATGTAAAAGAGAATATTGTCAAAGTTGATGTTGCAACATCCAATGTCACAATATCTAATGTCTCCACACCTAAAGTTGTGACATCCAAAGTCATGACATATGTCATATCTTAATACCTAATTTATTCCACTAGTAATTATGCACAGTTGAGTGGAACTGGAGGAGTAGATGTACATGAATTATCACAATAAATAGAAAGATAGTGCCGAGACCAATAATTATACAGATGGTCCATATTCTCTCTCTACCTTATTCCGCCTTTTCCATAATGATTTAGAAAAGAAAAGCAGGATGAAAAGTTTGATAAATTTCTCAATATTTTGAAAAGGCTAGAAATTAATATATCATTCATAGAAGCTTTATCTCAAATATCACATTACATGAAGTTCATAAAATAATATTAATGAGTAGAAATAAAAATCAGAGACATGGAATCATGAGTATGACCAAAAAAAGTAATATAATAATTCAAAGAAAATTTTTGAGAAAATTCAAAGATCCATAAGTTTTTACTATTTTATGTATTATTGGGGAGAATACCTTGTGGAAGACTTTAAGTGACTTGGGAACAATTATCAAGTTGATGTCATTGTGTTCATTGAATAATAAGAAGAAGAAGAAGAGCAAAAATAAGAAGTAAAGGAAGAAGAAGAATAAGAAGAATAAGTAGAAGATAATGAAGAATAAGTGATAAAAAAGAAAAAAGATGAACAAGAAGAAGAAGAAAAATAAAATGAAGAATAAGAAGAAGTAGAACAAGCATGAAAATAAAAAGAAAAAGGATGAGAAGAAAAAAAATAACATTAATGAGAAGAATAAGAAAAAAAGGAGAAATTATTGGATTCCTAGGGCATTGTTATAGAAATCTGGGAGGGATAGAGAGATTATGTACTATTCGAAAAAAAAAATTTATTGGATAGAAATAAGTATGTTAATTCATTCATCCTTTTCGTGTTATTATCAGAAAGAGAAATTAGATATTAATTTGTATGAATAGACAATGGTGGAAATGCTTTAGTAATGAAGGAAGAATTCTATGCAAATTTGGAGGATCGGTCTGAGAAAATGTGCTATGTAAAAGATATTTGGGTTTCCTTTGATAGGGGAATCATTAACGAGCTACTTGGATTCTAACATTATTAATAGCATGGATTTTTAAATTACTCAATAGGCTACCCAAATTTCTAGATATTGCTAATTTATTGATGAATGCAAATAACATAAGGAGGATACTATTGAAGAGTACTTATGCATATTTTATGAGGGGATAACTCATTGAGGGAAGTAAAGATTCATTATATATCATATGCTCATTTATATTTCTAACTCTCAATGACATAATGATCATTCCAGAAAGATTAATTTTGCTATACTCCATCCTCATTTAGTTATGAGTATCATTTTGATGTGGGAAAAATTCTGAATAAATTGATTTTTCAATTTTTTGAGAGTAAATTTTATAGCCAACTAATTTATCATTCCCTTATTATTTTAATGTATCTAGTTGAAATAGTCTTTAAAGATGAATAGCTCAATGCAATATGTCTAATAGTATCTCCCTTGAAATTGTTGAGCATAAAAATGGAAATAGGAGGCATATCTTTCACCATAGGTGACATATGAGAAAAAAATATAAAGGGAGGAATGTGAGAAGACAAGCTAGCCCACATTGAGCATTCTTTAGCTACACATGAAGGAATATATCTTGATATTTTGGGTATTTTAGAGAATGTGTAATAGAATTTCGAAAGAAATATTTAAGAACTAAAAAGGGAGATTCATTCCTTGTGCATATAAGCAGCGGAAGAAGTTGAAAAATATGATATAATCTAGGAAAAGCATCTCTATCAAAAAAAATTATATTTTTTCACATTGTAAAAAAATTGAATATAGGATCTATGAACTCTTGGAGAAAGAAATGACATGCATGGATATTAGATTAAATGAGGCATGTTGAATTATTTGTAATGTTATGTAAATTATCATTGTGGATTGGAAAAGAATAATAGAGGAAAGAGACAATGTGAATGGAAATTAAATAAAAAATCTAGAGTGCCATTGGATAGATGAAATACAAAAATGTAGTGCAATGTATATATTTTATGATGAAATCCTTAGAAGTTGCTTTAAAAAGGATTAGGCAAAGACAATAAGTCCTTTGTGATATTTTGCTAAGATATTCAATTGTTAGCTACATGAAAGAGAGATTCACAAAGGTCATCCACTTATATGCCACTTATTGAGCACTCAATGGTAGATTTTACCTTTAAAATGCAAGGTCAAATAGTGAAACCATATTGGCATTTTCATCATTATGGCCTCCTCATCATTATGGCCTCCTCATCATTATGGTGATTTGTATTTTTGTTATTTAATTTTTTATTGGGAGAATGTATCCATTATGTAAAATTTATTTGAGATGTTGGAATATTATTTAATTTTCTTTGTTATGGAGGGGGAAGTTATTGATTAGACATTAGAAATTAATTTTATATGTGAGTTTGTTTAATGTTCAAACTACAAAACATGTATATATATGGTGGTGATTTATGATGATGTGTATGTATAGAAATAGAGTAATTATAAATTTATTTCATTATGTTGAAGTTTTGGAAAGGTTTTGATGAATAATTCTGAAATTGATAGGTTTTTTGAGGTGTTTTGCTGAGTTATAGAGTATGGACCCTTGAATTGTTTTGGTATCTATTCTTAGTCAAAATTCTAACTAATTAGTTATTGTAAACTTTGTATATCATGACTCTACCAACTCATTAACATAATTCTTCTATTATATGACTCATTCTATGTAGTTTGGATATTATCATGAAGTCATAATCATACTTATCTCTAAATATTTAAATAATTATCATATTAATTTTACATCATTGTAACCCAAGCACCCTTGTACTAAAAGTCACACCCATGTCCTAGTGTCATAACTTTATTTTTAATATAGCTGAGTAGACTCAAGTCAAAGTTGTGGCCTTTTTTACAAAATCATATTTTTTGAGCTACATAAAATTATAAAGCTAAAACTACTTAGGTCAAAGTTATAATAATTATTCATTATTATCAATTTTGAGATACAAAGTCATTTTTTACAAAATCATATTACTAGAGTATGGTTATTCCTCAATGTCATGACTCATATCCTCAAAGAAAAGTGAAGTCATGATATTTATATAAGCACTAATTTTTAGAGCTAGGAATTTTTTTTAGTTCTACACCAACATTATATATAAGAAAAGTAAAGACTAGTATCATAGTTACTCATTGCACCCAATATACTTAAGACATATGAAAGGTAATTTTCGTGTCTATAATATTTCCTAGTACTACAGCCACTGGGTACACATGAAAGAACTCCTCAGTACCATAGTTATTTTTTAGTGTTGTAGCCATATAATGATTAAAAAAGATCAATGTCAACACCATGACTAATCTGTAATGTCGCTAAATATTATAATAAGATAAACCATTCACAATGCCATGGTATTTCCTAGCATCATGGCTCTTTATGAAGAACAAGAAGAAAAATGTACAAATCACGACCACTTCATAACATCATGATCTTGTATTATAGAGATATTAAGCCAAAATCATAATTATTGCCTAGTACTATGACTTTGTATTACATAAAGATTGGGATGCATTCTAGTATCATAATTATATTCTAGAGTCATGACCTCAAGCTTAAGACATTAACGTAAAGTTGTGACGTTCTTTTGAAAGCCATGATTTTTTACTAGAGTATTACAAAATCACCTGAGTATAAAAATGGAAGAAAGAAATTTTAGATATATCTCATTTTTTTCTTCTCCCTCCACGCAACAAGTAAAATCATGGTGCATTTACTAAAATTTATGAGTAAATTTCACACTCCCTAAGGGATCCATAAGAAAGCAAAGGACACAAAACTTAGTGCAAATCCTTGTACAAAAATAGATAAAGATGAGAAATAAGAAGTAGTAGAAGAAGAAAAGAAGATAATGAAGAAAAAAAAGAAAAAGAAAGGCAAAAATGTTGATGAGGAAGACAAAATATTAATAATAAGAAAAGATGAAAAAGCATACGAACAAGATTAATAAAAAGAATAAGTAAAAGAAGTAGAAGAACATGAAGTAGAAAAACAAGCTATAGGAGTGGGGAGGACGAGGTGGTGGAGAATATGTTGAATAATTGAAAAGAGAAGAGGAAGAGGAAGAAGTAGAATATAAACTTAGAAAAAGAAGTTAATGATAAATAATGTCCAGGTGATTGGTAGTGGTCAATTATTGGCTAGTGAAAATGATCAATCTTATTTTTCAATCAATTTACACTATCTTCAACAAGTTGAATTGTTGTTGCTTTAATAAATTATAATTCATTGGAAACTAGTTCAACAATTTTTCTTCAACAAATTTTTATTCATTTGCAAAACATTCAACAATTTTAATTCTTATGTTATGTTTTTTTTAAATCATTTTTTTTAAATCTCAAAAGAGTACATAATATAGCATGTTATATCATTTGCCAACAGACAACTTTCTACTCTTTTAGAGTATAATGAAAAGTACATTAAAATTTTCATTCTATGATTTTGAACTTTGCAAAAGCTAGATTATGATGTTTTTATTTATTTTTTTCCAATCCTTGTGCAAAAGCTAGATTATGTTTTTATATGTTTTTTTTCCAATCCTTGTGCAAAAGCTCCCAATCTTGAGAGAGAATGTTATCCTCAAAAAGTATTGTGCTCACATCTTTTGGGATGAGTTGTCTAACCCATGCAAGGTTGCTCGAATACTCTCATTTCAGTATATATCTATTCTTTGCCCTCTATTTTGTTAAAACTATTAATCTTGTGGCATTTGTTCCCATCAACTATACCTTTTCATGCATATATTCTATTTTTAGCTTTTCTTAGATGATTTAGATTTATTTTGCTATTGTATTTTTATAACTTAAAATTATTAATTGAATGAATAAAGTAACATATCATTTCTTCCCTTTTCCATCCATTGGGAAAGAACCTATATTTAAAATTCCATCTTTTAAGTTGATTTCTTAGATTTTGCAAAAAAAAAAAATCACAATGAAATGATGTTCAAATGTTTAAAAGGAAATAATTTTACTCCAACAAACTCAATTTCATTTGTAATAGAGATGTCATATGATCATGTGGGAGTATTCAACTACAAATTCATTATTCATATCCCAATATATGAATAATAAAATTTGATGATATTTTAACTTTATGCATCTTCATTAGTTATGATCATGAAAAGTTTAAGTATAGATTATAAGTTTTGATATCCAATAAACTAGTTTGGAGTAGGGATGTCATTTTTCATGAAGACTAATTAGTGGATGTTAATCATCAAAGCATAGAGGTGTGTGAACCTGTATACATTCATATTTGCACATATATGGTGTGGTTCTTCCAAAATTTCGTCAAATCATAGGGAAGAAATTGAGTAGGTGTTTGATGATTTCAAGTCATAGTATTCACCTGAAAATTCTAAGCCCTAAAATATGCATGCTATAGAGGTGAGGAATCACATTGGAGTTAGAATTAGGTAGGATCTAATTATTCTTTATGATACATATTATTATAAGCTAAGAAAATCATCTAGGCCATGTTGTTATATTCTAGATTTTGTGAGTATATATTACTCATTGATGTAGGTGAGCCCGAGACCTTTCATAGAGCTATCTCTCTTGGAAATAAAGATAAATGGATTTAGGATATGTAGGAAGAGATGAAGTTTCATCATATCAATCAAACTTGTGATCTAGTACCCTTACCTAAGATGAAGCAAATTCTAAAAAATAAATGGCTCTTAAAACTAAAACTCATAGATGAGGAAAGTCAACTGAGATACAAGACTTAATTGATAGTCAATAAATATAGTCAACATAAAGAAATCAATTTTGATGAGATATTTTATCTCATTGGAAAGATATCTTCTATTTTAGTAGTTTTGACTCTAGATGTCAAGTTGGATTTAGAAATTGATCAATTTCATGTGAAAACAATATTTCTTCATAGTAACTTTTATGAGACTCACTATGATGATCAACCTGAGAGATTTATAATAGAAGAAAAAAAAAGATCTTGTATAAAAATTGAAAAGGAGCTTGTATAATCTTCAATAAGCTCCATGGTAGTGACACAAACAAATTTATTCATTCATTGAGTCTCATACCTTTTAGCACACATCTTATGACCAATGTGTATTTATTAGGCATTAGCTAGGTGAGGACTAACTTATACTTTTATTATATATTTATGACATGATAATCATTGGTCATAATAGTGAACAGATTAACAAGCTTAGGGGGATAATTGAGAAAAATATTTTCTATGAATGACTTAATCCAAGTCAAATAAATTCTAAGGATGAGCATTATCTGGGATAAACCTTCTAGCCATATCTAGTTATCTTGAGAACATTACATATGGTATTGTTCTTAAAAGATTTTTTTATATATAAATGAAACTAATCCATTCTGAAACCCCTTACTCAAATATTTTACGGAACATCTCCTGTGAATTAAGGCGAGTAAGAGTCGTTCCAATTGAGTGAGTATATAGCATTGTCCCAAGGTTTATGAAGAAAAGAGAAACATGAGTTGAGTTCTATATGTCTCAGTTGTTGACAGTTTTATGTCTTCTATGATCTGCAGAAAACTAGATATAGTACATGTTAGTGTTGTTAGTTATTTTCTCTCGAACATTGATGTATATCACTAGTTTGTAGTTAAATATATGTTAAGGTTTCTATGAGTGATTTCTTAGGTATCTTTGTGACTGGATGTGTTGAAATTCATACTTCTTAGACACACTAATTCCAATATGGCCATTGAGATAGATTCATACAAATTCATCTTAGGTTATGTAATAATCCTTAGAAGGAAAGTAATATCCTATTATTGTAAGTTGTAGAAAAGCATAATACTGTTCACCACTAAGGTTGAGTTCATGTCAACTATTGAAGCATGCAATGAAATTTTATGGATGTATAATATTATTGGAGATTTTGATGTGTGACATGATACATACACAATATGCTATGAAATTCAAAGTGAGATACCTTTCTCTAAAAAGAAAAGTTTACATAGTAGGTCAAGTACATTGATGTGTGGCATCATTGGATAAAAGCTGTATTAGAAGAAAAATAAGTTATACTTTAAAAAGTATACAAAGACAAAAATGTTGCTCATATATTTATCAAATTATTATTATCAACTAAATTTAATTTCTTTAAATTGCATGCCGATGTGTTTCATCCCACCTAGGGTAGAGGGACAGATTTATTAGGTTTGTTCGAGTTGGGTAGACAAAGTTTTAGTTAATTTTTGTTCATATTTGGCTATTTTAAATTTGAAATGGTAATATATAATTAATACTTTAAGGCTACATCTTTTATTTTTCACTTATTGCTACATTTCAATTTTTTTTTTGTTTTTGTTGCAAGCATGAAGTATGATTGACTAAAAATGTGAAATAATTCCAATAATCTAAAATTAAAAAAAAAAAATTGAAATTGCAAAAATTGAACATACTTGTTCTTCAGAAGATGCACGTGTGGTGCATTTTGAATGGGGGAGTGCCCCATCAAATATTTTTTTCAGAGAAAAAAAAATGCACAAGAGACTTTTGGGTTTTTTAGAATTGGGTGAGCTCAAATTTTTATCCATAAGCCACTACACACATTTTATTATTGAAACAAAAGGGGTTGATTTTTGAAAGAGATTGTGTGTTTTCTTGTTTTTATATGGGAAAAACTAGAAGATGCGTGGTTTCATATTTTTACAAAAAAGAAGGAAGCATATTGTGTGGGCTGAAATAGAAAACCAGATTTATTCTCTATATTTGGTTATACTAATAATGTGTCATTGTGCTGTAGTTTTGCTACTATTATGTTGTTGTTTTACTTTTGTTGTGTTGTTATTGTGTTCTTGTTGTTTTGTTGTTGTGCTACAATTGTGTTGTTATTGGATTGTATTTTAAATGGCTGAATATTGAAATTAATGGATAGAGTATCCTGTTATATCCAATAATTGGAGAAATTGAAGCTGCCTAATCCATGCAATTGGAGCAGACAAGCTAAATATTTAACTTGAAGAATAATACAGAATGATTGTCAAAATGTTTTCCCTAAAGGTGTCAACTAGGTCAGGTGGCCCTAGCACCACCCACAGAACAACAAAATTCAGCCATGTCTAGCCCTGAATGGATTAGTTTGGAATAGTGTAAGATCTGCGTGAGTCATGCCTCATGCTAAGCCAGGCATGACCTAAGTGGCTGACTTGGTGGCATAGTCCACCAGCCTGGGGACCTAGGATCAGCTATGGGTCATGGGTCAAATCCAGTCGGGTGACCACTTGATGGGGCAAGTTATTTTTTAAAAAATCAATAATGTAAGTTGGATCATGCTTAGTTAGTCGATTATAAATAATTGGCCATATAAAACATCCACTCAATGTGTTTTCACACAACATGCTTCCAATAAGGATGGTCCTGCATCACCCTACACTATGCGGGCCAACTAAGTCATGCTGGGTCAACTAGTAAGTTTCCATGTTGTGCTAGGAATGACATGGGAATTATATCATGTCATGTTTGACATAGTACAGTGGCATGGCCATGCCACATTCAAATGGATCATGTCAGCATTATAGGGCCCATTTGATACTTAAAATTCTTCTCAAAAATCTCATTTGACACTTCTTCTTCCTATATTTTTCTATTCTTTTTTTTTGTTCTTCTTGTTATTATTATTATTCTTCTTCTTACTCATCTTCTTATTTCTCTTGTTCTTCCTCTTCCTCTTCTTCTTTTTTAGTTCATCATCTTCATCTTCTTCTTCTTTATCTTCTTTTTCTTCCTCATCATCATCATCATCATCATCATCTTTTTCTTCTTTTTCATCTTCTTCTTACTCTACTTCTTCTACCTCTACTTCTTCGTATTTTTCTTCTTTCTCTTCTTCTTTTTCTTTTTCTTCTTCTTTTTCTTTTTTTTATTCTTCTCCTCCTCATTCTTTTTCTTATTCTTCCACTTCTTCTTCCACTTCTTTTTCTTTTTCTTTTTCTTTTTCTTCTTTTTCTTCTTCTTCTTCCTCTTCTTCTTCTTATTCTACTACCTACTACTACTACTACTATTACTACTACTACTACTACTACTACTACTACTACTACTACTACTACTACTACTACTACTACTACTACTACTACTTGTTCTTATTATTATTCTTTTACTTATTCTTCTTCTTCTTCTTCGTTTTATTATTATTATTCTTCTTCTTCATAATTTTATTCGTCCCCCCCTCCTCTTCTTCTTATTGTTGTTGCTGTTCTTTTTCTTCTTCTTCTTCTTCTTCTTCTTCTTATTTTTCTTCTTCTTCTTCTTCTCCTCCTCCTCCTCCTCCTCCTTTTTTTTTCATCATTTTCTTCTTCTTCTTTTTCTTATTATTATTATTATTATTATTCTTCTTCTTCTTCTTCTACTACTACTACTACTTCTTCTTCTTCTACTTATTCTTCTTCTACTTCTCCTCCTCATCCTACTCCTTTTTATTTTTCTTCTACTTTATCATCATTATCATCATCACCATTTTCTTCTTCTTTTTCTAATGACCTATCAACATATTCATCATCATCCATCATTTTCTGCTTCTTATTCTTTTAATTTTTTTCTTCTACTCTTTTTTCTTCTTCTTCTTTTTTTTCTTTTTGAGTTAGGTGGATAGAGTTTTATTTGGTTTGTGTTCCTATTTAGTTGTTTTATTTAAAATTGTAATATATGATTGTTATTTTAAGTCGGCATAATTTATTTTTCAGTTGCTAGTTTTTTTGATTTTTTTTGAAGGTGCAGAACATTATGAACCAAGATCATGGAATAATTTCCCAAGTTCAAAATTCAAAAAAGAAAGTAAGAATTGAAAATGGAATAATGGGACATTCATGTTTTTTCTGAAAAGGCACATGAGGTGCCTCTTGGATGAGGGAGCTCCCCCACCAAATGTTTTTAAAAGAAAAAAAATTCACATGAGGCTCTTAGTTTTTTTCTTGAATTGGGTTAGCTCTCATTTTTTATCTAGAAGGCATTATGCTCATTTTATTACTAAAACATAAGAAAATGTTTTTTTGATAAAGGTTGTATATGTTCTGGTTTTTTTACAAAAAAAAAACCAGAACATAACAAAATGTTGTATGGTTCTATATTCTTATAGAAGAAGTAAGAACATTGTGTGGGTTGAAACAAAAAATCAAAGTTGTTCCCTAGTTCTTTATTGCTATGTTGTTGTGCTATTGATGTGTCGTTAATAATTACATTTGAAAGGGCTGAAATATCAGATCAGTGAGGCGTCGGCTTCGAGTCCCGAGCGTGGGGCTAGGTCGGAGCACCGTTAGGCTCGTGCCAAGATATATTGCCCACGGGCCATTCTACTAGGTCATTTCTAGCCCGGCACGTGGTCTAGTTGGCCTAGGCACGACACGGCATGAGACTTGCCGTGTACATGCCTGGCATGGGCATGAGCATGAGTCATTCGTGTGTCGAGTCAGCTGGGCCTAGGCTGCCTGGCCCATTTGACACCTCTATGTATATATATATTGTGTGTGTTTGTGTGTGTGTGTGTGTGTTGTGTGTAAAGTACTAGTGACACTGACTAGTTTTAGAGGCATGTTGATCAATACACAAAAAAGTAAGATATTTGAAGTTGGATCAACTATAACTTCATTGATCTCTCCATTTATCATAATAATTTTGAGAGACAATACATGATCAAATGTATTACTATTAAGGATCTTTCAATTATATTTTTGGAAGATCTAATGATAGCCAGTATTATGCAGGCATACTGTCAACCTGCTTATAGTTGAATTCCTATGTTAACTAGTAAGAATGACATTAAAATTTTAAAAGTCAAAAATAATAATAATAATAAAATAAATTTAGAAAATATAGTGGAGTGATATCAGTGACGTCTAACATATAGACTAGTTATTATGATACATCATTTACATATCTCATCACCCTCTATGCACATTCTAATTGGAAATATAATAATAAAAAGTTTAGGATTTCTTGAAATTCTACCTTCTAATGATCTCATGCTATATATGAGTGTTCGATGAAGATCTTTAAGGAATATGATATTTAAAATAAAATTTTTAGTATTACAATTAATAATGCTTTGAATAAATATATCAATATTAGTATGTTTATCAAAACCATTAAAGATGAGTTGTTTGATAAAATTATTTACATTAAGTAAATATGTCAAATAATTAATATAATAACAGAAAGTAGGAAAGAAAGTTGTTTCCCTCACATTAGAAAAAATATGAAATATTCTAATAGATAGATAATAAGAGTTTAATAGTCTTTGTTGTTATGGGCATATAAATAAAAAAATTCCAAATGAATTTGAGACAATTTGGAATTATACATTCATGATGTTAGAGTAATTTATTGACTACCAGTATATGATCTTCGATTACATTAATAGTAAGAGTGATGAACTAATTATTGATGATTCAAACTAGGACATATAAATTTCTTTTTTTTTAATTTAAAGATTTTTTATGATATGGGGAACATATATTCGTCTGTATACACTCCCACTACTCGTATAGAGGATCTTGCATTTAGTTCCATGATTTTATTAAGAAAGAAACCAAGTACCCAAACTGCTTTTTCTCCATTTCAACCCTATATTACTTGGCTACATAAATGAATCATTAGGGTAAGTTTAAAGGGGTAGAAAATGTATTAAGATACATATCTACTTATATGAACCAAGAATTGAACATAAATATTTTATTCACAAAAAATTAACTGACATGTTTATATTTTATGATACTAGTTATGGAAATTCTAGTGAAACTCTGAGTATGAATATGGACAAGACACCATATTTATAGATGATAACTTTTACATTTTATTAGTTAGGGATAAACGATAAGTAATTGTAGAATACGAGTGAGTTGTCTTAGTACTAATTACTACTTCATTTTATCACATAATAATAATAATAATAATATAGATATTTTGAATAGGTAAAAATCATATGAATCCACTTATCCCATGTTATCTAATAAGACACAAAATCTATTGACCCCTCTACTATCCAACATAGTATTGGAGTCTATTTTTTCTATGACTATTAATATTATTTTAGATAGAAGATCAAGATTACAACTATATAAACAAATGCTTATATATATTTAAACATATAAACATATAACATATAAACATATAAACATATAAACCTTTAAGGTTAATATAAATATGTATAGGTTTATATAAATGTATATAAATGAAATGTATATATTTATATATGTTTGTAAATGAAATCTATGGACATATACATACATACATACATACATGTGTGTGTGTGTGTGTAAATATTTATAAACATATATAAGTACAAACATTTCATTTATAAATGTTTATAATGCATATATATATATATATATAATCATTTATAAATGTATATATAACCATTTATAACCACATATATAAATGACTAACACACACACACACACACATGTGTGTGTGTGTGTGTACATGTATATATTTTTATAAACATTTATGACATATTAAAACATATCTAAGTACAGACCTTTCATTTATAAAATGTTTATAAATGTATATATAAACATTTATAAATGTATATATAATTGTGTATGCACACATTTAAATGTCTATATATATGTATGTATATAGGTTTCATTCAAACATATTTTTTATCCCCATGAAAAACCCATCCTATGCTATCCTTTGGCCCATATATGGGTCTTGAGGCACTAGGGTTGGAGTAGGTGAGGCCCATGTCCCAACAATATGATAGAGTGAACTGACATCCTGAAAAAATATCTAGTATCCATGGGGATTGACCTCGTGACCCTAAGGTAAGAGAATCTAATATTTTTTTCCAACTAGACTATCATACTATTACTTTTTTTAAAACATATATATGTTTATAAATACATATAAACATTTATATATACTTAGTTAGCAATGTCTCTGCTTGTTATTTCTTGATACCTAGGCTAAATTTCATACTAGAAAGTTTTATTGAGCATATTGGATGAGATTGTTAAGTTAGATAATATGTTTATCTCCATCATAAATGATGATCTTCTCTACTTACATCTTTTGTTTTGTAGAGAGGGTTATCCGAAGTTGTAATCCATTATTAGTTCCTTTTGTGGTAGGCACTTTAGAGTGAATGATTCCTCTTCTTACTGTCATCCATTTATGAACTACCTATTTCAATTGTCCTTGAATGCCCTTAGAAAGTTTCATGGAAGATGTTTCTCTAACAATTGAATCCATCATATTATATCCATTCTCTAAGAACAATGAGTTCATGGTAAAATCAATAAAGCATTCATATGTGTAACATGTAAGAAATTTTTTCCAATCATGCCAAAGATAAAACCAAGAAAAATTTACATTCCCATTGCTAACACACTAGTTTTTGTGGAAATATACACAAAATTAGTCAAATGAGCTAAGTTAGGCAATATTTTTTTCTCAATCATAAATAATGATCTTCTCAATTTACATCTTCTATTTTAAGGTTGTCTATACAATGTTACACTTGTTTGTACAATGTCACACTTTGTTTGCTAAAGAGAGGAAGAAGGGAGCATATAGATGAAAATAATATTGGATCATAAACTTGTAGTGAAGCCCAGATCATTATTCAAGCCTATCTGTAGATTATTCTATGTATTTTTTAATGTTATTAATTATCATATTAATATTAGATGTATTATTATAATTTGTATGGTTAAAACTTGTCAAGTGATAGCATAAATGCCTCTCTCCCTTATATGATTTTTTCAAAAATAGAAGGAAACAAAATAACTTCCTAGTGAGATATATTATTATCTTTGTTTTTTTTTCATTTTTTTTTCTTTTTACATGAGTATTATTTCTTTTATTTCTAACAAAGTGGTATCAGAGGGTTGATTATTGGGTTTCTATAAAATTTTGAAATCTCATTAACTTAGAAAGTCAGAGTCTTGAACCACTTTTAAGCTTTTAGGTGTCATTGATTTTGTTCATCCATATAGAGTTTTGAAATTATAGCTTTAAAATCCCTTCAACATATATGACGAGTAGTAGTATGGTTCCATTCTAAGCCTAGCACTCAATAAAAACTACTATAATAATAGGAGCATTAAGATGGAGGCTCTCTTTAGACCACAAGATGTGTGTAAGATAGTAGAGAAATACACAGAATTAGAGAATAAAGGTACCTTATCTCAAGCTCAAAAAAATAATTTGAGAGACTCAAGAAAGATATACAAAAAGACTATCTATCTGATCTATCAAGGATTCGATTGAGATATATTTGAAAAGATCTTAGAATCAACTTTGGATAAAAAAAAAAGAAATTTTGAACCTCATACAAGGGAGAAAATCCAATCAAGAAGGTATGCCTTCAAACTTTAAGAGCCTAATTCGAAGTTTTACATATTAAAGAAGGTGAAGTCATTTCTAACTATTTCTCTAGATTCATAATAGTTACTAACCAACTAAAGAATAATGGTGAGAAGCTAGATGACGTAAATATTATGGAGTAGATTCTTCATTCAATAAATTCATAATTTGATCATATTTTTGCTATCATCAAAGAAACCAAAGACTTGGAAGTCAAGAAAGTGAAGTAGTTTTTGGGTTCCTTACAAGCTTATGAAGAAAAGAAAAAAAAAGTAAGAAACCATAGAACAAATACTCAGGACTTGAATTGATTCAATCAAAGAAGAAAATATTCAAAATAATAGAAGCCAACAAGTATGAGATCATAGTCAAGAATGAGGAGGTCATGGATATGGATATGGATAAAATTGGAGGCCCAATGATGACAACAACTATAACTTCAGAAGAAAAGAAAGTTCAAAAAGAGGTCATGAGAAATATAACTAAAGATCAAGGTATGACTAGTCAAGCATTAAATGCAATAATTATGAAAAGTTTGGTTATTATGATTCTGAGTGTAGAGCACTTCTCAAAAATAGAGTTAAAGAGAAGTCAACTTTGTTGAAGAAAGAAGTCAAGAAGATGGGATCGTATTACTAGCTTACAAGGATCATCCAAAATGTGAAGATAATATATGGTACATTGATACTAGTGTAAGCAATCATATGTGCAGAAAAAGAAATATATCCATAGTAGTCATGATAGGCACATATAACATTCTTATTCGATTAAAAATATAAAGTATCAATTTATTGCCAATGTTTATTACATGCCAAAGATGAAGTATACTATTTTAAGCCTATGACAACTCTTATAGATATATTATGATATTTATTTAAAAGATAATAACCTTTCTAAAAAAAGATATCGAGAGTAATTTAATTGCTAATGTGCCAATGTCATGATATAGAATGTTCATGTTTAACATCCAAAATAATCTTGTAAATTATCTTAAGGTATGTTACACAAATACAACTTGGTTTTAACATCTTAATTTGAACATCTCAACTTTGGAGGCTTACAATTGTTATCCAATTAGAAAATGGTAAGAGAATTACTCTCCATTAGTCATCCTGGTCAAGTGTGTGAAACGTATTTACTTGGGAAGCAATTCAAAAAAGAGTCTTCCAAAGGAGTCAAGCTCAAGAACTCTAAAATCATTGGAACTCATATAAAGAGATATGTGTAGTCTAATCAAGCCAATCTCACTTGGTAAAAGTAATTTATTGTATATAATTTGTTTTGATTATATGTTTTGTATAGTCGAATATGTTTTTGTTTTAAATATTTTCATGTAAGTACTGAAAAAAAAATATTAAAAGGCTAGGAATGCAATACTACCACAATAACAGGGTCCACTGACCGGTCAGGGGGCCGAAGAAAATATTGGAGTAGAGCCTGACCTGTCCGAGTGATCTAACCCACTTCGTTTAATTAAATTGAGAAATTGTTATATATAAATATATTTTTTGTTTACTATTTTCCTGCGCTGTGAATTCTTTTCTGTCGGACTAATTTTTCTCTATTCTCTATGATTTTCTTCCCGATTGTTATGCATACTGTAAGAACATTCTAATTTTAGTTATAATCTATAAATACATAAGCATTTTTCTGGTGGATGTAGCTAGTCGTGTTGAACGATTAGTGAACTACGTTATTTTGTGTAATCTATTTTGGTTTGTGTTTGTACTGTGACTTTGTATACTACCATGGTTGGAAATATATATCATTTTCTGTTTCTTCTTCTTCTTCTGAATCTATAAAATCACAAACTTGCAAGCGAAATTCCCAACATAATTATTTACTTCTCTTCATAAATGATTTTTAATGAAACATATGAGCGTATTTTCTATAAGAGAAATTAGAGGTATTTGAAACTTTCAAGAAGTTCAAAGTACTCATTGAAAAGGAAAATGGTTTCATAATCAATACTATGAAATCAAATCCTATAGAAGAATTCACATCAAATAGATTTCATAAATACTATGAAAATCATGAAATTCAATGACCTATGATGATGTTGAGATCCCCCTAACAAAATGAAATGGTAGAAAGGAGAATTAGAATAATACTTTACATGATGAGAAGCATGCTCAAAAGCAAGAGACTTACAAAAGAGTTATGGATAAATATAGTTGCATGTGTAATTTATCTATCTAATCAATCTTTGAGAAGAATCATATGGAAAAAAATACCACAAGTATGGAGTAGAAGGAAGTTGGGTATTTTCCTTTTAAGAGTCTTTTAGAGCATCGCACATGTTCATTTACTTGATGAGCAAAAAATCAAGGTAGATGATAAAAGTCAGAAATACATCTTCATTGATTAAAATGCGAATTCAAAAGACTACAAACCTTATAATCTTACTACTAGGAAGATAATCATCATTCAAGATGTCATATTTGATGAAGAAGGAGAATGCGAATATGAATAACAAAATCAAGACTACAACTTCCTTACATATTTTGAAGAATATGATATGAAGCATCCAAGAATATAGCATGCAAAAAAGAGCCTACTACCCTACCAACTTTACCAGTCATGAATATTCATGAAGATGGAAGCTCAAGTGAAAGAGTTTCATGATTCAAGAGCCTAAAAGAACTTTATGAGGTAACTGAAAATCAAGAAAACCTTACTCTTTTGCTCTTTGCTAATTGTGAGCCTATCAACTTTCAAGAAGAAGTGGTAAATAAAAAGTGAAAAGATATTATAGATGAAGAAATACATACAATCAAAAAGAATAACACGTGAGAGCCAGCATCACTTCCAAAGAGCAACAAGGTGATCAGTGCGAAATGAGTATATAAAGTAAAGAAAAATATCAAATGAGAAGTCAAAGATAGAAGATAAGATAGGTGGTGGAAGGCTATAGCCAAAGAGTCAGCATCGACTATGATGAAGTGTTTACTTTTATTGCTCGGTTAAAAATAGTTAAACTAATTATTTCTATGACAACACAAAATAATTAGAGAATATATCAAATGAAAGTGGAATTTTCCTTCTTAAATGAAGTCTTTGAAAAAGTCTATAACCAGCAACTACAAGGTTACATAGTAAAGGGAAAATAAGACATGCTTATAAAGTTAAAGAAGTAAAGTAAGAATACAAATGTATCATAATCACTTAAGAAGGCTTTGCTAAATAGATGCATAAGAAGTTCAAGAAGAATGATTCTAATCTAGTTAGAATGTTAATGAAATGAAAAATCAAGTTGTCCAAGCATGAGGAAGGAAACAGGTGGCTCCCACTCTCTACAAAAGTCTAGTAGGAATCATGTGCTACTTAAATTGTACAAGGCCTGATATTTTCTATATAGTTGATGTTTTTAATAGGTACATGGAGAAACCAATAACTTATTGGAAGATAACAAAAAGAATTCTCAACTATCTTAAAAGTACTATAAACTTTGACTTGTGCTATTATATGTCTACCAATTATAATCTTGTTGGATACTCTGATATTAATTAGAACAGAGATATTGATGAATTTAGGAGCATCATTTGCTTTGTATTATATGAGAGATCTTGCCTTCACTTGGGTATCAAATAAGTAGGTAATTATTACTTTTTTTCACATGTGAAGCAAAGTATGTAGCAGCTATATCATGTGTTTGTTATGTAATTTTATTTCAAAATTTATTAAGAAAGGTTAGTTTGTCACAAGAGGAGCCGATCATGATTTATGTGAGCAACAAATTAGAAATAGCTTTGACTAAGAATCCAACATTCCATGATCGAAGCAAATACTTTGATATTCATTATCACAATATAAGGGAGTTCCTTGAAAGAAATAATATACAAGTTGAGCATGTGAAATAAAAAGATCAAATTGTGAATATTTTTACCAAGTCATTAACAAGAGAAGATTTCGTAAGATTAAAGAATTAGATAGGAGTTATAAAATCAAGTTTGAGGAGAGCGTTTGATCATAAACTTGATGTAAAGCCTACATCAAAATTCAAATCCATCTTTAAAATATTATGTTTTTTATTATTAATTATCATATAATATTAGATATATGCTTATAATTTGCGTAATTGAGATTTGTCTAGTATTAGTATAAAATATATCTCCATTGTATGTTTTATTATCAAAAATAAAAGGAAGAACAATAACTTCCAAATTGAGTTGCATTATAATTTTTTGTTTTGTATTTTTTTTTTTTTTTTTTGCAATTTGTTTTTCTTTTTTGCTTGAGTATTTTATCTTTTATTCCAACAACAACAAAAAAAAACATCAAAAATAGAATCTTCATTTGAACCGAACAAATTTGAGCATGGAGCCCACTAATTTGAGCATCAAAAAATGATTTTTTTATCATTCTTTTTTTTAAGATTACGTGTAATTGTATAGAAATATTTTTGGGTTTTAAATTTTTAGTGCATCATAACTAAATATTTTTCATTTTGATGTAACTTTTACTAAATACTTATTTACATCTTTTTTTTTTTTGTAAATATTTTTTGGTTACTTTATCAAGATATAATTTATGCTAAAAAATATGATAAATATTGGTGATTTATTTTAGGGGAAATTAAGTTTTGGGTGTTTCCCCATAAATTTTTAACATTTAGAAACTAAACTTTTGATATTTTTAAAAAAATCACAAAATTAAAAATAAGGGCACCTGAATTCGTATGTCCTAAACTACCCTCGCCCCTCCAATGTCCCTCGTCCGTTGTCCCTCGCCCCTACCCATCACCCCTCGCACCTACCCATCACCCCTCGCCCCTAGCTCTCGCCCCTCGCCCCTAGCCCTCACCCCTCGCCCATGCCCTCGCCCGTCTCCCCTCGCACGTCTGCCCTCACCTCTCACCCCTCTCTTCCCCCCTCCCATTTCCAAGAGCTTCTTCGTGGAGCTCCTCGAGCTCCATTGTGGAGCTCGACAAAACTCTATGAGCTCCATTGTGGAGCTCGATAAAACTCTATGAGCTCCACGAAGGAACTCGTTAAGCTCCAGTGAGCTCAATTGGAAAGCTCACTAGAGCTCGTGGAGCTCCGTCGAGCTACAGGGAGCTCGAAGTGGAGCTTAATGGAGCTCGACGAACTCCATGAAGGAGCTCACTAGAGCTCCTCGAGCTCCATCATGGAACTCGATGGATCTCCATGAGCTCCACGAGGGAGCTCGTCGAGCTCTAATGAGCTCCACTTCGAGCTCGATGGAGCTCCTTAGTGGAGCTCGTCGAGCTCTAGTGATCTCCTCGAAAGAGCTCATTGAGCTCTAGTGATCTCCTCGAGAGAGCTCGTCGAGCTCTAGTGAGCTCCATGATCGAGCTCACTAGAACTTCGTTGTGGAGCTCAACGGAATTCCACGAGCTCCAGTGAGCTACTTCGTGGAGCTCGACAAGCTCTTTCGTGGAGCTCGACGAGCTCTGTAGAGCTCCACGAAGTAGCTCATTGGAGCTCCGTCGTGGAGCTCGACTGAGCTTCATGAAAGAGCTAGTGGAGATGAGCGGGGGGAGATTGGTGGAGAAAGAGGGGCGAGAGGTGAGGACAGACGAGCAAGGGGAGACAATCGAGGGCAAGGGCGACGACAAGGGGCGAGAGCAAGAGGCGAGAGCAAAGGACAAGAGCGAGGGGCGATGGGCAATGGGCGAAGAGCGAGGGGTGAGCTGAAATAACAATAAAAAATTTTTAATAGCTGGTATTCACAATGCCAACTTCTGATTTTAAAATATAAACAGTATAACAATGACTACCATTTATAACGATAGTTTTGTCATATTATTTCCAGACGTACTAGTTTGGTCATATTTTTGAAATTAACTTAAATTTTAATTTTTAATTTTAAATGAATTAGTTCCGTATAAAATTACTTTATTTTATATTTATTATTAAATCCTGTTCAAGTTACGATGTTACAACTTACAATACATTCTCCAGTAAACTATAAATAATAGAAGTGTACGAGGGTAAAACGACTCTTGTCTTCTTCACTTTTGGTCCCGCGTCTCGCAGGCAAGTGAGACGCACGTGCGCTTATTGAAATTTTTAAAAATCAAATTGATCTGCAAAAATAACTAACTGTTTACGGCACATTCTATAGCACAGATCGCGGTTTCCCATGAACCATCTGCGATGCAATATTTATATTATAAAAGTTGCAGATAATGTGGCACTAAAGGCAAAATGAGCAGTTTCGATTGAGAGCAAACTGCGCTGGCGGCAGTAGTGAGAGTAAAACTTATCTGCCTGTTTCAATCAACTGATCGGGGAAACAGAATCACCGCCGCTGCCATATCCAACTGCCGGAATGTTGCCTGACTCGTCCTCTGTTTGGCATGCGATTTTTCTCGTGCTCCTCATGACTTCCCTTCCTTTTTTATCTGCCGAATCCGTACCGTCAGATGAGCTAGAGCCATTACTCAAATTCAAGGCGTCAATGGAACAACCGAATACCAGCAGCGTACTTGACTCATGGATCTCCAAAAACTTCGTCTGCAACTTCACTGGAATTACCTGCAACTCCGGTCACTTCGTCACCGAGATCGAGCTCTCCAAAACAAACTTAATTGGACGGCTTCCTCTCCGTGCAATATGTCGCCTTCGATATCTCACGAAGCTTTCGCTGGGATTCAACTTTCTGCACGGTACTGTAACTGATGGTTTGAACACGTGTACTGGGTTACGATACCTTGATCTGGGCAACAACTTCTTCTCAGGTCAATTCCCCGACATCTCCTATCTCAGTCAGTTGCATTATCTGTTTCTCAACCAAACTGGTATCTCGGGGGTGTTTCCATGGAAGTCGTTGGCCAACATGACGGGTTTACGGATTCTTAGCACAGGGGACAATCCTTTCGTTGCGACTCCTTTTCCTGTGGAGGTATTGAAGCTGACAAAACTGCAGTATCTTTACTTGTCGAATTGCAGCATTGGAGGCAAAATCCCCTCGTCCATTGGAAATCTAACGGACCTTGTGTTCTTGGAGCTGGCTGATAACTTCCTCTACGGGCACATCCCTTGGCAGATCACGAATCTGCAGAAACTCGTGCAACTCGAGATTTATAACAACAACTTGACTGGAAAATTACCGGCTGGATTCGGAAACCTGACCGGCTTGATGAATTTAGATTTATCATCAAATTCTCTGCTGGGTGATCTTTCTGAGTTGAGATTTTTGAAAAATCTGGTGAGCCTGCAACTTTTTCAGAACGAGTTTTCTGGTGAAGTTCCAGTGGAGCTGGGAGAGTTCAAGAAACTAGCGAACCTTTCGCTGTATAGAAACCAACTCAACGGATCTCTTCCTTCCTCACTTGGTTCCTGGGCTAAGTTTGGCTTCATCGATGCTTCTGAGAATCATTTTAGTGGTTCGATTCCACCAGATATGTGTCAGAAAGGGACTTTGAAGTTACTTCTCCTGCTTCAGAACAATCTAACGGGTGAAATTCCATCTAGTTATGCGAATTGCACCACGTTGAAGAGATTCAGAGTTAGTAAAAATTTGATTTCTGGTCATGTTCCTGCTGGAATTTGGGGATTGCCTCAGGTGAATATAATAGATATCGAGTCGAATCACCTCGAAGGATCTGTGACTCCTCGGATTCAACATGCGAAAGCTCTTGCCCAGTTGTTTGCGGGAGATAATCTTCTTTCTGGTGAAATCCCGCCGGAGATTTCTCTGGCTAGTTCTTTGGTTTCAATCGAGTTATATAACAATCGTTTAACGGGGAGTGTTCCTGACACGCTTGGAAATTTGAAGCAGCTGGGTAGTCTTCATTTGGAGAACAATATGTTGACTGGATCGATTCCAGAGTCATTAGGTTCATGTGATTCTCTAAACGATCTTAATATGGCTGGCAACATGCTCTCTGCCAAAATTCCGGCGTCTCTGGGATATTTACCAACTCTTAATTCCTTGAATTTATCGGAGAACAGTCTCTGTGGTGAAATTCCGGAGAGCTTGTCGTCCTCAAGGTTGAGCCTTCTTGATTTATCGCACAATGAGCTAGTTGGTCGCGTGCCGCAGTCTTTATCCATCAAAGCTTACAGCGCCAGCTTTGTGGGAAATCCCGGCCTCTGCAGCGAAACGATGAACGAGATTCCTCGATGCTCACGTAAAATCAGGGTATCTCCCCGAACTCTCATAATTGCTCTCCTCGCCGGCTCATTGTTATTGCTCACTTCTCTTGCATTCTTCTTGTTCGTTAAGAATAGAGAAACAGATGAGCAAAAATCCTTCACGAGAGAATTATCATGGGACGTGAAATCTTTTCATTTGTTGAGTTTCTGCAAGGATGAGATTCTGAATTCAATTAAGCAGGAGAATTTAATCGGAAGAGGAGGAAGTGGAAACGTGTACAGAGTCGTGCTTTCAGATGGTAAAGAAGTTGCAGTAAAACACGTGTGTGATGGGGAAGCCACTAAGAGGAGGAGAGGGGCGTCGACCCCTATAGTTGGGAAACTGAGAGGAAAATCCAAAGAATATGATTCAGAGGTGCAGACCTTGAGTTGTATCCGACATGTTAACGTGGTTAAGCTATACTGTACCATAACAGGAGAGGGTTCCAGCTTTCTGGTTTACGAGTACATGCAAAATGGAAGCTTGTGGGATCGGCTGCATGTGTCAAGGAAGATGGAGCTCAGCTGGGAAACTCGATATGAGATAGCAATGGGCGCAGCAAAGGGACTAGAGTATCTACATAACGGGTGTGGAAAACCCATGATTCATAGAGATGTAAAATCAAGCAACATTTTGTTAGATGAGTTCATGAAGCCCAGAATTGCTGATTTCGGACTTGCTAAGATACTTCAAGCTAACCTCACCAAGGATTCCTCCACCCATGTTGTAGCTGGCACACACGGTTATATAGCTCCTGGTTTGTTTCTTTTTTTTTTTTTTTTTATGTTTGTGCTGAGAAAAGAAATGTATCATCCCCAAGCTCCTGCCTGTTTTATTAACATTTTGTGTGTCTGCTTTTTGTTCTTGTCCCCCCACAGAATATGGGTACACCTACAAAGTGAATGAAAAGAGTGATGTCTATAGTTTTGGGGTAGTGTTAATGGAGTTGGTCAGCGGGAAAAAACCTCTAGAGCTGGAGTATGGAGAAGGCAGAGACATTGTAGATTGGGTAAGCAGTAAGTTGAAGAAGAAAGAGAACAAATTAAGCATTGTGGATAGCAGAATTCCTCAAGTTTTCATGGAAGGTGCCCTTAAGGTGCTCAGAGTGGCAATTCTCTGCACTGCAAAACTTCCTGCAATTCGGCCAACTATGAGAAGCGTGGTCCTCTTGCTTGAAGAAGCTGAGCCATGTAAGTTGGCAGGCATTGTTGCAGAAAATAACACGTGCTCTACTAAGAAGAATTAGGTTGGTGTTCTAGGCCTTTAATCGTTGCATAGTCTGTTATTACACCTATCTATGCTGCCTATATCTAGGGAGTTATTGAGGCACTGTGTTGCCATGCCACAAGTTGGAGCTAGGGTTGCATTAGTTGTAAAATTAGCTTGCATTTGTAGTTATCATCAGGTATCTGTTCCACGAGTTGAAATTTAAGTGCCTAGCTCTTTTATTTATTTATTTTTTTTTTTATTTTTTTATTTTTATTTTTATTTTTTTGCTACTTGGCAATAAAGCATGACAATTTATGTACAATTATGTTTTTGTGTTGGAGAAAAAAAAAAGTACTCAAGGGAAATTAAGTTTATGTACAATTATGGCAACAAATACTTTGATGCTTTCAACTTATTTACCCTTTCCAAAATTGATAGAACACTCAACAAATACACTTGATTGAACGCCCACAATTCCACCTAACTATCAATCCTTTGAAAACTTGAGACCCTCTAGAAAATTTAGAAGATTCAGAATAAAAATAATTATTTTTTAGTCCATATTTCAAAATTTTATAATTAAAAAAAATACTCCAATACATAAAATATTTATGTTTTGGGGTTAGATAATTTGTCAGTATGAATTTTACCCGCTCTCACATGTCATCGATACAAATTTTGGAAATACAACAAAAAAAATTTTTTATACCTTATATACTTGTTTATTCCTAATGACTATTTGTACGACACATAAAATCATGCATGTGTTATGAAAAAGTGTTGGTTTGTATTAAAACTTGTAATTTTTGTGTAGATAAATAACTGGTATTGTTTTAAACTTTTTATTAATCATTTTATGCATAATGATTGATAATTATGCATAATGTGTTGATTATGCATAATGGCATGCACAAACTCTTGTTATGCATAAACTCATGTTATGTATAACATTATGGATAAACAAGTCATGCTATGCATAACATCATGCATAATAAGTTGTTTATGCAAACTCATGTTGTGCACAATGTTGTGAATGATGCGAGTTGTGTATGCATAATAACATTATGCATAATGCATTAATGCACAACATGAGTTTTTGTATAAGCCAAACATGTTGTGCATAAACAACACCTTTTGCATAATGCTATGTGTAACATGTTTATTCATGTTCATGCATAAACATGTTATGCATTCTTGGAGAATTTGTAATCCAAAAAATTTATAATTTGATCGTGATGATAATATTCATGTAGTGTTATTTTTTATGTTTTGAATAAATTTGAGCAAGTAAATGTCTATTTTTAGGTCCACAAATGGCGTTGGTTGTCTTCTGCATTACCTCCACTAACCCAATGTTTGAAGATGGTGATGCTATAGTTGTATAGCATTGTTGAGCTATAGTTTACTTAAATTTAACAATAATAAAACTGATTCATTAATGCATTAAAATTCAGCATTTTGATTTATTATTAAATAAAATATATTATTAAAGATTTAACATATCACACACACACACACACATATATATATATATATATAACCAAACAGGATGTAATAATAATCAATTAATTTGACAAAATCAAATTATTCAATTATAATTAAACTAATTATTTAAATTATATATCAGCACATATATATTAAATAAATAAATAAAAATCTTTATTTCTTCTAGGGTATCCAGATAAGGTTATGAAAAGGATCCCAGCCTGAATTATACTTTTAATATCAATTATTTTGCATAATAATTTATATTAATAATAATTTATACCATTATAAAATTATAATTGTACTATCTCAATTTTTGAAAATATTGTCTTTTGATACTTAATACTAATTAAACTCTATATGTTAAGATTATACTCACTGATTAAATCAAATCATTAATAATCAAACTCAATCAATCTCTAATTATTTCTTTGTTACTTTCTACTTAACTTATTTGAATTATATGATTAAAATATACTTATGAGATTTATAATATTAAAATTTATAAGCTTTCTCATGAGATTTTTTTTGAAAGAACAAATACTATAAGTAATCAATATAAACCATATGGTTGAAAAAATTATTCAATTCATAAAATTCATAAATCTATTTTAGACCCCACTATTAACAAGCACAAGTAATTAACAAGCACAAGTAAATAATAATATTTATAATAACTATTAACAAGCACAAGTAAATAGTATCTACTTCAAAAATAAGAATAATAATATTTATAATAACTATGAGATATTTATATTACAAGTCAAGTATACTAGAAGTTAGAATATTCAAGTATACTAGTACTAGAAGTTAGAATTTCATTATTCACCATAATTAAGATAAACCTACAAAAATCTAGTGCGATAATATTAATGAAAGGTTGTCCAGTTCTATCAGATTATGAACAACAAACTTGTATATCACAAGAATTATTGATTATATCTTTTATGCGTAAGCCAGTCTCTACACACCAAATCATCTACATTAATGATAAAGGACATAAGTATTTTTATAAATTCAGCTCATTATTAAAAATTTTATTATAATAACAAGAAGATATAAATGAATAGAACAATCATAAATAGCTTTTAGTATAAACTAGTTCTATCAATCTTTCACTTAGACTAAAGTCATGATGTCACATGTCTAATTTATATCATTTCCACATATATGTTAAATGCTACTTTCACCACCACAACATCTCTTCTTTTTATAATATTTCTTATTAAAGGATATTTATGCTCGATGTGTTTTACTTTCTTTTGGGTTTTGGGTTCTAGGTTCTTTCAAATTTGCAACTGCTTCACTATTATTACAATAAAGTATAATATGGAATTGGAAAGAATGAATGACCCCCAGGCATGTCAAGAAGTTTATTAGTCATACAACTTTTTTGCCTACCTCTAAAGTTCTCATATAGAGGCCTCCATGATAGAATTAGTAATACATGATTATTTGATGCTCATCCAATTTATGGTTCCACTTCCTAAGGAAAACATAAATCAAGATGATTTTTTTTTGCCCAAGATTGTCTGCTCGGTATACTAACATATAATTTATATTTTTTTAGATACTTAATTATATGATTTACTACAATTAAATATTATTGTCATATATTAAATTTATACCTACTTACCATGCATATAACATAACATATATTGAATTTAGTACAAAACATTGCATACATGAGGCTTTCTACCATAGATGCATAAGGAGCTATGTTCATTTTCTCAATATCATTGGTTGTTTTGGGACACTTTTTTTTTGATAGAGCGATTACATATCTAAAGGAAAAAAAAAATATTTCTTAGAATCTTACATGCTAAATCAAGCATATGTTTGAGCTATATAAACAACTTGAGACAAGCTCAACGATATTCGCATGTAAACTCATAAAATCTCAATCCCAAGAATATGTGAAGCTTCTCCGAAATATGTCATATTGAATCAACTTGATAATTAGACCTCAAACAACAATAATTATACCACATCATTACAAATGAACAATATATCAACATACAATACCCAAGATACCATATTGTTATCAACTCACTTAATATACACATAATACTTATCTTAACATTGATCAAAGCCATAATAATTAATAATTTGATCAAAATGAGTATTCCATGATAAAAAAAGATGATGATGATGATGATGATAAAAACAAATAACAAAAAAAAAGACACAAAAAAAGAAGCAAAAACACAAAAAAGAAAAAAAAAGAAAATGAAGATGAAGAAAAAAAAAGAATAAAAAGATAAAAAAAAAAGAATAATAGAAGAAAAAATGAAGAAAAAGAATAGAAAAAAGAAAAATAAGAAAAAAAACAATGAATAATCAAAAGAATGAGAAGATAATGATGAAAAAGAAAATAGGGAAGAAGAGGCCGGTGATAAATAAAAAAAAAGGAAAAAATGAAAAAAATGAGAAAGAAAAATAAAAAGAAGAAGATGAAGAAGAAGAAAAAAGATTAATATGAAAAAAAATGAAAGAGATGAAGTTGAAGAAGAAAAAGAAAAAAAAGAAGATGAAAAAGAATAAGAAAATAATGAAGAAAAAGAAGAATACAAAGAAAAAAAAGGAAGAAAAAAGAAGAAGATGATGATGATAATGAATAATAATAATAATAATAAGAAGAAATAGATGATAAAGAAAAATAAGAAGAAAAAATAGAAGTAGAAAAGATGAAGAAAAAATAGAAGGAGAAAAGATGAAGAAAAATAAAAAGGAGAAAAGATGAAGAAAAATAAAAAGGAGAAAAAGATGAAAAATAAAAAGGAAAAAGAGATAAAGAAAAATATGAAGAATATGAAGAATATGAAGAATATGAAGAAAAATAAAAATAAAAATAATAATAATAAAGAATAATAATAAAAAGAATATGATTAAAAAAAGAAGAAAAAAATTAAGAATAAGAAGAGGAAGAGAAAAAAAAGGTGAAGAATGAAAAAAAGAAGATGATGAAGATGAAGATAAGAAAAAAGATGAAGAACAAAAAAAAAGATAGAGATGAGAAAAAAGAAAAGGATGAAGATGAGGAAAAATAAAAAAATGAAGAAGAAAATGATGAAAAAAAAATGAAGAAAAAAATGATGATGAATAGAAAGAAGAAATAGAAGAAAAAGATTATGATGATGATGATGATGAAAAAAATGATGATGAATAAAAAGAAAAAATAGAAGAAAAAGATTATGATGATAATGATGATATGGAGGGAGAAAAAAATGATAATGATGATGAATAAGAAAAAGAGTATAAAATGAAGAAGAAAATGAAGACAAAAATAAAGAATAAAATAATGAAGAAGAAAAACAAAAAGAAGAAAAAGATATAATAGAATAAAATTAAGAATAAGAAAAAGAATACGAAGAAAAAGAAAAAAAATGAAGAAATAACAGAAAAACGAGTAGAAAAAGAAGAAAAGAATAAGAAGAAAATAAGAAGAAAAAGAAGAAAAAGAAATATAAGTAGAATAAGAGGAATAAGAAATATAAGTAGAATAAGAGGAAGAAGAAGTATAAGTATAATAAGAGAGAAAAAAGAACAACAAGAAAAAGAATAATAAAGAGAAAAAATGAGGAAGAAGAAGATAATATAGATATTGATGATGATGATGATGATAAATAAGAAGAATAAGATGATAATAATATTGATGATGGGTAAGATGAAGAGGAAGGAAGAAGATAAGGAGAACAAGTATGAGAAGAACAAGAAGCAAATAAAGAAGAAGTTATAAAAGAAGAAAAAAAATACAAAGAAGAAAGAAAAAAAAAAGAAAAATAATTAGAAAATGGTAAGAAAAAGAAAATGATTAAGGAGAAAATATTAAATGATAAGAAGAAGATAATGATGATGATAATAATAATAATAATAATAATAAATAAGAATAGGAAGATAAAGAAGTTAAAGAATATGAAGAGGAAGAAGAAGACCAAAAAAGAAAAAAATAAAGAAAAAAGAAAATGAAAAAGAGTATGAAGAATACAAAGAATATGAAGAAGAAGAAATGAAGAATATAAAAAGAAGCTAAAGAATAAAGTAAAAAAGAAGATGATTATGAACAATAAGAAGAAAAATATAAATAAGCAGAAGATGAAGAAAAAAAAAGATAAAATAATAAATAAGCAGAATAAGATAGTGAAGAAGAAGATGATAGTGATGAACAAGAAGAAAAAACAAAGAATAAAAATAAAAAGGTCAAGAAAAATAAAAAGAACATTATGATAATCATAAAAAAAAGAAAAAAAAGGATAATGATAAAGAAGATGAAGATGAAGAAAAATATAAAGAAAAAGAAGATGAAGATAATGATGATGAAAAAAAATTGATGAAGAAGAAAATAATTTATAGAAGATGATGATGAAGACGTAGAAGAAAAAGATGATGAAAAAGTATAAGAAAAAAAGAAAAAAATACAAATAAAAAAAATAAGAATAAGAATAAGATTAGAAGAAGAATAAAACAAAGAAAAAGAAGAAAATTAATAAAAAAGAATGAGAGAAATAAATAAAAGAATAAAAAAGATGAAGAAAAGAAACAAAAGAAGAATATGATAATTATGATTAAGAAGAAGATAATGAAGGAGAAAAAAATGAATAAGGAGAAAAAAATGAATAAGGAGAAAAAGATAAAAAAGAAGAAAAATATAAAAATGAATAAAAATAAGAAAAAAATAAAAAAAAGGAAAATAATAAAAATAAAAAAAAGAGAAATATAATAATGATGATGATGAATAAGAAGTTGAAGAAGATGATGAAAATAAAAAATGAAAAAAAAAAAGTAGAAGAAGATGGTGGAGGTGATGACCATAAAAAAAACAAGTAGATGATGAAAAAGAGAAAGAGATAAATAAGAATAAGAATAAAAAAAATAAAAAAATATAGTAGAAGAAGAATATTAATAATAAGTAGAATACAAAATAAGATGATGATAAAGAATAAGAAGACAGAAAGCGAAGGAAAAGAAGATGACTAAGAAAAACAAAATGATAAAAAAAAAGTTGAAGAATAAGAATAAAAATAAAAATAAAAAAAATTAAAAAAAATAAAGAAAATAAAAAAAAAAGAAAATAAAGAAGAAAAAAAAGAAGAAAAAAAATGATTAAGAATAATACGAAAAATAAAAAAAATATTAAAGTTAATGAAAATAAAAATAAAAATAAGATTAAGAAGATGAGAAAATAACATGGAAGTTGATGATAATGAAAAAAAAAATAAAGAAGATGAAGAAGAACTAATTAAAGACAAAGAAGAAAAAGAAAAAGAAGATAAAAAAGAAGAAGATGATGATAATGATGATGAATAATAAAATGAAATAGGAAAAAATAATGAAAAAAATATTTAGAAGAAGATAAAAAAGACAAAGATGATGAAAAATAGAATGAACAAGAAGATGAAAAAAAATATAAAAAAAAGAAGATGATGATGAAGAATATGATGAAAAAGAAGAAAAAGAAGAAAAAGAAGAAGAATATGATGAAAAAGAAGAAAAAGAATAAGAATGTGATGAAAAAGAAGAATGAGAATAAGGTGAATAAGAAAAAAAAAATTAAAAGATAAAGAAGAATAAAAAGATTAATAAGAAGAAAAATAAAAAGTCAAAGCAAAAAAATGAGAAGATGATAAAGAAAAGATGATAATGAGGCAGAAAAAAAAGTTGATGAAAAAAAAGAAAAAGATAAATAAGAATAAGAAAAAAAAAGAATACAAAGAAGAAAAAAAAAAAAAGAATGAGGAAAAAAAAAAGATGAATGAGAGAAATATGATATCATAAAATCTTACATGCTAAATCAAGTAAATATTTGATCGATATAAATAATTTAAGACAAACTCAATATTCTTCAACTTTAATCTCACAAAATTTCAATCCCAAGAATATGAACATCTTGTTTCAAGCCTATCATATGGAATTGACTATGTAACTAGACATTGAACAAGAATTATGAGCTCACATCATTGCTAATGAGCAAAATATCATCAACATAGAATACCCAAGATACTATATTGTTATCATCTATCTTAATACACGCATAATACTTATCCTGACATTGATCATAAATATAAGAATTAATGGCTTGATCAAAATAAATATTTCATATTTAAAAAGACAAAGATGAAGAAAAAGATAATAAAAAAGAACAAAAAGATGACAAAAAAGAAGATAAAAACACAAAAAAAAGATAAAAAAGAAGATGATTAAAAAAATAGAATGTGATGAAGAAAAAAAAGAAAAAAAAGAAGACAAATAAGAAGAATATGATAAAAAAGGATGATAGAAAAAAGAAGAAGAATAAGAAAAAGAAAAAGAAAAAGATAACAATGATGATAAATAAAAAGAATAAAGTGATGAAAAAGGAAAAAATAGAACATGAAGAAAAAGACAATGTAGTCGAAAATGAAGAGAAATAAGAAGACGATGATGATAATAATAATAATGATAATGATGAAAATAAAATCGAAGATAAAGAAAAATAAAAAAAAAGAATATTGATAAAAAGATGAAGATGAAGAATAAGAATAATATGAAGAGAAAGATGAATAAGAATAGAAGAATAATAATAATAATAATAATAATAACAACAAAAAGAATAAGAATAATAAGAAAAAAAAAAAGAAGAAAAGAAATTGAAGAAGAAAAAGAAAAAAAAAACATAAAAAGAAAAAAATATATAAAAAGAAGAGGAAGAATAAAAGAAGTAGATAAAAAAGAAAGTGAATAAGAAAATAAATAAAATAAAATAAGACGAGAAGAATAAGAAAAAATAAAAAATAAAGATGATAAAAAAAAAGATGGAGATGATAATGAATAAGAAGAAAAAGATTATGATGAAGCAGAAAGTTATTACGAAGAAAAAGATGATGACGAATAAGAAGAAAATAATAATAAAGATGAAAAAGATTCAAATAATAAGAAAAGAAGTAGTGAAAGAAGAAAAAAAAAGAAAAAAAAACAAAAAAATAAGAAAAAGAATAAGAAAAAAATATATACAAAGAAGAAAAATGGGAAGCAAAAAAAAAGATTAGAAAAAAAAAATAATGATGATGATAAAGTAGAAGAAAAATAGTAAAAAACAATAAGAAAATGAAGAAGAAAAAAAAAGAAGACCAAGAAGGAGGGGGTGGAGGGAGTGGGAGGAGGGGGAGGGGGGGGGGAGGGAAAGAAAAATTCCTAAAAGTAGAAAAAATAGTTATTCCCCCCAATATTGAATTACTTATTCTTTTATTTAGGCAAAAATCTATTAGAAAAAAAAATCAACTTCAAAAGTTATCTTAATCAATGCCCAAAATCTTCCTTGATTGCCTAACAAGTAGTTGATCTTCAATCAAAGAATACTTTCCTGTTATCATGCTTCATAAAGGAGCTAATAGTTAGCTATGATTTATTTTGTTGAAGAAGTTCTTCCTAGAAATAGATGACAATAATTAGTTCTTGGTGGTAGATCATAATTTTCTATTAAGACATGAGGCTTGTGTTGGATTGAAGCAACCAATCAAAAGCATCTTAAAAGTGTGCCAATGATAGGTACATCTTAGGTTAATGAGACATAAGTACTCTATACTATTTAATGGCTAGAAATGAAAAAATGAATTTAATTAACATGCATGCTAAAAATGAATTTAATCAACTTCATAAGTAGTATTTTATGGGAAAATATCTTCTTTGTAAATCTAGTGCTTGCGAATAAAAGATGATCAGATTAGATTTAGTAATGTACACATTTGCACAATAAAATAAGTCTAATCTCACTTGCGAATGATAATAAGAGTCTCGTACAATCACACTAGTAGAATGGTAATCCCCTTGTGTTAGAATCTTCCTACATTCAAAAACTAAGGGATATCATAAGTAATTTTTCTAAATCACTTATGTTTGGGACATTTAAACAAGACAACAACGGAAGTACAAGAAGATGAACGATTAGGTAAAAAACAACTACTATCAAGGACATACCTTTTACCTCGAAGAATACACCGCACAGCTATGCCCACAACAACTAATTGCCATTGAAATAATGCCTCACATATTTTACGCGCACACTTAATTTAGACTCATGAATTAACAATACATAAACAAATATTCACAATATTGATAATCATATCATATTTTTTATAATTTTTTTTTGTTCTAGAAATATTATTATAATTAATAACAAATGCTTAAAAATTATAAGATATGATAATATTGAATTTTAATCATTATTAATCACATGGCATACTTATTCTTGATTATTTTATTCATTGTGAGTTATTTTTTTAGATGACTTAACTATGAATGTCTTTGATCCTACTAATTTTTATTTTTAATATTAAGAGACTGAAAAAAAAACTAAATTTGAAATTAAACAAGATAAATATATATATATATATATTAATGATAAAATATTTTTCTAGCAATTTAAATATTTTTAACCCATTACTTGTATATTTTCAACTTGATTACATATCACTAGGCAAATTGATAATACTATATCTTAGTCTTAAATATATTTCCTTTCAAGAATATACAATATGTCAATTAATAAAACATATTCGAGTTTTATATCCTACCCACCAATCCGACTTCTCTTTGGTTTCACTAATATATGTTCAAGATCTAAAAATATTAAAGATTCTATTTGAAATTTAACAGACTAGAGTGCATGTTTTTGTTTCAATATTAAGATCTTTTAGATGTTATGATATTTTGGACTCATTACTTGTAAATACTCGGTTTGATCATCCATCACTAATTAAGTTGAGAATATTTTACTCTAGTATATAAGTATTTTGATCAAAAAGTGTGTGAGGCATGCCAACCATATAAATTTACCTGAACTTTCTATCTTATATGTCAATCTAGTTTGAGTAAAGATCCATTTAATTTGATATACACGGATATATTGGGATCTAATATAAATGTGATCAAAAAAAATTTATATAACTATTCACTAGATGACAACTTATGATATACATAAATATGTATTTTTTGTGATCTCACAATTTTTTTTAAAATATAATGTCTCTCTTTTTTGGGCAATAACACATATGTGTGTACTATGATGGTGCAATACATGTATATTCTCTCCCAACAATATTAAATCTCACTCAGATGCCATATTACAAATAATGATGTAAAAATAAAATAAATAACTCTATAAAAAATATATATCAGATAGTCTTATATAATAAGAATAATTAATTGGGCCAACTCATAAGTAAGAAACTCCAAAAAGCTCTCATAGCCTCAAATTAAAAAATCATAACCTCAAATAATTAAGTTGTTATGAGTATATTCGTAACTATCATTAGAAAAGCTCTCATAGCTGAAATTTTTTATATTAAATATGTCACATAATAAATCTAAGAGTGCTTAAAAATAATTTATAATTAAAACAAATTAAAAATATATTAAAATATATTAACATCTAGTAAACTACAAAAAGATTTATAATTTATGTACATCAAAAAACTTAAAAAAATTATCATTATATATCACATATTATTTGAATTTAACATATCAAATAATTGATTCATGTGTTAATTATCAATTTATTATATCTATTTTTATTAATAGTGAAATTGATTAAATAATAATTAAATAAACAAATTAGAACACATGATTTTCTTTTTTAAAATTCATTAAATTTTTTTAGGATATGATGAACAAGTGTCCATCCATATACACTCTCTCATTCTACATTAAACATAGGTGCACATACAATAAAATAGTATCTTTAACAAATATAGAGAATATTCATATTTTAATAATATGACTTTTGAGATAGAAAGAGTAAATTGATAACTCAGTATATGTAGTTAACTAAAAGCAAATAAAATTTAATAAAACACACAATATGTAGTTATATTAACTAATCATAAGTAGTAGAAAATAAAATTTATGAATAATCATAAAACTTATTCTAATATTTTAAAAATAATTATGATAAATTCAACAAATCTCAAAATATAGAAATTGAAATCATATTTAAAATCAATGTCATTTCTATTCAATTAATAGAAATAAATAATATGATGACTCATCAAATATGTGTGTCATGTTAAAATACTTAAACACCGATTATTACTCAATTCTATTCTATAGTGATATGAATTGTTTAAAAGTTCTAAAACAACACATGATAATTATTTAGTATAACATGATGATCTACTAACCTCTCTAATATCTATTATTATAATATTAGAATCTACTTTTAAAAAAAAATTGTAAATATTATTTTAGATAGGAAGATAAAATTATAAATATATGTTATAAAAACTATCATACTTAAATGATTAAAAAGATGTATAGATGAGAATTTAAAATTAAGTCTAAATATTACAACTTGATATAAATGATAATTTACACAATAAAAAATGGAATTATAAATAAAGATGTCAAACGGACCGTGTCATGCCAATATAGCCCATTTTTGGTGGCCCAGTAGTGCCACTGTATTGTGTCAGGCATGGCATTGCTTGATTAATGTTAGCCCATCATGGCCTAGTTCTAGGTAGATTCAAATTGGATCATGCTAGCAGGGTCATTCCGGGTGATGCCTATCTGTGCCGGGTCATGCTGGGTTGTGCTCGGAGGCTGCCCACCACTCACTGCCGGCCTGGTCAACCGTTGACTCGTCACCAATTTATGATTTTAATTTTTAAATATTAATTTTATAAATTAAAAAGTTTAAGTTATCTATTAAGAGTTAGAGTTACCATTACGATATTATTTCATAATTCACATAAATCATAAATTACAATAAAATAAAATTACTAACATAAATTTTAATAAAGAAAAATAACATTAAAAAAATTAATCATCTAATCTAACCAAAAATAAAATAACACAAGTACTCAAATATACAACTACCAAACATCAATCATAATCAAGCTTAATCTTAAAACTAATAGATATAAGATTACAATTAATCATCATCGCGTAAACATCTAATGATATCACTTTGAAAATGCTCGATATCCTCAAACTCCCATGAGTTAACATCTACTCGTAACTCATTCGCTCTTGTTTTAGTCTGATCATTGATGTCCAACCTCAAATCTTCTTAATCATTCATGAATGCTAGTGTTTCAATGATATTTGACCCAATTTCAATCTCCTATTCGAAAAAATATTAACTACAACAGAAAAAATAGACTTCAATATTATGTTCATGAATTAATAGATTTTGTGACATATTAGACAACATGGAATAAGTGGACTCATAATTTCTAACATTATAAAATATCATAATTCTTATTATCATTATGTGATAAGATTGAGTAGTAATCAAAATATTAATATCGAGACTAAGTATTAAAATATCAATTTCTACGGATATATCGATATTTGGATTTAACGGATATGTCGGATATATCGAAGATATATCGGTGTGTATTTATACATGAGCACCAATCAAAGATAGATATATCGGTCTTAATGGATACATCGATACTTAGAATTTATAGATATATCGGTGGATATATCAGAAATTTTTATGATTGATCGAGACAACTAGCTCCTATTCGATGATCTACTACATTGTTTCTCACTAACTGAATAGAGAAATCATCTCTAAATACGATGTCCATATTTGTAATTAGAGTCTAGTTATAATTACTATCCTACATAATATCGTAGTATGTAAATAACTTAATTAATTTTTTGTGAATGAGTCCTTCATGTTGGTATTCCTGATTCATACAAATGAATATGTATATCAAAATATTTTTTACCCTTCCACCTTAACCCTAGGATCCATGCAGGCAGTCAGATAATAAAGAAATAAAATTATTGACCAATACATAAGTACTTAGTATTACATATATACTAAATATATACTTGAGTGCAATGCAAATGATATAAAATTATTTCTAAATATACAAAATATATGTACTAAATATATGTACATGTACTAAATATATGTACTAAATGATATAAAATTATTGACCAATACTTAAGTACATATACTAAATATATGTACTTAGTATTACATATATACCTTAACCAATACTTAACCCTAGGATCCATGTCACTAAATATAAAATTATTTCTAAATTTCCTAAACATATTACTAATATTACATATATACTTGAGTGCAATGCAAATGATAGAAGTGTAAACAACTAAACATATATTCGTCATATTATAAAAAATCTTCAAAATTTTCATAAATAAAATTCATGTATCTCAGTTTATATTGTCAATAATAAGTTCTTCACTCTTATTATTTGCGTAGTCGGATATCATGTATTCGTATCTAATACATGGTATATCATATCCATTTGAAATTTATTCTTGACTCGCAGAAAACAAAAACTATCAAACTCATGCTATCTGTTAGGCATTCAAAAATATTTTAGTGAATTTCATATTTTTTTCTAAAGCAACAACCTTCATCCCCGCTTGTGTTGTCGGTTAATGATGTAACACATACTTGTAACATAAAAAATTTTTTTTAATAACTTATCTCTAATATTCCTAAAAATCATGTTAATGACTACTTCATTATTAGATGTGTTATCAAATGTGATATTAAATTTTTTATTTTGAATATGATTATCTTTGAAAATTTTCATCATGTATTCATATATGACAGAATCATCACAAGGATGAAGAATCTATGAAAATATTAAAATCTTTTTATTAAGTATCTATTTAGAATCTACATAATAGGTAGTGAGGCATGCAAAGATATATTATCGTAATTAGTCTAAATATCTGACATAACGAACACAACGGTATTATATTACCTAAATTTATTAGTTATTATTTATTTTTTTAACTTATAATATTTTAATATGACATTCCTACATGTGAACCTTATGAATCATATGATAAATAGACTACAAAGAGATTTGCATAATACTAACTACCCTAAGATTCTCCTAAAATCTAATCGAAAAATCCATCATTTTTATTAATTTGGTCATGTATTCATTTCTCTAACTCATTGTGATATATAAAGGGAATCAACAAAAAAATTATATTGGATACAACCTCAAAGACCCCACCACTTAGTTGGGTTTGACTATGATCTAATACTTCATATTTTTTGATATAATAATCAGTATGACTCTTTAGGCACCCAATCTTAATTATACACACTCATATATATATATATATTACTTATATTGTTCCGATTCTTAATTGACAACCAATGCATTTTTATTTTGTATAAGCTAGAATGAATCCAAACTATAATTATTCTTGTATATTTTTATTTTTTTTAACACTTGAGTTGTGTTCACGTACGCTTGGGTCGTGCCATGCGAACATACTTAGCCAACGTTGTGGCAGGCTAATTAAAAAAAAACAATCACGTATACCAAGAATGGTGTGACAGATTTTTGTAATATTTTAATTTTTTTTAATGACCAGGTGGGATGGGTGTGGTTTGATTGGACCATGCTCGATATCTGGTCTAAGGTCTTGGGGTCATGATACTTATGCCACAATATCGTGCATACAGACCAGGCACCCGAGTCTTGCCTATAGGCCAGGCACCTGAGTCGTGCTTACAGGCCAGGCACTCGAGTCATGCCTAGCCCAACACGAAAGTTGACACCCTCTAACCCAACATGGCATGAGCCATGCCTCGGGCCGGCAAGAACCAGGTTCGAGCATGATTCTGGACCATACTGTGTCTGGCCATGCACAACTCAGTCGAGTCGTGCCTAGTGCCATACATGGGCCGCCTGACCCACTCGCAAGCTCTAGTTTCAAACAACTAAATCAATCAACATGATAGACGACAAACTTTTATCACTTTATGACTTAACTATTTATCATATTAGTATTTTTATTTTTACATTTTAAAATATGATATTAGTATATATTTTTTTAAGTATTTTAATTTATATTGCAATTTTAAATTAAAATTTTAATCACAAATACAATGAAGAAACCGCAATTTATCTTTACTTCATTCGAGCATGGTATTGTAGACTTGTACATACCTACTTGACAATATATATTATAATATTTTTATATAATTTTTTATTTTATATTGTTGATGAAAGTACCTAACCAATAAATTCTCCCAATCACTTTTACTCATAGCATCTAAAGTATAAATTTTATTTAGCATATTATTACATTAATTTTTTACTATTATTTTATAATAATATCCATTTAGTATATAATTTATGTGAAGATTATTACGTAACCCAACCCTATTTTTTTTTAAGAAAAAACAATAAATTTATATTAAAATGAAAAACAAAACTATTCAAATAAGCTACAATATATGTATTTTGAGATAGCATACATGTGACTGTGAGATGCTCTCAAATAATGAAAAGGAAATATAAAAACAAAAAATTAAAACTAAACCAAACCTCAATAAAAAATAAGTTGTCTTGCCAATAGCCCAACAATCATATGTATGACTTGATATGCCAATGATAAAGATTTGGAATATAACCACAACATAATGGTTTATGATTCTTTTGATTTAACCTTAGTTTATCATATAATTATATTTGATATATGAATTTTATTTAGAATGTTATTGAATTAATTTTTTTTACCATTATTTTGTAACACTTCATCTAGTATACATCTTCTAGTGAAGAGGATCAAGTCTAATAACCTTAACTTTTTTTTAGAAGAAACTGTAAGTTTATATTAAAAGAAAAAATAATAATTTTTAAAATAAACCACTGTGTATATGGTTTGAGACAGGTCATATGCTGGATGCTACCAAATAATGAAAAGAAAAAAAGGAAAAAGAAAAAAAAAACTAAGCCAAAACTCAACAAGAGAGAAGTTATCTCGCCAATAGCTCAACAACCAAATGTATGAGTTGATGCATCAGTGATAAATGATTTTGAATAAGACATTATGGGTCATGATTCCTTTGATTTAATCCTATATGGATACATTTGATATATGGATATGCTGCAGATGACTAAAGGTAGTGCCATCAGAGAGAATAAAGGAGGAGGCTTCACTTCCCACATGAACTGCAATATGGCCGTTACGACAAGGGCAGAAACAATAACAAATCCCTGAAAACCCTCTCTTCAGCAAGCATTCAATTTACCTAATAGTTCTAAAAATAAAAGTGCAGTAACCAACTCCTTAAGAATGATGCAAAGCCCACAGGGTTTCAAGCTTGAGTAAAATAAAAGTACAGTTAATAATGTAAACTCAACATGTATCATGATCAAATCTCCTGTTCTAGATCATAATCATCTTAGTTGTGGGTGTGAAGTCCACATTGAGGAAAATTAGCAGATTTATGATGCTATAAAATGAGCCTCTCTCCCATTCTACCATGTATCATCTCAATAGCTTCATTTTTAGATTAAGTACATAATTATTTTATCTCATAATTATCTATTTCAAATTATTATTATAAATTTTATTTATATGGTGATACTAAAAACAATCTATGATACTAAGTTTTGTAATTAATATATGTCTAGGAAAATTATGTCAGAAGAATGATAAAACCTTAAAGTTAGTAATTTTGAAGAAAAGCCACCATGACTCATCTAGAGGTGTCAAGTGGGTAGAAAAGCATGGACCCGACCTTAGGCAAGGCCAGACTAAGTTGTGCATGTCCAGGCACCACACAGCATGGTCCAGAATCGTGCCTGGACTCGTATCGTGCCAGCTCGAGGCATGGCTCATGTCATATTGTGCCAAGGGGGTGCCAGACTTCGTTCCAAGGCAGGCATTACCTAGCTGCCTGGCCCAAAGGAATGGTGCAGCAGCAGGGGCAGGTATCATGCCCCGGAACTCGGGCCAGATTTCGGGCACAGTCTGATTGGACAAACCCAACACACTTTTATTTTAAAAAATAATATTTTATTTAAAATAAACTCACCCTAGTTTTTACATGTGGTGGGGTCTTTTTAATTTCTACCACGTGTTTAGTTGCCGACATCTGTGTGGGATGGTCATGACCCATGTGGCTGACAACGTTCGCTAATGATTCTCAAATTGTGACTAAAGGTATTGGTTTGGTACATCCTCTATTTTTCTTACCCCTCAGGTCTGTTCTTTATACTTCTTAATGTCTTTTTTAATCTTATTTCTATCAACAAAATCATTCGTATTCTTAACTATTTTATTACTTTTTCTAATAAATTTGTAATCTTACAGAACTAGTGCATAGGGGAGACGATTGATATATAATGTGAGTCTCAAGACCTCTATCACATCACCTCGAATTCATCTCCTACACTTTCCATCTCTACTGATGCTCCTCTCCTCATCCGCAGTTGTTTCGATCACCCTAATCTTTCCAAGTTCTAGAAGTTGATCACTTATTTTCTCACTTTATCATCATTTACGTGTGAATCATGTCAACTTAGAAAATATTCTCGTGTCTCATTCCCAAAGTATTTGAATAATTAAGTAAAATCTCTTTTTGAAATTGTCCAAACTGATGTTTAGAGCCCTTGTCGAATTATGTCTACTTTAGAATTTTAGTATTTTATCACTTGTATTGATGATTATTCTCATTATATTTAGTTATTTAAAAAAAATTGAGCTAAGTTATATTTTATTTTTAAAAAACTTTATGTTGAAATTCAAACTCAATTTAATATTTCTATTCGTATGTTATATAGTGACAATGCCAGAAAATATTCTTCTGCAACCTTTATTTTATTTATGTCCCGAGATGAAATCTTTCATCAGTCTTCCTGTGCTCATGCTCCTCATGGTATAGTTTAGGAATCATTATTTTGTTGAGACAGGTCGTGCTCACCTCCTCCATTATCATGTTTCTTTTCATTTTTTGGGAGATGTATTTTTACTGCTTGTTATTTAATTAATTACATGTTCTCTTCTGTATTATATGATCAAATTCCTCATCCACTTTTTTTTTTCTAACCAACTATTTTATTTTCTTCCTCATTTCGTTGGTTGTACTTGTTTTGTTCATATTCACTCTAGGACAAAACAAGCTTTCTACCAGAACCACAAATTATATCTTCTTGGGATATTCTAGACTTTAGAAGGACTATCATTGCTATTCTCCTAAGACTCGTCGATACTCTCTCTCTGTTGGTGTCACCTTCTTTGAGGGCTCATCCTTCTTCTTTAAGGGCTCATCCTATTTATAATTTTTTGAATTATTATTTTTTATCTTCATCCTACTTTGTATTTGTATCTGCTATATCTTATGTTCATCTTCCCACAGACACCAATGAGTCTCTTTCTCATACGGGCTAACGACAGGTAATGATAGATAAAATGGTTGCTCTACACTCATGATTAGCCGGATATTCAGAGTCCAGTTAATCACTAACTTGCACTATACATCAAGTACTCTCATTAACAGTGTAAAAATAACATAAAACCTATTGAAAAATATAGTTTTTCTTTTTATGCTTTGATGAGAGCACTTATGTGTTATCTCAATTATTTTGTCCTCTGTATAAGAGACTGTGTATGTTATTTAGTACAGTATTTTTAAACTGTTATTTTCTTTCATTTATGTTAACATTTTACATAAAATCTGAAAGAGATTAGATAACTGTTTGTTCATTTTTTTTTGCACAATAAACAATCACACAAGGGGCAGTGCAGGTGTGCATTGGTTGTGTAGTACTATACACACATTAAAGGAGAGCATGAGGAAGTACAACCCATGTAAGGATATCAAACCTTAGAGAGAACAAGTACTATCACCGTGCAGAGGCATGTGACACCATAATGGGAATGTGGCACTAAGCTCCAATACTATGTCATTGTGTTTCAGTAAAAATTATTAGAATTTAAGTTTTTCTTCCAATTAGGGTTCCAAATGTGTTACAATTTCTTATGTACTAGGGAAACTTATATTGTAGGTTGCCTTAATATGATTTATCCAATATATATGAATATTGTATGTATGTATGTCATTATTGAATATTTTTAATATTTTTTTATGTTTTTGGATTCTAGATGGTATTGGAGGAAGGTTAAAGCACTACAAATCCTAGAAAAAAAAAATACATGTACTTTACTAGCACAATGTACACACACACCTATTGGAGGAAAAAAAAAGTAACACGATTATTAAGTGATTACACTACACAATTACTGTGCGCAGTTTTTGTAGTTACCGTATCCAGTTAGTGCACAACTGTTGTGTCAATGCCCACCACATTGACACCAAGTGTAGAAAGTCGTGATGGTAAGACACAAGTGGTGCGGTGGAGGTGAGATGATGGTGCGCAAACTATCATTTCAAAAAATCTTGCAAAACTCCATATTCTGGGTGTTTTGTGCTATTTGGATACCCCAACAAATCTATTTAGTACAAAATTGGAGCAACACAAGTTAAAGTTAATGTAAAATCGAGGAGTCCCAGAAATTAGGATTTTAGGATGGTTTCTAATTTTCTATTATTACTCCGATTACAGATTCAGAAAAATCCCAAAATTTGAGTAATTGTTCGTTTTGGGAATAAATTTAAATGATTTCAGCATATTCTTGGGAAGCCCAAGTTCAATTGACGAATAGATCATAGAGAGAAATTGTCATAGTTGAGATAGATAAAATATGATCTCATTTTAGTGTACATATTACAGAAAAATAAATTATATTAGAGATAATAATTAGATATTATTTTTAGAAACAATGCAAAAAATACTATACAGAGACCAGATTAACAAAATCATCTAAAGATCCACACAAAATTTATCTATCGAGAGACTTAATAAAGAGAAAATTATAAACCTACTCTCTAAGCCAATAAAAGACACTTTACATTTCTCAAGTATTACAAATTTTATCATTCGTATTCGCTATTCAAACTCCGGCTTATATGATATATTATTAATCAAAAAGCTAACACTGTTTTTTCTCAACTATATTAAGGTACACTCTTATAAAATAGGAGTATCATTGGTCATCTCAACTAGATATTAATTTTTTCTCTTAATTATTTCATGTTGTCCATGTGTGTCAGCATTAGATTTTGACAAATTATCTTGTACTCCTCAAAATAAATAATAAAATTAATGAAAAATATATTCTAATACATTATCACTCTTCCAAATTTTAATATCACATTAAAACTAAATTTTTATTTTTTCATAAAATTACATTAAACAAAATTATTAAGACATTTTCTTAAATATTTATTACTGTTTAAATTAAGTATAAATATAAATAAAAGCAAAACAAATACTACCAGTCATAATACGAGATCATCTTACATGGTCCTCAACTATCTAAATGAACCATATAGAATGAGTTCAAATCAAAAGTAAACCTCTAGTAAATTAATAATCAACACGTATCCAAAAATAGATATAATTTATCTCGCTCAATTATTAACCAAGTCATCTGTTTGATCTTGTGATCGTGCATAAAAGTCAGGTGGCTAGGACCAAGCATGCAAATTCAATGTCAAGCACAACATGACACAAGCAGAAGTTGTAAGCAAAACAATTACCTATTTATATTATATTCAGTAAGTGGGGCAGATAAAATGCACAAGCCTCAAATATAAAAAAGTAAAACTATAAGATATTCTCTCTCAAGTCCCAAATTCTCAGCACACTTGGCAATATTATCATTTTTTTATATTTATTATTATATTATATAAAATATATTCATATAAATTAATATTGTGAGCGAGACATGTGATTACATTGCAAACTTGTAATTTTTTAATTTCAAATACAAGCTGGTCATTTTTTGCAAGGTACAAGACTTTTTTTAGTTTTTATTTTTTTTGCAGAACTTATTTTTTTAAAAATAAATTTTTCCTCAAAAATTCTCTAAAACTAAAATTTTACAAATAAAAAATATTAATAAATATTATAAAAATGAGACAGACTTTGATTTAGATAATAAAAAACAAATCATAAATCCAAAACTAAGTTATCTCTCAATCATAGGTTTGATCCTCAACACCTAAAAAACTTAAAAATAAATTAATATCTTTAGTATGTACTAACTATAAGATAATTAAAAATAATAATTCTCGCGAAGTCTCATAAAAATCTACATAATATGTATATTATAAAAAAAAGTATACTTGAAAGAGTACTAATAGAATTAAAAACCTTTAGAGACAAAGAATAATACACCAAAAAATATAATAAATTGAATTTCAGACAAAACCAACAAAGCAGTGAGACATTGAATTTGGATCAACTTCAGGCTTTGTGATTTTATTTATTTACCATCATTAATTTGCACAAGAAAATATAACAAGTTTCATTACTAGTATAAATCTTCCAACATGATTATTCTAAAATCATCGGGATGACCAATAGGAATGATGTAATAAAAAATTATAAAATAGAAAACATAATTAATCATTAACGAACTTAAAATACAAAATAAAATGATTATCGTAACACTCGATAATATTTTAACTAAAAATAATTAATCATCCTAAGTAAGAAAAAATAATATTTTTCCTACTTAGGATGACAAATCATTTCAAGCATTATTACCTTTTTTTACTAACTAAAAATTAAATAAAATAGTATTCATATTTCATTAGATTTGCATCCTATTAGTGGTCGTGTCATACAAGAGTGAATGTTGAGTCTTTAGACAATATGAAATACAAAATAAAATATTTAATATAATATTCGATAATACATTAAATAATGATGATGTAATTAGCATTTTCCTAACAACCATTAGAAATTGTCACTTAGATGAGATTTTTCAAATTTATATGTCACATAATAAACCTAATAGTGCAAACTAATTTAAATCTCTAAATAAAAGAAATACAAAATATATTAAAATATATTAGAATATCTAACAAACTACAAAATTTTTACAAACTATTTAAGTCAATAAACCTGCAAAAAGAAAAAAAATCTAATTGGATGTCAATTACTATTAGAGTTCTACATATCTAAAGTTGATTTATGTGTTAGCTAAAAATAAGTGATATCCATCATAATACATTAAAATGCATTAAAATACATTAGGACATTTAACACATTAAAATAGCATTGGAATTCTATAGATTTGATATTAGATTTATATGTTAATTAGCAATATATGATATTTATCTATATTAATAATAAAATTGATAAAATAATAATTAATAAATTAGATCGTAACATATAATTTCAATTTTAATATTCATCAAAATATTTTATGATATGATGAACATATTTTTATCAATACACACTCTCACGACTTAGAATGAAAGTAGGTGCATATAAATTATTAGAAATATTTTTAACCAAAATAAAGAACACTCATATTTTAGTATAATAGCAATTAAAATGAAAAGCAAGTATTCACAATATAATGTCATCCTTTAAATATTTTTATTATTTAACTGCTTATATGAATCATATGATTAAGATATATGAGATAAAACATACTATCAAATTCATATCTATATACATGAACTAATCACAAAAACTAGATAATAAGATTTACAAATAATTAGTAAGATTCTCAGTACGAAAATCAATACTATATTTAGAGATGATCACTTTTCATTCAATCAAATGAACAAATAATGAGGAAGTCCAACAAACGTGAATGAATTATCAAAATACTTAAACATCAATCACGACTTAATTTTATCTCATAATGACATAAAAAATTAAAATATTGAGTTGATAAAAATCATATAAATTTATATTTTATATATTATCTAAAATAACATAGGATCTACTAACCTTTCTTCAGATATTTAGCATAACAATGTAACATCGGAATCTACTTTAGAATAGGAGAAACATATTGTATCCATATATTATTGAATCTATGTCATGCTTTAAAAATTAAAATGATATACAAAAGAATCTTCAAGATAAAATCAAAAAGTTATAAATAAATGATCCATTTGTAACAAAGTGATATTATGTTTATGTTACAATGTTATTGCTATTGGCACTATATTGGCATGTATTTTAATTTATTTTTTTTTTATATTTTTTTGTGTTATATAAATTTACATTTTCAATTCAGGCTTAATTATATTCTATATTATATTTGTTATATTGATATTCATGCACATTACAATTACAAATTCAATTTTAAAAATTAATTTAATTTTTTACATATAAACACATATTGGGTCGAGGGCCCTACCACTAGGTCCCTAACCTTTCATAGTACCTAGGGAACTGCTACTACTACTACCTATTGGCTAGGCTAGGGCACGTCACAAGCTAAAATGCTAGTTGTTGGCACCCGACAACTAACCCAGAATAGCCACAAACTGAATAAGACACAAAATCATGCTTGGCGGGATCATGGAAAGAATGACCCAAACTTGATATGCACCTCTTCTTCCAGATCATCATGAAAAAATATATTATTCTTGTCTAACTATTATTTATTCAACTACAAAATTTGACAAGAAAAATAAGAATACACATTGAGACAATCTTATTCATTGAAGAATATGTGTTCTAATAGTTAATATCAAATATATGAGTGTATCCTCTAGCTATAAGTCTTACCTTGAGAAAATATATCTTTTAATTTGGATTGATCTTAATAGTAAATACCTACATACAACCAATAAAAAATTTTCTTAAATTTCATGATACTAGTCCATTACATCTCATTATAGTAGAAGATATATATCTCTTTTATCATGACCTAACATTATCCTATAATAGCAAATATTTCAAAAAAAATATTAATATCATAATATTATCAACAAAAAAAATAAAAGATTCAAAAGAATAAATAATACGAGAGTATACCATAATCCATAAAATTAGGTATCAAGTACAACATCTCTATCAATTTCACAAAAGGAGCAATATATCAAAATCAGATAAACGTGCTCTTAGATCGTTTGGCTTCTTGGCAAGCACGTCTATGGTTTGAGAAGATTGGATATGTCTCTCTTTCTGATTATAGACCATAAATCTTAAGTCGTCATGTCTCCAAATTTCTGATTGAACATGAGCATATACTAATGTAGACCTATGTAATATCATGTCATCTAAGTCTAAATGAGTCCCCCTACTTGGGAAACCTCATTCTCTTCAAACTCAATATTATTTAGAATTTATTAATAGATATGATGACTTTATGTGAGTAACATCAAACCAAATTTCAACATGCTTATATATAACAGATAGATGAATTTACCTGCTAACTAATGATCTAGATAGGACTATAGATAAGAAAGAAAAGGTAACAAATCTATGTATAACATATATATTTTTATTATTCCTAAACACTTTAAAAAATTAGTCATGATAAAAAATGATGACATCCACCCTCTATAAAATCCTATCAATTTATGGTGATAAATACTTATATCATCTTTGTGTACCAGAGTATTTAATAAAAGTACATCCCAAGGTCCAATAATGCTAACTTGTCCAATCTTGAATAATGATTGCTAACAAAACATGTGAATTGAAAAACTCTAAAAAATAAACTAAATATTCACTCTCCAGGATGTAGGACCAGAGAAGCTAAGCACTGAGAAATGATAAAATGAGACAATTGATTTATGAAGTAGAAAAAGGTTAAAACTATCTCTTCCCAAAATTATTTCGAAACTCTCTCTCAATGTCATAATATCCAAGTCACCTCATTCATATGTCTATTCACTTTTATAGTCACCACATTCTATTGGGGTGTACCATTCCATTAAGTCTAAAGTAAAATTAAATTATCCATATAATTAGTAAATTAGTCTGACATACATTTATATGCATTATTATTTTTAATTTTTTTAATTTTTTAATTTTTTAATTTTTTTATCAAATTGAATTTTTATCAGTTTGTGAAAAATTTTTAAAATACAAAAATTTGTAAAATGTCACACAATAAATATATTTATCTATATCTTAAGTAGTTATCAATAAAAATAATCATATACCAAAATTTTTCTCTATTCAAATCTCTACTAAGTACTAATACCTAAATTTATATCTTAAGATTAATATAAAATATTCTCAACTTGAATAATGATAAGTGACAAAACTAAAAATTCACAGATAATAATTTCAAAATACTCAAACATATAAAAGATGATCTTATTATTAAAAAAGAATATATAACAAGTCTACTCAATCCCAAATAGAGTTTCTTAAAATTTTCTAATCATACATATTAATGTCAGTAAAAAAATAATATTTAAATTGTCTATAAAGAAAACTCACAAAAAAAATTAATAGAGAAATCAAAATTATAAAAAATATAGAAAAATAACAAAACAACAAATTAGATATCATATCCAATGGCATTTGAATGCTAATCATTAACTATAATAATATAATCAAAATTCACAAAATAATATAGATGACAAATTACTATTATCAGTGATATGATAATTTAAATCAAATTTCAATAATCCAGAAATCTAAAATAACTATAAATGAAACTAGTAAAAGCTGAAAGAAAAAAATGATATGATATTACCTTAAAGAAAAGTTGTATGCACTCACTCATATATAATAAGTATCATGATGGATGAAATATGTGAGGATCCATGGTTAGCTTCAGTAGTCATCATGTCTTCTTCAATACTATGCAAAACTTGATTTTCTATATAGATATAAAATCTAATAGTTATCTCTTGTATGATCTATCCTCCTATAGTAGGCACAATAAAATGTGATTCTTTTTTAACTATCCCCATTATGATAATCATTTTTGCATTGTGTGCTATAAAATTTTAATTCCTCTAAAATATGATTCCTCCAAAATAAAAAAGTAACTATACCCAATCTTTTTTTCAAATCTATTACAAACCTATTCTGGGTTTCTACCCAAAAATATTATTGTTAACACTGATTCTTTGTCATGAACTACCTAGAGTTTGATGATCAAAAAATATCATTGTGCGGTGAAAACCACATAATAAGCTCCACAAAGGATATTTGAGCTCTTAACTCTAACTCAGTTTTGTGATCTTCTTTCCTTCTTAATGAGAATTTTTTGGGGAGCTTTAATGGCATCACATGTTTTAACTCACTCAGCACCTTCTCGACTTTTATGAGCATAAAATCTCTTGTAAGATCAATCATGTTATCTTTAAGAGCTGTCACGTAGGTCATCTTATTTTTTTTCAACCTCATCTTTAATTGCATAGTCAATAATATAAGAGCCTTAGTTTTATCTTCAATGATTGTAATAACTACATATAATACTTTCTTTTCTAAAATAATCATTAAGCATAGAAAAGAAAAGAACATAGCTTTTACTAGGCATAGAAAATCCATCCATATCATTACCTTGAAGTTAATCATAATTATTATTATGAAATGAATTATCTTCCCACAATTTAATCTTCATCGTTATCCCACGAGTAAATAGTTTGAGAATATAGTTGACTGTCTTGAGCTAGCTTACTTCTTTAAATGTCTAGAGCTGGAATCTTTTTACATTTTTTTCAAAGATAAAGTTATGTGTAACACTAATTTATATAATAAATATCTCATTTACCGTACCATCCACGTACAACAATCCTCTTCTTCAAGATTGCTCTTTGGCTGGCTTGACCTTGAGGTCATTCAACAACTGTATTGATCATAAATGTGCATCATTACTCTCTTGCTCGATATATCTCTCGATTATAATATTGAGAGCCTTTTTCATAGGATATTCACGAGCCAGATGCAATCCATCACATATAAAATAATTGATTATTGACTAAAGATTTTTATGCTTGTCTCAACTCTTATCCCCTTTGCTAGCAAAAATCACACTTGATCATTCTCTAACATTATAATTCTTAGACTTATTCTCTCCTACACCTTTAACATAACTATCTTTGAATTGAGGTTTGGCTTGAAATGAGTCCCCTTTCAGAAATCCATGAGTGACTCTGTTATTGGTATGATTGTGGCGAAGTCTTGGACATGTCGTTTCCTTGATTCTTGCTTAGCTCAACCTTGTGTATGGTCCATAAAGTTAAAAAGTAATTTCTCATTTCTCATATTAAAAGTCTCGAACATTAGGGAAGGGAGCTATTTGGCATTAATCACGAATTAATCCATGTGTTTAAGATGCTTCATTTTTTGAAGTGTTATATGTGCAACATCATCTAGGTAAAACTACTTCTTAATCTCTTTTTTGAAAATTAGCTCAAGTATCTATTGTGCATGACCCCCTTTATATTTTCATTAATCTTCTACATCATCATTGTATTACATTTTCAATGACATAAAAAGTAAAGGTGCATACATACATTGTCTCATCGCTTATATACATACATACATATATATATATATATATATGAATAACCGGAGGTTCTCAAATTTAATTTGCAGATTATAAATTATTATATAATCTAAAAAGTTATCAAGAGTTTTGTTTGCAATATTTTTATGGATAATTATTTTTTATTTGACTTACATAGTGTTCTATATATTTCTCTTTGTTTTTAAAGAGTAGCTTTGATGACCAAATCATCTTGCTTATTGTGCAAATAGTTGATATTTTTTTATGAAAATATCAAGTTGGAAATCACACTTTATGAAAAACAAATATGACATAGTTACTAACAAAATACATGAAATTTAGATATTTTTTAAGATAAATATGACATACTTTATGTTGTCACAAATAATGTGTGGTCACAAAAAAAGATGATTATTTTGATATAATCCTATCTTTTAGAAAAAATGATGATAAACAATTATTTTAAGATCTAGTAAATAGATAGAGTTCATGATGATAACAACACTCATCTATGAGATAATTTAGATCTGATATATACTTTAGGATATAGGGTATCCTATTTTTTCTTTTACTATTTTTTATTGTGACAATCAGATAGAGTAATATATAGCTTCTAATTTAATATTTCATGAACAAATAAAATATATAAATATGAATTATATCTTCATTAGAGAGAAAATTCAGAATGTGACTTACTACAATTCACATACTTATAGCAACTTAATTAGCTTATATTTTCAAAAAAAAAACCTTTAAGATGCATCTCAATTAGCATATATTTTCAAAAAAAAAACTTTTAAAATGCTCTAACTGATTTTTATTTTCTCAAAACTTTCTGATTTTGATTTTTATGCATTATCTTATCGAAAAAAATTATAGTTTCTATTTAAAATTTTGTTATTTTTTTGTTTTTGGTACCACATTTTATTATGGATGCACCCAACATGTCTATTGTTATGATCCAATTAGCATGTTATATACCCTCCATTTGTATATTTATATTTCTATTATTAATTTTATAATTTGAGTTTGTACATTTTATGTTATCAATTTTAATAATTCAAAACATAACCCAAAAAATATCATCTCCAGCCAATAACTCAAAAATAAAATGAGTACAGAAGAGACTATTATGAAATAGAAGGACAAGAAAATAAAAGATATTGAAGAAATAAAAAAAAGATTTCTTATTTCTTCAAGTATATACTGATTCATACAAAGGATCCCTATTTATAGGGTTTAATACATTAATACATTAATGTGTATGCAAATACGTCAATGAATATTTATATCAATACACAAATAAATATATATTAATTTATGTCAATTAATACACATTAATCTATGAATAATAAGAGCCACAAGAATATCAATAGTCAAAAGATTAATAAAGAATTTATAAACATCCATAATATTATTTATAATAGAAACCCTTATATTGGACTATTTGGATTGGGGCAACCCACAAAATGTATGCTCATATCCATAATGCAATAAAAAAATAAAACAAAAAATAACTATAAACTATAACATTCCTCTCAAACTAGAGCTAGAGGTGTCAAACAGGTCATGACGTGCCGGCAAAGCTCATTTTTTGGTGGCCAAGTCGGGTCACTGTGTCGTGCCAATCACGACCCTACATGGGAGTCGTGTCATGCCTGGCACTACATGAATGCTAGTCTACTCAACCTAACATGACATGACCGACACAATTCCAAGCAGACTCAAGCCTACCATAATATGTCATGTTGGATCATGATGATTTTGTGGACAACACAACCATAAGCACCTACACCAATCACAGCAACCACACATCAAAAACAAATCACCATAGAAATATAAAACAAAAAAAAAATAAAATAAATAAAACAAAGAAAAGAAAACCAATTATATATATAACAATCAATACACATTAAACATTAGTTTAACAAATTATAAGTATAATTAAAATACTAAAATTGTAATTAAATTAAACTATTACATTGTAAGAATAGTAAGAAAAAAAATACAAATTTTATTTCAAACTAAGATCCAAGAGTCAAATATTAAATAAAAATGATAAATATTAATTAATAATAATAACAAAAATAATAAATCATAATCAAAGTATCGAAATCAAATCATATTATATCAAAATAATAATAATAAAATAAACATAATATCAATAAATAATAATTGATTTCAATGTTAATTGGTGTCTGTATGCAAATAATCATCATTATCATATAAGCATCTAATGATATTACTAATAGTAGTTTCAATATCTTTTAAGTATTATGAGTCATCGTCTGCTAGTAACTCTTGCGCCCCTGATCTTGCTCTATCCTAAATGTTCAACCTCTAATCTTCTCAGTTCCTCATATATGCAAGTATATTAATGATATCTGACTATAATCTCGATATCTTATCTAAAATGATATTAGTTACAACAAAAAAATTAGATGTCAATATTACACTAGATTTCAAATGAGTCAATATATCATATATTATGTTAGATAGCATGAGATAAGTAGATTCATATAATTTTCACCATAATAAAATTTTAAAGTTTTTGTTATTATTATGTGATAAGATTAAACAATAATCAATATCTAAGTACTGAGATAATTTATTTCTATTCAACAAATCATCTCATCATTTTTCTCTCACTAACTAAATAAAAAAATCATTTCAGAATAAAATATCTATATTCATACTCGGAGCTCTATTGAACTACACAATGGAGCTTGTGGTGCACATTTATTTTAATAGTGATATATCACCTTCTCGTGAGGCGTAGGCCTTTTTAGGTTAGGCAAAAAAAGAGCACACCTTTGCGCCTTCAAGAAGCCTCATTGAAGAAAACGTATGCTTTCAATGTGTTGCGCTTTTATTTTAATGCCTTGAGGCTTTTTTAGAACACCTCACATTGAGACACGATTTAAGGCACGCCCGAAAAATACTTTTTAAAACTCTGATATTAATTTACACAAAGCAGAGCACTCATGTGTTTTGTATGATGTGTTGTCCAATGACATACAGTCATCATATGTATATTTAAGCATAAATTGATGCAAACTATTGACTGCTTAGTCTCAGAAGAAGAATTTCACTCCGTGAGTCCCATTTATGAATTTTATTTGAAACAAAATTTCACTTACCTTTGTAACACCACCAGCATGGCTTGTAATCAGACCAACCAGAATTCCTCCTATTGCATTAGAAAGAATTGGGACCTGAAAACAAAGAGAAATGACCATGCCAAAATACAAACCACATCAAATCACCGACCTAAATTGGATATCAATAAAATCACGGAATCACTAATTACATCAAATCACTGACACAAGCATCTAATTACCAGTAAATTAAGATGAAAAATAGTTTCTTGTTAATTGAGTAAGAGAAAATCCACAGATAAAAAGTATCAAGATAGTTAGCATTTTCTTTGTATTATTAGAGATGGTTTTGTGACAAATAGTTTCATAATGCACCATTTCATATAACGTTAATATATTTTTCTATTTTACATATTTGTATTTGATTAAATAATATAATAATAATAACATATATGCAATAACATCCTGCGAATTCACACATCAATTATCCTCATTAATGAAAAGAAAAATTATTGGACAGCCCACATGCAAGGTGCGGACATCAAAAATACAAAAAATAAATAATAATAAAAAAAACTTGTATAGTGATAATCCCAACCGACTACTCAACAAAGCATTTATAATAGTGTTGACAAATAATACAATGCTTGAAAGAAAGAAAAAATAATTTTAGCACTCTACAAGACATTCATAAAAATGTAGACCAACTACTTTATTATCTGACATATATTATAATAAAAATCTCATCATGAATTTTCTCTCAAAAAAAATTAATCGACCTACATATGTTTTATGTGCTCATGAAATACCAGATTGAAGAATGTATAACAAATTACTTCACAATCACAATTCAAAATAATGAAAAGAATACATACCCAATATATTCGAGAAGATGACATATCCAAAATAACTTGTAAATAATTATCATTATCATTTTAAACTCAACTTTTGTATCATATCTCAAAATAATTATCTACGACTTACTTTTCTAGAAATCAATATTATCTCTAAAAAAATATAAAACTTTGTCATGGTCTTCCTCCCAAAACATGTTGGTGTCCAAATCTAATATGAATATTCTACTAAGTACAACCATTCATGATTCATAAAAGAGATTCTAAATCTTTGATATTTGTTCACAAATATAAAAACTATGTAAATGTGAATCTACCAAAATAATCTAAAAAAAAATTAATTATATTGATGACATAAGTTATATCTAGTATGATCATAATAAGTTGGTTAATCTTTCTCATAATTCTCCTATAAATGAAAAAGTCAATTGATGGATTACACCAGAAATAAAATCAAAACCTAGATCAATATGAGCATTTACTGGAGAACATTTCAAAAAATCAACCTATATAAAAGTATCAACAAGATATCTCATTTGTGACATGATTATACACCTCATAAAATAAGTTAAGTCTATGCCAAAAAAATATTTAAGTTTCAAGATTATTCATTTGAAATTATGTTTGAAGTGACTCCTTGAGTTGGTTGATTTTCAGCTCAACTCTAATATTTAGAATGTCATACACGTAGACAATTAGCAAAGTCATCTCATTTGAAATTTTTACAAAAAAGTAAAGAAAAATCAATAACACACTTGTGTAACCCAAACTATGTGATTGTCAATTAAAAACATCATAGATCAAACTCTCAATGACTATTTAAAGTCATACAATATCTTCGACAATTTATAAATTGCATATGTGATGTAATTGTATTGCTCGAAAACCAAATAACTACTTTGTATATACTTCATCCTCTTAGTTACAATGAAGAAAAATATTCTTCATGTTTAATTGTTTTGTTCTATGATGGTAAGATGATGAGCAAAAAATAAGAATTAGTAATGAGATCTTCTTGGACATTGAAGAGCAAGTGTCCTAATAGTCCACACCAAAATGTCTGGACAAATCTCCTTGCTACAAGTCTTACATTAAAATGATCTACCTTCCTGTATGAACTTGTCTTCCCTATGAATACTCACCCACGGCAAACAACACACATTCCTGAAAGTTGTGGTACTAATTTCTAAATTTCATTAGAGTAAAGGAATCTCTTTCATCATGACCTACTACCATCTCAGATAAAATAATATTTCAAAAAAAGACTTGATAGACTCAACTTTGGTTTACCAAAAATTAAAACCATCAAGAAAAATAATAAAAAAAATAAAAAAAATAACATAAGACTACAACAAAACTTGTGAAATCAAATGTTGGGTATAACTTTATTATCCTTTCCAAAAAGTAATCAGAAAGTCAATATCAGAAACACCGACTACAAGATCATTTGGTGCCTTGGTAAATTCTACTCTAGTCTAAGCAGGTTAGGTATATTTCTCTTACCTAGTATAAACTTTAATTCATGAGTAATCAAGTTTCTTAGTTACAGACTGTATATAACTCTGTGCTAATGAAAACTCATGAATTATTATGTAATCTGATCCTGAAAAAAATCTCCTTAATGGAAAAATCTTATTTTTTTTAGAATCAACATGATCTAATTTATTGATAGATATAATAACTATACAAATAATATTATATTGAGTGACAACAAACTTGAATATAGTACTCTTCTGGGTACTCGAGTACCCAAAAAATACAGATCTCAAAGCTTTAACTGCAAACTTTTTCTGTCCTAGAAAATAATCAAGGATAAAAAAAGTGCATCTTAAATCTTTGAGAGCAATGCTAAATAGCTTCTTACTAAGATAAAGGATTTGAAAGGGTATTCACTGAAAAAAAAAATTAATTGATAGGATAGATTACAATTAAAAAAATATTATTTAAAAAATATTCCAGAATACTCTTTCAAGTAGGAGTGTCTCATGTATCTCAATTAGATATTTATTTTTTTATTTCAGTATCTATATTCTATTAGTGTAAGCTGACACATATAGTCTAGTATATAATTTTATAATCTATATAGTAAGTGCTGAATTGATATGACATATATTTTAATATATTATCACTTTTTAATTTTTCTAATTTTTTTATCTAATTTATTTTTTATTCTTTTTCAAAAATTTGGAAAAATTAAAAAAAAAACATATAATCTATCTCAAAAAAGATATATCTTAAGAAACCATCAATAAAAATAATCAAATATCTAAATTCCTCTCTTATAGCATCTCTACTAGGTCTCCATAAGATTAAGTATGTCAGATCAAATGGGTCTCAACTCAAGTAAAATTGAGATAAGATATAAAACTCTCGTAAGATTTTCTAACATATCTCATACTCTAGAGTCAAAATACTTTTAAAATTAAGATAAAATATTCTCAATTTAACCAATAATAAATGACTAAATTGAATATATACGAGCAAACAATCCAACACCCAAATATTTAGAAAGAAATATTACCATTGAAAAGAGAAGATAGAATCTATTATGCTCAATCTTAAATAAAATCTTCCTTAGAATTTTTCAATTCTACAAATAAATATCAATTAAAATAAACACAAACACATAATTAATTTATTTAAAAAATAACTCACGGAAAATAAATTAACAGGACAATTAAGAATAAGTAAGACATATATAAGTAAAAAAAATCTAAATTAGATATTATCAAATTCAATGTATTTTAAATATTTTCACAATAAAAAAATAATTTAAAAAATAAGATATGATTATCAATAATATGAGCATTGACTTCGGTATTAATATTCAAAGAGTTTGTCATTATTGTACTAGTGAAACAACTAGTAATATACAAAAGAAATGAATACCATATTGTCCTTAGAAAAAAAGCATTTATACTCTTCTCTATAGAGGTGTCAATATAGGTGTCAACCGAAAGGGCCGGCCCGGCCCGACACGAGGCACGGCACGGTTCAGCCGTGCCTGGGCCGACCCGGCACAAAAAAATCCGTGCCCGGGCCCGTGCCGTGCCCGGGTGAGGCCCGTGCCATGCCGTGCCCGGCCTGAGCCGTGCCGTGCCTGACCCGGCAAGGTTCGGCACGCGGCACGGCACCCCGACACGGGTGTGTCCCGTGAGCCCGACCTCCGGAAGCCCCAAAACGCATAAAAAGACCGTGGGTCGGGTCTGATTCAACCCGACCTGTGGTCTTCCCGTATCCCGAACCGCTAGGACAGGAGTGCCCGAACGGGCCAGGCAAGGCACGGCACGGCCCGCCGTGCCTACAGGCCGTGCCGAGCTCGGCAATTTTTAAACCGTGTCATGCCCAGCCCGGCACTGTAGCACGAACGTGCCCAAAAAAATGGGTCGGGCCGTGCGGGGCCGGCCCGTTTGACACGTCTAGGTGTCAACCATGCCGTGCCCGGGTTTGGCACGAGCCGTGCCTGGCCCGGCACGGTTTGGCCCGCGGCACGGCACACCGGCACGGGTTTATCCCGTGCCGGGCATCCCGTGAGCCCGACCCCACGATGCCCGATAATTCAAAAAAAGACCACGGGTCGGATCTGATTCGACCCGACCCGCGGTCCCCCGTATCCCGAACCGCTCGAATAGGCAAGCTCGAGCTGGCCAGGCAAGGCACGGCACGGCCCGCCGTGCCTGCGGGCCGTGCCGGGCCCAGTTTTTTTAAACCGGGCCGGGCAGGGCATGGCATGGTACAGTAACCGTGCCGTGCCCGGCCCGGCACGGAAGCACGATCGTGCCCTAAAAAAATGGGCCGTGCCAGCCCGTCCCGACCAGTTTGACACCTCTACTTCTCTATTAAGTATAAGTGTCTCAATGGTGAACATCATAAAAATCTCAGGATGTCTCTAGTAATCACCATATTTCTCTCAATATTATGTAAAATTCATTGTCTCCTCTTTGAATATAATATCCAACAATTATCTCTAATTTTACTTAATCCTCATGTAGTTGGCATATTATTCTATATTTCTCTTTTAATAAACTATGTTGCAATAATCTCTTTTTATATTATGCCACAAAATTATAATTTCTCCTAAATAAAAAACCAATGGTACTCAATTTTGTTTTTTTACAAATCTACAAGAACCCTAAATTCAAATTAAGGTTTCTGCCAAATTTTACCAATATTCCCCCCACCTAAGGTTTGCTGATCAGAACCAGCATTGGGCAACTATTATCGCGCACACCTCTACAGCCACCACCGCTCTCACCCCCGTGGCCATCACCGCTCGTGCTGCAGCCACCACCATTCGTGCCTCTACAGCACCACCATGGGCACCATATGCCACCACCTCGCGTGCTGTCTGCCAGCATTACATGCCTCTTCTACCACCACCATACACAACTGCTGCTGGAAGAAAAAAAATTCTATTTTTTGTTTAACTCAGCTCATGCCATATTAAGGCAATATAATAATAATAACATAAATACAATAACACTGAGAAATTTATATATCAAATACTCTTATATAATAAAAAAGGCAATTGAAAGAGCTCACATGCAAAGTGCGCACATCAAAAATACAAAAAAAAAAACTATAAAAAAATTTACAACATTATTGAACAAAAAAAAAATTCAGCAAGTTGGTAATACACATCATCTTGTACCAGAAAACAACCACGGTCTTAATGTGCGATGCTATGATCTGGATGAAATCAAAGATAGCATTACTCGTGTGAAAGTGTAGCATGTTTAACAAGATCACAAAGAAGCTTAATTGCATGTGTGACTTTTCCGGTGCAGTCATTTCTGCGCCAACAGATGTGTTAGATTTGCTTTTAGGGGAAGCGGTGGTTTTCGAGTGATTGTCCCTTTTGCCACTGGTGTGACTAATAAAGTTGTTGTTCTCGGTTTGTTGACCCATATAGAGAAATTAACTTCGGGAAATGTTAGTATTCATAATTTTGAATACTAAACATTTCACATAGTGAGTATCTGACTCGGGTGGGAGCTGTGCCAAAGAATCAAAATAATATGCACTGGCTTGGTTGACTAAAAAGACTAACAGGTTCATTGAAATTGAGCTTCATGCCCAAATCATTACATATTATTCACTGGATAGTTAATCACAAACATGTTGAGCTATCTCTGCCAAATTTTTGTTTAGTAAGCAGCAGAAACTTGATCATCTTTTACTCGTACCAAGACAGAGTGATGAATAAAATGAGCAAGTGTTGGTTTATGCTCAATTTCTGATTAAATTATTGTAGTTCATTGACATAAGTATCTTAGGAGTGTTTGCTACTGATGACATCTACAATAAGATTTTAGATTTGATAACATCTATAAAACACCAAGCCAAAAAGTAAAACACATCTAATGATCATCACGAAACAAAAATACATGTGATACCCTTATATAATTAACTAATAAACTGGGGCAAACTACATGTTGGGTACTCCCAACCATAATAAAAAAAATGTTGGGTTTTAAGTCACACATAAAATAAAATAAAAAATTGAACAAATCAAACCCATGTATAATTGACAAATATAATTGGGATAACCAGACATGTTGGATGCTTCCATCAATAAATATAATACAAAAAAAATAAATAAATAAAAATTATAAAAATTATAAAAATTATAAAACTGCACTACCATCGATCAAGCTAGCACATATAAATACAAAATATCAAACTTAAAAGAAATAGATATAAGTTAAGACTTCTTCAATACTTTCGTGAAGATATTTACTGCATGCTCTGCTAGCTAAACATATCTCTATGTACGTAGTTGTTCGTTAAAAATTATATTTGAGGCTACATACCTCACATCCTAATTGTAACAAAAAATAATAATGAGAAAACAAAGTAGATATTCGATCACCTCAAATAGGTAGTTCATCAATGTATCTAATAGACAACTATCATTATCACTCTAAATTTTATCTCAACATTAAATTTTAAAATAATTGCATGTCGGATATTTCTTATTTTTTCAAAAAATAAAATTCTCTAAGAAAAATAAAAAATTTTATCATAGACTCTCTATGCATGTGTGTACAACTCAAATTTGAATATTAGATCAATTACAAATACTAATGATCATTAAAAGAGATATTAGGTCCCGAAGAATTCTTCACATACCTCAATATATGATGAATTGCGTCAAAATAAATTTTCAGAATAAAATCTTGAAAATGACTAATTATATCAACTACATATAATATAAGTTATCATATAATGATGAAATAGTTATATTGCATATAATTCTTCTATAAGTAATATAGTCAGCTAAATAAATCATATTAGAAATAAAATCAATATCTAAATCAATATTAATATTTTCTAAAATACAACCAAAAAAATATACTTCTATAAAAAAATATTAATATTAGATATCTTCTCTATGACAAAATAATATCACTCATAGAATAAGTTATGCTTATACAAAGAAAATATTTTAATCTCATAAGATCCTTTGTCTAAAACTATGCACGAAACTACTCAGTTAGTAAAGTGATCCTCAACTCGGCATCTTCTGTAATCAGAATGTCATATACATAGACAATCAATAAAAATAACACGTAATCATTTTTCTCCTTAAAAATAAAAAAAACTTGTCTTTAATTCATTCATGTAACTCAAGCTCAATGATTACTTCAAGACATACACTTCATTAAGGTCCTCATGAAGAAATATATTTTTCACATTTAATTAAAGTATCCTCTAATTATGAGATACTGCAAGAAAAATAAAAATTCGATTCAATATCATTTTTACCACTTAAGAGAAAGAATCCTAGTGGCGCACAATAAATATTTGAATGAATTCACTTGTTACAAATCTTGACTTATGGTCACATACCTTTCCATTAAGTCTACTTTCATAGTGAACACCCACCTACAACAAACAACAAATCTTCCTAAATGTTGTGGTACTAATTTTCAAATCCTATTAAAGTGAAGAACGTGCATCTATTTAATCATGAACTCATGTCATACAAAATAAGATAATATCCTAAAAGGAGAATTGAACATCCTAATCTTATCGAGTAAGGTAATAAAGAAACAAAAAAAAAATAAGGCAAAAAGATGAAAACCTCTATAAAATCAAATGTTGAATACATCTCATAAGTCCCTTTCGAAAAGCAATTGGAATATCTTAATTAAAGAGTTTTGTTACCTGATCATCTGGCTTCTTGATATACTCATTTCTGTTATGAACAAGTTGGATATGTCAGTGTTTAATAGAATAAACTATAAATTATGAGTGGTCAAATTTCCTAGTTTCTGACTCAACATGAAGAGGAATCATCGACTATTATGTCGTCTAGTCTTGACCAAAATCTCCTTTTTTTGGAAAACCTCTCTATTGATAATCAACATTGTTAAATTTAACAAATACAAAATAAAAAAATAATAACATTCAATTACAAATATTGTATAATTCATGTGATATAAATGAAAAAAATATGATTCAGGAAGCACATTGGTCAAGTGCACCCATAGAAAAAATAATAAATAAAATAAATAAATATCACAATACGCATGTCAAGCTAGTATATATAAATTCATAACAACATGTTTGAAGAAAAGAAATATAAATTGAAACCTTTTAAAATTCTTCATAAAGATTGTATGGATTATCAACATGGTATGGATTATCATAGGACAATCCAATCTAATGAATTCATTGCAGAGGAATATGTCACACTAGAAATAATTATTAGATATTATTTGCAGAGATAATACCGAGAGTGTTATGCAACAGTAAGATAGAATGATTTCTAGAGTGATCTAGAAGTCCTTGCATAGTTCATCCACCATAAAACATACAAAAAATGAGTATACATAAATCTTTTCTAAAACAATAATATTCTTTTAGATGTCACTAATTATTTTACCAATTCTTTCACTTCATGCTATTGAATTATCAATACATAATCAAATAATTACATCATTAGCAATCATATATTATTGTATATTTTTTTTTCATATTCTTAAAATATTATTATAATAATTACAAATATTCAAAAGTCATTAAATATGATAATATCTAACTTGGTTCATTATTACTTCTTCATGTCATTCCAATTCTTGAGTGTCTTGTTAGTTTACTTATAGTGAGTTATTTTTCTAGACAACTCAACTCTAACTTTATATTTTCTTTTACTAATGTTTATCTATAAGATTGAAAGACTTTAAAAAAGATTTTATTTGAGATTAAACAAATTAAATTATGTATTTTCAATAGTAAGATCGCATACTTGATGGTTGAGTCATTCAAACTCATTATTTATATATTCTCAAATTGATCACCTATTACTAGCTAAGTTGTAAATATTTTACTTTAGTATTATGATATTTCAATCATAGAGTGTGAATCATATCAAATATGAAGACTTATCAGAACTTTATATCCTACATGTCTATATAATATTAGTAGATACTCATTTGATCATATATACTCAAATATATGAATATCTAATAAAGATTCGACCAGAGAGCAATTTATGTAAATAATCACTTGTATTTATGACTATCTAAAATATATATAAATATATTTTTTTGTGAAAGACCATAGATTCTTTATATTTTTATATTTTTACAAAATCATAAAAAATCAATTCAATAAAATAATTAAAAAGTTAGAAAATAACAATACATTAAAATATATGTCAAACTCATTTAATACTTATTATATTCATCATGAGATTCTAAAAAGCACAAACACGAACACAAACATGGGAATATAATACGGCAAAATACGGCATGATAAAAAAAATAAATAATATAAATAAAAATTATTATTTATAAATATTATGTATTTTATAAAATAAAATAATATATTTTATTTTATTAAATAAATATATTATTTTATTTTATAAAATTAAAAAATTGTATTTTATTTTATTTTATAAGATAATATTTATAATTATCTTATTTTATAAAATAATATTTAATAATAATCTTATATTATATAAAAATATAATTTTTTTTATTTTATAAAAATCAGGCCCACACCCCCCCCCCCCCCTCACCCCCTGCCTCCCACAAATTGCGCCCTGCCTCTCCATGAAATCGTGTACGCCCCCTGCCTCCCACAAATCGTGCCCAGCCTCTCCATGGAATCGCACACTCCTCCTATCTCCCACAAATCGCACCCTGCCCCTCCACAAAATCGCGCACGCCCCCGCCACCCCACAGAATCGCGCTCACTTGCGCCGCCTCACAGAATCGGCCATTGGCCATAATGGGTGATGTCTTCGGGCATTGTCGGCATGCATACGACAGCCGACACATCCGTCCGATATGCCACGTGGCATATCGGATACGGATTGATCAACGATACATCACATGGCGTATCAAACACACATCTGTGCCGTGTCCGTACAGTGTCCACGTGTCCGTACAGTGTCCACGTGTCCGAGTGTCCGACACGCGGAGACACCGATAGGGATCCACATCCATGCTTCCTTGATGAAATTATACCTCACTTTTCAAATATCTGATTGAAAAGATTGTCCTGAAATATTTTTGAAGAAAATCAATTTTAACTATAATATATCTTATCAATTAATTGTCATCTTCTGCCCTTTCTAAGTACATACGCACATACCTTTTCAAATACTAAAACCTAGAGAGATACTAATTAGATTGGTTCCCACAATTTTTGGATGTATTTTTTTATCCTCAATCGCTCTCTAAAGAGACAAATTTATATCTAGAGTATTAAGATATATTTTTTTTGGATACTCTAGTACCCATAGAAAGTACAAGTATGTAACACTAGAGACTAATAGAATTTCTTAACCTTGACTCATTTATTAATATTTCTCACCATTTCTCACTTATCTTTAGTCTTGTCTAAACCACCAATTAGTAGAGTGAGTCACACATCAGCTATAATAGAGCATGTTGGTACTCAATATTATATTACTCATATTGAATTATTATATCTACCAATAAATTTAGAAAATATTGAGTCTGAAGAGTATGAGATTTCCCACATAAGTAGATTTCATTCAGAGATATATGACATACCAGTTAATGGATCAATGCTAGTACATAAGTATGCACATATACAAAAGTCTACACTAACACATTAAGTCGACAACTAGAAAATTTTACAACTCAAGACTCAGAGTGTGTAAGTGTTTATCATTAAAGATTAGTGAGATTTTAATAAATATGAATATTATATTTTTTCATCATAACTCATTTTTTAATAAGTCTAGTAAAAGTGCATCTAAATATTACACCTAGATCCATTACCCTTTGTTACCTATCTATAGCTCTTTCTGGACTATTAGTTAATAGAAAGAGTCACACAATGGCCATAACCGAGCATGTTAATACTCAGTACTATGTAATTCACATTGAATTATCATACCTATCAACAAATTTAAAACATGTTGAATCTAAAGAGTATGAGATTCCTAAAATAGGGAGGTCACATTCAGATACATATGAAATACCAATACATGAGTTTATACTAATTTGTGAGTATGCACTAGTACATTAGTTTGCATTGACTCATAGAATGTCCACAATTAGGAGACTTGACTCCCCCATGATTTAGAATTTATACCAAGAGAGGTAGAAACATACTCAACTTTCTCATAATAGAAAACGAGCCTATTTAAGAACCAAATAATCCCACATTCAATTGATATGATCTTTAATGTCTGATCACTCTCTAAAAGAGGCAAATGATTTGTTCCCAATACCCAATTTTACAAGTTTTTTCTTATTCTTTGGCCTTATTTCTTCTTATGTTTTTTTAGTATTTTTCAATGACACTAATATACTAAAATTTCTTTTTGAGATATTATCTCATCCAGGACAAGATAGAAGAAATGCAAGTCACATACTTTAATGGGACTTTGGAACTAGTACATAATCTTTGGTAAGATTTGTTGCTTAATATAAATGAGTATTCACTATGAAATAGATCCAAATAGAAAAGAAGATCACATCCAAGCAAAATTTTTAATGATTAAATACACTCAAATATTTGTTGCTTACTATAAATGACAGTTACTTTTCCGTGGCCAAAATAGAATCAATTCATTTTATCATTTTCCTTGCAACATCTTAAATTAGAGAATACATCAATTAGATATAGAAAAAAAAAATTGTCATGATATTATGGAAGAAGAGGTATACATAAAGTAACCACTAGGTTTTCAAGCAATAAAGTCATGTAATTTGAAAAGAGTTATCAAGTTTACAAGTCACTGAGAGCCTAGTTTGCTAGGTTTTTGCAAACAATCATCTCGTTTGAGTTACACGGATGCATACTTATTAGAGGCACACCTCATGCAAAAGTGTTTCACCTCACCTCGAACACCCTCCCCAACAATTGACTAACATTTGACTAATATCATCATATAAATAAGAAGTTCCCAACAAATACATCAATGCAACTGAGTTTCAGACTTTTTTTATAAATATTATAAGAAATAAATATTTTAGACATGTTTTGGTCTATCAACTATTAGAGATACATGTATAATTATAAATCATTCATTATCCACTTATCAGTCTTGGTATGTGATTGCTTCTCCAATAGGCATCACATGTATCATTGACTCACAAATCAAATCCTCATAGACATAGTCCAAAGATAAAACATGTCTACCTAAATTCTCATTGTGTTATCCTTAGTGATCTTATACTATTTTGAACATTCTTTTCTTTCTATAAACAGTGCACAAATTGTTTCCCAAAGAACTACATGTACAACACTACAAATGACATGCCTTAAAGTCAAAGTTTAAAAAATACAGACTCAACATCAATCTAAGAACCATCACGACCTTTTACAAATAATGTACTAGCACCACTATACGAACAACCTTGGCAGCCACTATCAATACAATCAGAGTTTTGTTAGACCATTGAAAAATGATTATCAGAGTTTTGTTAAAACCTCAAAAATTAATGTTTTCGAAAGTATCCAAAAACAGGGACTATTGATCCTGGTGCCAACCACCAACAAAACTCCTTGTCGGCACTTGCAAAAGATGAACTACACATGAAACATCATGTGCTGCCCTTATTTCTCCTCCATGTGACTCTTAAACCATGTTATGACTAGAACATTGTTAGGATTCTAGTGAAAGTTGGGAGAGGGAGAGATAGGGCTAGAGAATGCTAGAAAAAAAGAAAAAAGAATAATGTGATTTATTATTTATTTTTTCTATTATATTATGATTGAGAGCATCTAATTTGTGAGTTATCCGAATCCAACGAGCCCACTATATAAAGATACCTCAAGTACTTAAATCTTTGAGAGTTTCTATTGATGTTTTATTAAGTTTGTGACTTAATTTTTTAACATACTAGCAGAGTCAAATCCTTAGTTGAAAATTTAAACTCTAGGGTTTCTTAGAGAGAGATGTGTGCACCATGACATCAAAGTACACTCGGGCACACTCATGTAACAGCACATGTGTTCACTATAGGTCTGAAGAAAGCACTTAATACACATAGAAGGCACACAACATGCATGGTGAAGAAACCAAACACAATTTTTGTGCATATATTGCACAGTTTGAGTGACAAAACTGTGCAATAGTAGGAGCACCAAATCCTAGGCATGCCATACAAGGCATAGCATTAAAACAGTGCACAAAGAGTGCACAATAAGCACGCAAAAAAAAAATAGATGACAAAATTTGTGGAACAATCATTGCGAGTGACACCAACATATTATGTCAAAGTATACAGATATAAATACTTCTTCCTACATTTGAATGCAAAAACCTTTGAGCAGCCTCAATTCTATATTTCCATTTTTATAAGAATTTGCTTGTTCGTTGATTATTATCTGAGTGTCATTACAATACTTATTGTTAGTATTAGTTTATATATGGCATCAAAGCGATATCCTAGGTAAAATAAACCCTATGTTGTGAGTGTGGGTGAAAGTGATTACCAATATGCACGCACAATATACCAACACTGTGCACGGCCACACATTCTAGAAGGGCACATGGTCACAATGCGTGTCCATGAAATTTTGCTGCACACCCACTATGTGCAACGGAGCATTGATGTCCATTGTGTTGAGGTCACAATGAAGGAAGCAGGTGTGTGCACATATGTTTTGATGATGGTGTAACTATGATGCAGAAAATAATGTTTCAAAAATCAGTTATATGTCGAATTGGGGTGCTTTGAAAAAATTGGGTTTCATAACAATGTTGTTTTTTTTATCCAAATTATAAGTTCAGGAAAACCCTCAAATTACTGTTCAATTGAAAGAAGATATTTACCTGGTTTCAACAGTTTTTGGAAGCCCTAGTATATTGATTTGGAGCATTTTTTTTGGGCTGAGGAAACCCTAATTTTAGTTAACATATTGGGTATGGATAAAGATTATTATAGTGGAAATAAACGAATAAGTCTCATTTTAATATACACACTAAAAGAGGATGAGTCACACCAAAAATAATTGATATTAATTCCAGAATAAAATTAAAACTATTATACAAAAACAAGCTAAATGTCAAAGTGCAGTGGTTTCACATAGTTCATTTATCATAATACATTTTAAAGATGAGCTAGTACTCATTATACAAATTTCTCTATTAGACAACAGCAAACAATTCTACTTTTTTATGTATTACTGGTTTTGTTGCATATGCTTGTTATTCAGTATTAGATTATCGATACAAGAGTTTGTACTCACTTCACTAGTAATCATTATTTGTTCATTTTTTTTTATTTATTTTAAAAAATATAATTGTTGTCAATGACAAACCATATAAAACCATTGTATATGATAATATTTAGATTTGTGCTTTGTTTCTTTATCATATTATGATTATTTATGAATGGCTTGTTAATACACTTTCAGCGAGTTGTCTTTATAGAGAACTCAAATCTAATTTTATCTTTTTATCTATTAATATTTACTTACATGCTAAAAAAGTCAGAAAAAAATCATATTGGAGACTGGACAAGAAAAATTATATCTCGTCCCACCTACTATATAATTTCCTTCTAAAAGTTTGAGTGCATTGGACCTTTTACTTATGCATTCTTAACATAGTCATCTATCAATGACGAAATTGAGAATATTGTTTTCTAGTTTTAAAGGTATTTTTACCCTACAGTGTTAGGCATGTCAGTTAAGAAGCATATCAAAGTTTTCAATTCAACTTACTAGCTTGGTGTGAGTAGAAACTCATTCAATTTAATATACTCAGATATATAAAAATCTAATAAAGATACAATCAAAGAAGAATTTAGATATTAGATTATCTTTATTAAGTGCTGACATTACCATTTAAGAAATTGATTTTTATTTAGCCTATAAAAAATAAAATTTCAGAAGATTTATAAGGACTTGTTATTTCTCCTTACTCCTCAATAATCTTAGTTTGACCTCCATGTAAAATAGAAATCACCCAACCACTACATTTGAATATATAAATCCATATTATGATAAAACTCTTATAAAATTATTAAGTATCAATAAATACAAATCGCGTTGCATGTTGAGAGAAGAAGATTCCACAAGAAAAGAAATCTCCTATGAGTTTATACAACACAATAGCTCATAAGTCTACTCTAATTTAGACTCATGATGAGTTTGAGACTAAGAGATGTGTCCATTTAGAATTTAGGACTTATATTAAGAGGAAGAGATATATACAGCCTGCTCAGATCATATATGAGTATAACAAAGAGCTAACAGACCCAATAAACAACCTTTCAGATCTTTGACATTCAAGGCACACTTTCAAAAAGATAAATAAGTTGTAAATATCTGATCTCACATATATTATCACATAAGTGTCTTCTCCCTTCTTTTAATATTTCTCTTAATTATACTAAGATTTTAGGTCTCCAATTAAGATATTAATGCACATAGAATAATATCACATCATGTTAAAAGAGATATATATCAGTCACTCTAATGAGACTTAAAGACTAATGCCAAACCTGTGAAAAATTTATTGTTAATTGCATGCGAGTATCCACTATTCACTATAAAAATAAATTCAAATGTGAAGATGAATCACCTTAAGACATAACTTATAGTGAATGAATTCACTCTGATATTTAGGGTAAAATATCATAATGTTTTCTCTTGGGTATTCAAGATGACATAGTTTGTAGATTATAAAAATAAATAAATAACCTGAAGCATTTACTAAAAGCTTAATTTATGACATTTTCATAGGCAATCACCTCTTTGAATTTATATGGACACGTTATCGATTATTCTTTGTTTTTTCTAAAAAAGTCTTGGTGATATGGCGATTTTGATCATTAAATACATAGAGGATATTCTAGTTACATAAGATGATAAGTTGTGAATTATTCAACTCAAGAGATACCTTCAGAAGAAGTTTAAGATAAATGATCAATGGAAATTCAAATATTTTCTTAGTACAAAAATAATTTACTCCAGGAGAGATATTATCTTGTCACAATGAAAAAATGTATTTGATACTCTTACAAAGATCATTCTTTAGATTGTGCTTCACGATATATTTTTATTTTCTAGATATTAATTTTACTTCTAATGCAATTCATATAGTTGACTCTACTACTAATAAGATAATTATATAAAATATTAACTATCTGACTATTACCCGATCAAATATAATATATATAATTAATATAATTAAATATTTCTTAGATTCTTTTTAAAAATTCACTTCAATGGAGTCTCACATATTTAGGTATGAGAAAAAATCTTTATGACTTAAAATATCTTTCAACGATCATAGATACTTACATAGTTAATCAAGTATTCAAATTTAAATTGGACATTAATTTGTGTCGAGAGAAGATATATAATAATTTTTTTTATATTTTCTTTAAAGGCAATCTTGACTGATTGAAAAGTAATAGATAAGAGGTTATTTCTAGATTATGTGCAAAGTCAAAGTCCAAGGTAATAGTGACTAAAGCTTGCGAGATAATTTGGATCTAATATCTACTTGAGGAGATGGAATGTCAATATTCTTTTCTCACTACTCTTTACAATGAATCAAAGTTTTAAAAGATTAAGGCATAAGGTGAGATATTTTTTGTATTCGAGAGATGAGTTAAAAGGCTCGAGGTATTAAGACAAACTTTTTGAACCTCATATTATATAATTAATTAATATTTTAAAATATATAAAATAAAATAAAATAACATAGCTTAAATAAAAACATAAAAATTATTTACTAAAATTATAAAAAAACATGTTAATTCACTACTTTTATAAAAAATCATAATAAAGTCATTAAATAGAAAATAAATTTAATTATACTAATAATTTTAGACTTTAACAAAAAATCATAATGAAATCATGAAACAAGAACTAGAGTAAATTATTTTAATTTAAATTATCATATATCAAGATTATCATCATCCTTATCCAATATATCAAAAGTATACAAATGATCACTATCATGTATCCTCATTTCATATAAATCTTTATCTTTATTAATTTGTGTCAAATTGAATTCCTTCTATTTGTCTGCCTTCACTTGTACCTTGTATAACATATTAATTAGGTTTAAATATGTGTTTTTTATTAAAATTTAATTAAATTTCAATTTCAATTTTTGAATACTTGCTTGATAGTTGTATTTCATTATTTTTCCTTATATAAGAATGTAAATAATTCATGTGATCCAATATTATTATTCTTGTGGAAGTTGAATGATACAACTCTAATAACATCAACATTAAATAACTCATCATTCAAGAACGAGCTATTACAACTCATTCCACATACTAGATGAGATGAAAAGATGAAAAAAAGAGATCTCACGACATACCTAGAAATTTACTTACTAAAAGATTTCAATCGGGTTGTTGTTTTAGGTTTTTTTTCTTTTCTCCCAAAACTACAAAATGCAAGCTCCCTAAAATGCATATGGATCCCTCTTTAAAGCATGAAAAACACAATCAAAGAGGGCCTCGAACATGCTTCACTAAAGAAGGTGTATGCCTTTCATTTGTGTTGCTTTTTTTAGGCATCTCAAGATAGTTTATTCATGCCTCACATAAGGCATGCATCAAAGCACACTTGGAAAACCCCTTTGAAAACTCAGACAATGATAGTAACATAGTGAGACATATTGCCCTAAATGCAATACTTCATAAGCAAACAAAACACATAAAAATAAATTATATCTTACAAAAAAAAAATCATAGATAAGATTATTATTATAACATATATTTAGAAAATAAAATAATTATTAGACATCTTCATAAATACCTTGAAAAGATTTCAATTTATATTTATTTCTCCAAACATGATATTTTAAAAAAAGAATTATATTTTGGGGTATTTTCCCAGAAATTTTTAAGTTTTAGAAAATAAAATTTTGAAATTTTTAAAAGAGTCACAAAACTAAAAATAAATTAAAAATAAGTACATCCAAATTCATAAGTCCTAAACTACCCTTGCCCGTGCCCTCGCCCGTGCCCTCGCCCACACCCTCGCCCCTCGCCCAAGACCTAGCTCCTCGCTCTCACCCATGCCCTCACCCCTCGCCCATCTCCCCTAGCCCATATGCCATCACCTCTCACCCCACACTCCCCACCCCTCTCCCCACGGCCGTCTCCACGAGCTTTTTCGTGGAGTCATCGTTAAGCTCTCGGTCGAGCTCCTTGAGCTTGAAAGAGCTCGACCGAGAGCTCTCGATCGAGCTCCTGAAGCTCAAAGGAGCTCGACGCCAAATTCCAGGAGCTCGACCGAAAGCTCCATCAAATCTCACCGTAGAGCTTCAAGGGCTTGACGGAGCTCTCATTCGAGCTCCTGGAGCTCATTCGAGCTCGACCGAGAGCTCCATCGAGCTCGTCGTCAAGCTCCTGGAGCTCAAAAAAGCTCGACTCCGAGCTCTTGGAGCTCGATTGAGATCTCCATCGAGCTCGATGTTGCTCTCGGTCGAGCTCATGGAGCTCGAAGGAGCTCTACGCAAAGCTCCTGGAGCTCAACCGAGAGCTCCATCTAGCTCATCATTGAGCTCTATCTAGCTCATCATTGAGCTCCATCAAGCTCGTCATCAAGCTCCATCGAGCTCTGAAAGATCGACAGAACTCTCGGCCAAGCTCCAGGAGCTCGACAGAGGCTCTCGATCGAGCTCAAAGGAGCTCCATCAAGCTCATCGTTTGAGCTCCAAGAGCTTGATAGAGCTCTCGGTCTAGCCCCAGGAGCTCAATGGAGGATAACGCCAAGCTCCTAGAGCTAAGGAGCACTCGGTCGATCTCCATCAAGCTCAATGAGAGAGAGAGAAAGCCAATGGAAAAGGGCGAAGGCAGTTTAGGATAAACATAAGAGTCCACTAAATTTTAATATTTTAACATTTTGGTGATTTTTTTCAAACATAAAAATATAAATTTCAAATTATTAAATTTTTTTGGGGTAGCACCCCAAAACATAATTTCCCCTATTTTAAAGTTGTACACACAATCTTAACATGAGGTATTACGACTTTTCAACTTTATTATTTATGTTTTTTTTATGTTGGTTTAAGAACCCAGCCTATGGACCATCTTGATCCTATTTGCCTAATTTATAAGGGTTTGCTTGTTTGTTGATTAATATCCAACTATTATTGCATTACTTACTAATAGCATGAGTTTCTCCAACTCAATATTATTGATAATCATTTTTGCTTCACTTCCTTTTTTTCATTTTTCTTTAAGCATTCTGATAACCAATAATAGCTCCTCAAAAATTATTAAATATAGTTTCATTCCGCTTGGTCATTTATTTTTTTTTCATGTTTTATTTATTCTCAATTATCCTATTAATTTTATTTCAATAAATTAATTTTTCAAACAACTTAATTATAATTTTATTTTTCTTCTTCTAATGATATTCATTTGTAGAATTAGAAGACTTGGAGAAAGATTTTCTTTGAGTTTAAGCAAGATGAATTATATATTTTATCTTATATAATAATATTTATTACTTTGTTGAAGTGTAATATATTTTTTGCTTATATATTCTCAACTTGATCACTCATAATTAGTCAAGTTAAAAATATTTTATCCGACTCTTGAGATATTTTTACCTTGCAATGTGTGACACATCAATTATAAAAACATAGTAGAACTTCAAATCCTAAATATCAGACTAATGTAAATACAAACTCAATTGATCTGAAATATTAAAATATTTAGGAGCTTAGTAGAGATGAAAGCTAAAATAAAATTAAATATTTTGTTTTTTTATTATTATTTATGATTTATATTATTAATTTTTTTTCAGATTAGGTCATATTCTTCTTATTTTCAATCATATCATAAAATTATAAAAATCTAATTGAGAAACAATTACTGTATGAATCATAGGATAATAGACTATACGTCATATATCAACACACTCCTATATAATAATTACAAAAAAATAAATAAATATCTAAATGGAGACAACTCGAGCATTAATATTCAACAAGAGTATTCTAAAATATTCTTTACTAAAAGATGTGATATTAATCATTGAAATAATTTTATGATAGAATTATTCTAAATATTCTAAAAAATAAATATCTAATAGAAACAACTCGAATATTACATATATACAACATGAGCAGTATCTTTAACCAATATAGAGAATATTAATTTTTTTGGTAGCATGATTATTGAGATGGAAAAAAATATTTAAAATACATATCTTTCATTTAATATCTTTATTGTTTAGCTACTTGTATATATCTTAGGAATAAGTCGAATGAGAAAAAATACTATTATTTTCATATCCATTTGCATGTATTGGCAACAAGAATTATATAGTATAATTAACAAATAATTAGATTACATATTTAAATATTATAAAATTAATATAATAGTTTATTAAACCTCTGAGAAGATCTATCAAAAAAAAAAATGAGCTATCAAAATACTAAGATATTGATTACTACTTAATCTTATCTCGAATTGACTTAAAAATTTTTAACATATCAAGTTAATAAAAATCATATGAATCTATTTTTCATGTACTATCTAAAATATCATATGATCTATTAATCTCATTCGATGTCTAACATAGCATCGAAATCTATTTTTTATATGGTTGTGAATGTAATTTTAGGTAGAACTAGACTAAAATCAAATATCATTAAAATTTTATCATGCTTAAAAGATTGGGAGGATGTATTAACTAATTTTCAAGATAAAATCTAAAAGCTATAAGTGAATGATGACATACACAAAAATAAAGGAAGCACAACTATATTGAATGAGTGAAGTGTCCCTATTTGTGACACGTGGACACAATAATACACATCAAACATGCATCAAATATGTGTCGAACTTTTTACGTGGGATGGTGTTAACCAACTAAAAAGTCATCAACTTCAAATATGCATAATACATGGTCAGGAAACAATAAGCACATGGCCAGGAGACAACAAGGACATGACCAGGAGACAAGGACATGGCCACCACACATACAATACACAACTAAACATATTTCATGTGTTGTTTTTTTGTACAATTATGAGCTAACATTCACAAAGCACATTGTAATCTAATCTTAATTTTTTTTAACAATACAACTTTATTATTATTTTGCTTTTTTCTTCACAATAGCATTCTTTAAAATATTTGTAAAAAAATTTTGTGAATAATGTTACAAAAATATTAGTAAGACAAAAATTATATAAAAATTATATAAAAATATTAGTAAACTAAAAAAGACAAATTAAGAAAAAAAAATATGTTAAAGAAAATACTCATATTTAATTGTTAGCAAAATTCATAGCCAAAAATTTCAAAATATAAATTGATCATTTCCGTGAAAAATTATTCAAATATTCAAAATTTATTTAAGATCAGATTAAAATAATAATTTTAGATAATAATTATAATTATTAAATTAAATATTCATGATCAAAGTCTTTTGAGTGCTATATAGTTTATAATTAACAATTAAAATAACTTTTTAAGTAAATGCCTTTTAAAATGTCATATAATAATTAATTATAGGGCTCAAGGTAACACCAATTTATAAAAATCATATACTAATTACATTTAAAAAAAAACATATTCAATAACTTAATATCGTATTTAATAATTTGTTATTTTCTATTGATGAAACTAAATAGTTTTGATAAAATGATGTTCGTGGACCTATTTTAAAAGCCCATTAAGCAAGTCTCACATAATGCTTGAGTCAATAAGTCAAGCACGTGAATTAAACTATTTGTCATTTATTACTTTATTATGTTTTTGTTGTTTTATTCAATTACAATACAATAATTGTTGTGCAAATATATATATATATATATCAGTAATCAATGTATCGAATACTTGGCATTATTTCTCTATTCTTTTCTTTGAGCATATTCTTCATCTTCCTCTCTTTGATCTTGAAGGTAATTAATACCTAAGAGTAATAAAACCTCTAAATTAATTGAGATTTATGTTACTGGAAATATTCAATATCTAATGTTAAAGTACAAGGATCATATTCTTATTCTTAAGAATTTCTCTTTATCTTCTTCTTTGTTTTACTTCTATAACTTTTAAATGTATTTTGATCTGAACAAAATTGAACATATCTTTTAAACCTAGTCCAAATCTATTAAGATCTGAAACTTTTTGTATACGATATTACTTATTGACCAAGATACCCAAATCTTTGTTTTAAGTCTTCAATTTTTCAAAAAATAGATTCATGCCACTTCCAAATACTTTTTCTCCAAGCTCATGGGCTACTCTCATACCCATGTTAGAAGAAGAAAATTATGATTATTAGAGTATAAAAGTGAAGACTCAGTTTATGTCTCAAGATATTTGAGAATTGATCAATGACAAATTCTCTAAAATTAAAAATCATTCATGTTAGAAGTATTGTCGTTCAACCAACGAGGAGTCAACAATACTATATAACTATATTTTCCAAAATAATATGATCAATTAAGGCCAAAGATACATGAAATTTACTTCAGGAGAAATTCCAAAGAGATAAGAGAGCTCGTGGAATCAAACTTTAATCTCAGAAAAAATTTCAAGAATCTAAAAATTAAAGAGACAAATCCTATCAGTAGTCGGTACATAATTAGCTTTGTTAGTTGACATAGTAAATCAAATTAAAATATATGGTAACAATATTTCTGAAACAATGCTAGTTGAAAAAATACTTATAAGTTTGACAAACAAGTTTAAAATCATTGTGACAGTAATTGAGGAGACCAAAGATCTCTCTCAACTTAGCATACAAGAGTTCCTTGGCTCCTTAAAGTTGTATGAACAAAGACTACTCAAATGAATAGAAATCATTACATAAACTGCTCTCCAAACTAAGTTAATTCCATACTTGTTAGAAACAATGAATTTGATGAAATAAAAAAAATATAAAAAAACCAACCATAAGCAACAATCAAGATAGACAAAAAACTAAAGGTAAAAATTTGTAATTTGTAATAAGGCCCATCACTTCTACTAAGAGATCTTAAACATAAGATCTGTAACAAGAATAACCACTCAAAAAAAAAAAGATTATTAGTATAAATCAAAGAATCAGTGCTTCAACTATAAAAGGTTTGGGCACTCTTCTAAAGATTATAAATAAAAATATACTCAACAAACTAGTTGTGTAGAAAAAAAATCTTCAAAAGAACACTTCTATATTTCAAATACTCCTAATACTCTTTCACCTAGTGTCTAGTTTTTATATAGTGACAATTTAAAACTACAAGTTTAGAAACAGAAAGCTATTTGTGAACTTGAAATATTATGTAAGCTCACAAATTTCTACACTCTCTGGAGTAAAGATCATTGATGATGTTCTATTAGTTCTTGACTTAAACTAAAATCTCCTGAGTGTAGGATAACATTTTCAAAAGGATATAAGTTAGCAGTTGAACAGAATCAATATACTATACTATGAGAAAAATACAAAAAAAATCTCTGAAAAATTCAAAACAAGAAGCTTGGCACTAAACCTTGATCATAATATAGACATTGCTTTGAATAGGCATATCTTATAATTGTCAAATTTCTAGCATATAATGATAGGTCACTTAGATTAAAAAAGTTTAAAGCTTCTTAGTCAAAAAAAAAATTGATAATTGACCTTCCCACTTAATTAAATATGCTCACTTCCATTTGTGAGAAATGTGAACTAAAAAAATAATTCATAGAACTCATTCCACAAATATATCTGTGAACCAATATTAATTCCATCATTAGTAAACAACTACTTGCTATTTGTTAATGATTATACAAAAATAATGTGTTTACTTTATAAAATGCAAATCTGAAACTTTTAATATTTTTATAAATTTTATAAAATTTGATAAAAAAGAAATTTTGAAAGATTGTAAAGAATCTCAAGAGTGATAGCGATACTTAATTCCTCTCCCAATAATTTATTAACTTTTATAAAAAAAAATCAAAGATAATTAACTATATAATATTTACCACAACAAAATGATATTGCAGAACAAAAAAACATGAATGTGATGAAAATAACAAGAGCAATATTAGCAAACAAAAATCTACCCAAATATTTATTAGCAGAAGTAGTAAGCACGATTGTCTACTTGCTAATGAAATGTCTACCTCTACCCTGAAAGACATAACTCTTGCAAGCTTGGAATGGAAGAAAACTAAATATTCACTATATAAAAGTCTTTGGAAGTCTCTATTATTCTTAAATTCCAAAATAGAAAAAAGAAAATAGAAAAATATTGAAAACAAGTCTAAAATTTATCCTGGTTGGATGCAACCTACACTCTAAAAGGTATAGACTGTATTCACACAATACCAATACTATTCTGATAAGTAAATATATTTTATTTGATAAAGAAGCTATTTGGACTAAAGAAATGCAAATTACAAAACCTTAACATCAATACACTGAGATAAATCAAACTTGAGATATAATATCAATATAAAACTCAAAAATCTCAAAAAAATATTGTTAGCCCAGGTATGTATCTAGTCCCTCTAAACATGATTCATCTTCTATTTCTGAAACCCACTCTTCTAAATCTAACATTGTAGTATCTAATCTTATTAAATATAAAAATATAAAATACTTGACAACATCTATTAATAATATAATTTTATTATAATAGAGCCTCTTAACCCCAAAAAGTCAAGCCTATACTATACCAAAAATGAATACTAGCAATGAAAAAAGAAATAGAAATTATTGAGAAAAATAAGACCTTAACATTAGCAGAACTGCCCAATAATAGACACGAAGAAATGGTCAAATGACTATTTAAAATTTAAAATTTGACTAGTAGTAACAAAATTACTTTCAAAAGATTGAGTTTGATTAATTTTAAATATTTGTCCTATTAACAAGAATGAAAACTATGAGATTTATAATTGTATTAGCTTGACAAAGGTTTCCTTCTGTTCCACCTAGATATTAACTCAGCCTTGTTAAATAGTGAACTAAGGAAAAAGATTTTTATTCATCAATCTCTAAATTTGTTAAAAAAAATATAAACACTATGTATATAAACCAAATAAGCTTTTTTATGGGTTGAAACAAACACATTGTACTTGATACACTCAAATCAACTCACATTTATTGAGTCAAAGGTTCAATAGAAGAATGAGTCAACATACATTATATGTTAAAAGAAATAATAAAAATAAAATCAGTTATTTCTATTTATGTGGATGACATATTTTTATAAGTAATGATATTAAAAAAATGAATCTTTTAAGGACATAGTGAAGAAGTATGAAATATCTTACATGAAACTTCTCCATTACTTCTTAGGATTAAAAATACTTCAAGACACAATTGGAGTATTAATCAATCAATATAAGTATATACATATCATCTTGAAGTAAAAATAGTAAATCAGTTTTCTCACTCCTGAAAACTAATCAAAAACAAAAATTTACTGGAGATAGATTAGTTGATGAAAGTAAATACAAAAGCTTGGTGGAAGCTTCTATACGTTTCTGGCAATAAACCTAATATTGTGTACTCAATGAATATACTGCCATGATTTATGCACTCACCAAACTACTTGCATCTTAGTGCTACAAGAAAAGTGCTCAAGTATATCAAAGGAACCATATATCTTGATTTGATATACTTCAAGACCTTAAGTGTCAAGATGTTTTTACACTGTGATAATGATTGGGGTGGATATTCAGACAATTTTAAAAGCATATCCAAATATGTGTTCTCCCTTGGCACTGCTGTCATAACCTGGACTTCAAAAAAACAGCTAACAATGGCATTATCCATAGCAGAAGCAGAATACATTTCTGTTTTACTAGCTACTACCCATGTTATATGGTTAAGAAGACTATTGATTGATTTATATAGAGAACTAATTGATCCTATGAGCTATAACTATTATGTGTGATAACAAGTCAACCATTATCATCATTATTGATGTTGTCCTACATAATTGAATGAGACACATAATACTCAAATATCACTTCATTAAAGAAGTCATTGAGAAAAAGTAAATATTACTAGTCTATTGTAACACTCAAGTCATAGATATATTTAGGTCTCTTCCTAAGCTAAAGCACATTCATTTTAAAGACATACTTGGACAGAAACAAATTTTACCAAATGAGAGAGAATGTTAATAAAGCTAAATAGTATTGATAAAATGAAGTTTATAGACCTATTTAGAAGCCCAATAAGCAAGCTTAGTTATAGCTTTTGTCATACTCAACACCCGACTTTATAGGTTTTGTGATACTCTCATATTATTTTATCTTTTATTTCATTTATTATTTTTCTTGAAAAAATTAACATACTCATGTCTCCGTCTATGGTATTATTTCATCCAAAATGATATATAATTATTATAAATGAGATATATAATATTCATTCTAATGAAATTTGAGAACTAATATCACGATCTTCAAGATATTAGTTCTCAAGTCTCCAATTATTTGTCACATTTAGGTGTTCACTATGAAGATGTTCAAATAAAAAAAAATAAATTATATTAAGAGATTTATAATGAAAAGATATACCCAGATATTTGGTGTGCACTATTAAGGTGTTTACACTCTAGTGGTCAAGATGATCTCTATACGTATTATTATTTCTATTGTAGCATCTTATAATTGAAGTATACACCAGCTAGATATAAAAAATATATTTCTTTATAGTGACCTTGAGAAGAAAATATATATGAAACAGTCACCAAAATTTTGAAAATTATAATCAAGATTAGTTCGCATATTGTATAAGATATTATATAGCTTAAAGCAATCAACGAAAGATTAATTCCCAATATCTTGAAAGATAATCACTTAATTTGGGATACATAGGTGTGTTACTAATGATACATGTGTCAGGTTTAGTCATGTCAAGCCAGACACAGCATAGTCCAGAACTATGCTTGGACACAGCACATGGATCATGTTATGCTAGGTTTCGTGCCAGGCATGACCCTTGTGCATAGCCTAGTGGTATAGTCCACCAGCACGGTGACTCGTGATTGACATGGGTCAGTCTTGGTTCACTATCCACCCTCAGTCGAGTAACAGTCCCAATGGGGCAAGGTTTTAAAAATAAAAACATGATCATGCAAGCCAAGTTTGGCCCACATGGCATGCTCATTGCATTTTCACACAATGGACGTCAAAAGTGATAGGCAAGACTTATCGTTGTCACTACCTTAAAATAATAAAAAAACAAAATTTAAAAAAAACCATAGCCATCTAATCTATTTCAATGACTACAAACAAGAAATCTGATTGCTGTTAGATTTTTAGTCCAAAAAAATACAAAAATAATAAACGAAATAAAAAAATATATTTTTTTAAATATAAAAAAATATACATAAATGCAAATTAGAAATTTAAAAATTTCATTCACAATTATGAATAACATTTTCTCCGCTCCTTTGACTCTCTCTTTCATCTCTCATCCTCTGAAGTTTTGGTCTTTTTTTATTATTTTTATATTTAATTTATGCATATAACATATTTGGTGCAACTTACAAATAACAACTAAAAAATTGAGTTGAGATCAAATTCAAAAGTGGTGCAGTGCAAAAAAAATATTTTACAACAATAATTACGGCATATATTTTATTTATTTATTACGTTTTTAATTAGTTGTATTTATTAAATAGAAATATTTTAAAAAATGATAATGAATTTAAAGTTGACAAATATATAAATAATAATGACAAATCTACTAGAAGGTTCCATGTCAAAACTAAGTTTTATCCAATGATTTCGACCCAAATCAATATGTTACCTAAAAAACAAAAAAAAAATATAAACTTTAATAGTATGAACGTACTTTATAATAATAAAAAATAAAAATTATATGAATATCAAAGAAAAATCAACATAATATATATTGTCAAAAGATATATAATTTATAAGTGCACGTGACACCAATTACCTTAATAAGCATACTGATCAATACATCAAAAAAAATTGTTCAAGTTAAATCTAGTTCAGTATTGTTAATCCACTTCTTATACCATAATAATTTTGAAAGGGATAACATAGCTAAACTAATTATGATCATGTATCTTCTGATTAAATTTTTAAATAATTCTAGAATAGTTAATATTATGAAAATTAACTTATATTCTGATTATCATAAGATTTCTCGGTCTACTAATATGAATAATATAATAAAATATTATAAGTTCAAGAAATAATTAATAATTAATGAATTTAAAAAATATAATCAAGTATTATTTATAATGTCTAATATTTGAAGTAGTTACAATAATGCATCATTTGTATGTCTCATCACTCACTAAGTAGATTCAAAATAAAAACTTAATAAAAAAATTTTATGATTTCTTGAAATTTTTCATCCTCATGATTATTCTATCATATATGAGTGTATGACAAGAAATCTGTATGAAATATGATATTCGTCATGAAATATTTAGTATTACTTTTGATAATATTTCTAATAATAAAGTAATTATTTGTATGTTTGTTAAAACTATTAGAGATGATCCGTTAGGTGAGATTTTTTATGCTAGGTGTTTGTGACATGTAATAAACCTAATAGTATAGGCAGGAATAAAAATTATTTCTCACGTATTAGAATTAAAAAATTTACTAAAATACCTTAAGATATCTAACAGGTAATAAGAGTAGCAGAAATTTTTTTATGCAATTTTAGAGATTTTTTCTGATACGACGAACATGTGTTCATCTGTATACACTCCTACCACTTACATTGTACTTATGTAAGTGTGCAACATTAGTAGCATTTTTAATAAATATAGAGACAACATTGCATCTAATATCATAGCTATTGAGATAGAAACTATATATTTAAAATAGTGGTCTTTCATTCTAACTTTATATTACTTAGTTGTTTGTATGAATCCTATTGCTAAGATAGAATAGATAAAAAATATTTTGACATATATATATATATATACACACATACATGAATTAGGAACATCAGCTGTAAAATTGTATTCATAAAAAATTAGCTAACTTGTTTACATATTACAATACTAGATATAATAGTTATAGCTAGGCTCTATGTACGAACATGAATATTATATTCAAAATAATAGCCTCTCCATACAGTTAGTCAATAGCAAATAATGAAATAAACCATCAAATAAGAGTGAGTTATCTCATACTTAGATACCAAAAATTATTTCATCCTATCACATTATGATAATTTTGATATCTTATTATTTTGGTATGGTGAAAATTATATAAATCTACATATTCTATACTAATTAAGATAACACATGATCTATTGATGCCTTTGTTGTTTAGCATAATATTGGAGATTACTTTTTATATGACAGTCAATATTATTTTAGATAGAAAATCGAGACTACTACTAAATATTACATCGGCACTTTTATACATGTAAGACTGAGAAAATTCAAGATTGAACATTCAAAATAAGACATAAACGATGATGATAGATAATGATGATTTGCATTATTGCATTCATGATGATGGTTCGACATTCAAGGTTGTATATGTAATATTAAGGCAACCACTAGCGATATCTTCAAAAATATACATGATGATGATAATTTGTATCTGCATCCATACTACCATACCATAGACACTAATCGATGACTCGTGTAGTCACATGATTTTAAATTATTTTTTGATACTATATTTTCATTATTTTTTATTTTTTCATTTATTTATGTCATGATTTTTTATAATATTGGTCATTGTATTTATTATGTTATGAGTTATACTTTATATCATTGAATACTATAAATATGTATACATATATGTATCATATTTTTCTTTTGATTATGAAATAATGAAATAGAATGATTTTTTTTATTTGAGGTGAACATGATTAGATTGCGAATATCATAATCATTTTTAATTATTTATTTTATTTTAATTTTTTGAAGTATATAATATTTTTGATAAATATTCCAATAAAAAATTTAAATATACAAACACTAAAATTTGAATTTTTAATTTCTTCCCAAAAGAAAAACAAAAGTCCAAAAAGACCAAAATTGATATGGTCAAATTCTAGGTCTGGCATGAATCGGCATGAACCAGCATGAACCAGCATGAACCAACATTGGTCAGTATGACTCGGCGTGACCTGACATTTTTATTGGTCATGTCGGGCCTCATGTTTTCAGCCATGTCATGTTGGGCACTACATGATGGCATGGCTGGGCCACATTTAAATGGGTCATACCAACACACTACAGCCCGTTATATTAGTATAGTCAAATTATTTCATACATTCTCCTAGGTAGGTTCACTTTACTTCTAGATATGTCTACAGAACATGAAAATTTTTTAGAGATCATGAACACTTTTAATTAGCTGAATATTCAGATTCAAGTTCGATACCATCATATACCAAGAAAAGATTTATTGCAGAATTTTATATTTTTCTTAAAAATAATCTTACCTCCAAAAAAATGATATATAATTTTTCGAGATATTGTGAACATATAAAATTCTGAGAATTAGTGATAGTTACTTGTGAAATACTTAGGTTGTAACATATGTTTGAAGAGATTGATTATGTATTCTTTTCTTTCATTATTCTTTATTATAAAAATTAGGTAATATGACATATAATCTTTAATTAAATATTTCACGAGCAGACGAAACATATCAAAGTAAACTATTTTTCTCAGAAAAAAAAATCAAGATGAAATCATAACTATATCATATATTCAGACAATAAAATAGTTAGCAGATATTTTCATAAAATTTTTGAAAAGACATTAACTTTCATATCTTTCCTCAAGAATATGTGTTGCAAACTTGTATGCATCATAATTATAAGGTTTAAATTTTTTCAGCTTTTCTTTTACATTCTTTTTAATGCTTTGATGGGAGTGCTCAACTTTTAAGCTACTTCCAATCATTCTGTTTCTATATAAGGTGTTTTGTGTATGTTATTACAAGTGTTTTTTTTTATCTTAAATTTTTATTTTGTGTCCACCTCATGTGCCATACTTATTCCTCTATGTAAGCATGATTACTTATTCCTCAATGTCTAGAGCACACAACTTACACGAAGGGGTATATTGTGGAATCTCTTGTGTCATATAAATCCATACAAGAAAAGTTATAATGAGTACACTAGAATGAGAGTTTTCTTTATCTACCTCTATGTCGATAAGCTATACATACCACACAAGTGTAGTTCCTCCAAAAAAAAGTAGAAATCTCAATACTCTCATCAAACTGGTGCATACAAGCCCACAATACCTAATTTGGAGAAAAGATTTGATAAGTTGATACTTCTTTAAGATATTCATAAAAATATTTATTAATTATTCTACTATATGAATATAAGACGTAGTCTTTTAATCTTCTTCCTTATGAAAAATTAGTAGACCTCGATATACTTCGTCAACTCATGAAATACTATATTAAAAATAATATATCTTATTGTCTAACTATCACAATAAAAGATGTGGTATCAAAGTATGTGTTGAGCAATGGATGAAAACAACAAAATTCCAAAAAAGCATGGTTGCACAACACTATCACATGCACAGTATAGGCATGCACAGTGTGCAAGCACACAAAGTCCTATGGTAAAAGTGGAAGCATGCACACACAAGCACATATGCACACACAAAAACACACGCGAACGAACAGGCACAAGCACTCACCGGAAAACCATAGATGCATAGTGGAGATGCATGATGTATGCGATTATTTTTTTCTTTTCAATAAGCCCTAGCTGGCAGCGGTGCAATCAACAAATTATGATGCAGCTGTTGTGGTAATGGCAAAGATGGAGACAATAAGCAGCAAGGGGACAAAAAATAGTTAGATTTGTAAAGTTTCATATGTTAAAAAAAACATATTATTTTCTTTGAATGAGCCACATTTGTGTAACACATATGAATTAAAGAGATAGAGGTAAATGAAGAAAAGTTTTAGTCAAGTGTACTCATTGTGTACTCATTGCAAGAGGATATGATGAACCAAAAAGAATTTTTAGATTATATTTTCAAAGAAGATACCAAGAGTATTGTATAGTAGTGAGAGAGAAAACTAACTATTAAAATCATCAATAAATTTTCAGAGAATTTATCCACCATGACACTTATTTTAAAAAAAAGTATACATAACTCTTTTTTAAAGCAATAGTAGATCTTTCCCTTCTTTCATATATCACTAGTTTTTTTCTATGTAATCTCATTTTAAACTTCTAAAGTATCAATACATGAGCAAATATTTTGCATTATTGATAATCATATTTTATTCTCAAAATTCTTTTATTATCTTAAAAACATTCTTATCTCAAAAAAAAAAAATACTTGACTCATTATTGATAGTCATTGATTATGGTACTTTCCATATTAAATTCATGTTACTTCCACATGTCATACTTATTCATGATTGTCCGGATAATTTACTCTATGTGACTGTGAGTTGTCTTTTCAAATGACTAAACTATAACTTTGACTTTACTTTTATTGATATTTAATTGCAAGATCAACTAACTCTAAAAAATATTTCGCTTGGAATTTAGCAAGCTAGATTCTATATTCTCTATACTGTGATACGATCTCTCTTAATATTGATACATATTTTGGACTCATTATTTATGTGTTTTCAATTAGGACATTTATCATTGGCCAAGTTGAGAATATCTTACCTTAATTTTAATGATATCTTGACTATAGAATATGAGTATTGTCAACTATAAAAAATTACCAGAACTACCAATCCTACATGTCATTTTGGATTGAGTGAGAATTTATTCAATCTAATACAAAATCAGATATATTAGAATCTAATAGAGATATAACCAAGAAAAAATTTAGGTATCTGATTATATTTGTTGATAATTATTCGAGATATACTTAAATATATATCTTTTATGATAGATCACAAGTTTTTTTATTTTTTATACTTTTCACAAAATAATAAAAATTCAATTAGATAAAAATATTTAAAAATAAAAAATATATATATCAATATATATATCAAACTAAATTAACACATATTATATAGATTATGAAATTATATACTAAACTTCATATGCTGATATGCCCAAATTAAATAAAATGATATAAAATAAAAATAGACATCTAATTGAAATAGCTCAAACACTTAATTAGAAAGTATTATTCTAAAAAAATTTTAGAAAAATATTTTTAACTATAATTTATCTTATCAATATGAAGTCCTCTTATATCTGTTCTCAATACAACCCATTCCAAATCCTATATCCTATAAAAATGTTATTTATTTTGTTTGTCAGAAATTTGGATATACTTATTCTATTTTTAATCACTCTCAATAATGAAATAAATCATTTCTATGCTAAAAAAATATTAGTCTCACTTGATCATTTATCAAGAATTATGTCTAGAAATACTCATAGAAAAAATCATATATTTTCTTGATATAGAAATAATTTATTCTACGAAGAATATCATATTGTAGAATAAGCCACCTCTGATACCATAAAGAATTCTAACACAACACAAAAATATACCATTAAAAAAACATAGTAAGTAAAAACATATACAAAACCCTTATATAAAGGTTAAATAATTAAGGCATCTCACAAGTTAAGTGCTTCCATCAGACATATAAATTGAAAAATAAAAAATAAATTAACAACCTTAGCAGAGTTAAGTTATATGAAAAAATAACTCTAAAAAAAACTAATAGAGCAATCAAAAATAAACATAACACGGAAGAGTCTTAATCCTATTCCCCATCCATTATGTTAAAAATTATCTCACATTAAAATTCTAAGTAAAATATGGTTTTCATATGTGATGTGAGTTCCCTTTGATACCAACGCTAGTTTTTTGGTATGAGTTTGGCTAAAGTCCATTTTTCAATATGACATTAGAGACTCGAGCCCATTTTATAATACAATATAAAGATAAAGTTCAGAACAATAATAATAATTACTTGTAAAATATATTAAATACGATATTTGCCTCTAATTCAATGTTTTACAAACAGACAAAATATATAGAGATAAATTATATTTCTCTCAACGAAAAAATTCAAAAAGCAATCATTATC